>OY856409.1:1828196892-1828671892 GCA_963693085.1 Alisma plantago-aquatica
GATAGAGAACTCCACTCACGTATGCTAAGTTACGTGGAAGTCTTATCGTAGTATAGTTAAGGGTCGAATCCTCAGGACAACGGTCTTGTTGCAAGCAACAAGATGGAAAACGTTAGAATTTCACTTAATCACTTATTAGTTGGTATTTAGATCGAAAGGTTGGTTTTGTTGTTTTTAAACTAATAACATGTAAAATAAAGAAAGCAAGTGAATTTAAAGAAGTTAAACAATGATGAAAGTCACTAGGGTGTGATCGGTTTTTCACCGCCACTACACATGGATCAACACATGCAAAGTAAAACATAACCTGCAAAAAGAGTTTAGTCAGTTAGTATCTTTGTAGACTTAGTTTCCTTTCGAAGAACTAACTACGAGAAGTGCGGGAATGTTGCAAATTCAGCCATCTCCGAATGAATGGTCAACTACTTTGCATCATTCACTTCGCAAAGTGTGTTCCTCGACTCATCAAGGTTGTACTTTCACGCGTCAACTGATTCCATTTCATAACATGAAAGTACAATGACGGGAGTGAGTATACTCCACTTCTTTGAAAGACACTCCTAGATACTGAAATAGATGCATGGTGGATACATTCACCAAGAACCAACATACAAACGGGTTTCAAATCTAATAGTACAAACGTAGACAATTCATACTAAAAGATAAAAGATAACACAAGTTGATGATCAAGCAACATGCATTCATTAAACATTTGATGTTGAACTGAAAAGATAAAAACTCTATATTACAAACTATGGATTACATTTACATGATATGAAAACATGGGTAGCGGGGCTACTCCCCACACCCTAGTGAGAGAGACTACTCGCTCATAACTAGGACAAAGAAGGAGGTAAGAAGAGAGAGAGCATCATCCCCACAAAGGAGAGAGGAAAGTCAACCCCTTGGAGAGAGAGAAACGATCCACCAGCTTCATAGGTTGCACGATGACGAGATCTCCCTCTTCCCACCTTCTTTGGTGGAGAGAGAGAAAGCAGCTTCGAGATGGAGTGTGGATCTCAGACCGGCAGTCCCTGAGCGGAGGATGGAAGTCGGATGTGCTCTGGAGTGATTGAGGCAGCCTTTTGACGTCTAAAAACTTCTCCCTTTTTGAGGACCCTTGGGGTCTTATTTATAGGCCTTAAGTGAATTCCAAATGGTTTGGAGACCATTTGGATCTCAAGACCGTTTGGACCTCAAGACCGTTTGGACCTCAAGACCGTTTGGCTTCATGCGGTCTCGGGACCGATTGGCTTCATGTGGTATTGGGACCGTGTGACTCCATGCGGTCTCGGGACCGATTGGCTTCATGCGGTCTTGGGACCGATTGGCTTCATGCGGTCTTAGGAGCGTGTGACTCCATTCGGTCTTGGGACCGATTGGCTTCATGCGGTCTTGGGACCGATTGTCTTCATGCGGTCTTGGGACCGTGTGACTCCGTGCGGTCTCAGGACCGATTGGCTTCATGCGGTCTCGGGACTGATTGGATTCATGCGGTCTTAGGACCATGTGACTCCATGCGGTCTCGGGACCGATTGGCTTCATGCGGTCTTGGGACCGTGTGACTGCATTCGGTCTTGGGACCGATTGGCTTCATGCGATCTTGGGACCGTGTGACTCTATGCGGTCTCGGGACCGATTGGCTTAATGCGGTCTTGGGACCGTGTGACTCCATGCGGTCTCGGGACCAATTGGCTTCATGCGGTCTTGGGACCGTGTGACTCCATGCGGTCTCGGGACCAATTGGCTTCATGCGGTCTTGGGACCGTGTGACTCCATGCGGTCTTGAGGCTAATTGAGTGTTTTATGATTTGTTTGTGTCTTTTTCTGCAAATATAAAAGGGAAAAGTTAGTCTAATAGTATATTTACAATAAGAGGGAATATTTAGGTATTATGTCTAATTCTAATTAAGAAAGAGTGTGGAAAACTGAAGAAAGGACTAAGATAACATCCCAAAATTGGATGTTATCACCCCCCCTGACTTAGAGTCTAGCTTGTCCTCAAGCTAGATAGAGCTGAGGCATGTAATGGTGAGGTGATTTTATTTAGTTAAGATTTCCATAGTCTTGCTTCAGTTCTAAATCAGAGATCTCCTGAGGTCATATTAGAGCTTCTGCTTGCCTTAATTCTTTCAGGTATAGAGAGTTGCGCGGATCTCAAGTTTCCTCTAAATCACATAGCTCGTATTGGGACCACCTTTTTCCTAATGTTATTATGTGCATGTCATTGACTCTAATCAGCTTTGTACTTCTTTTGAAAACCTATCAGAAACTAGAGTGGTTATGAGGGTTGGCTAAGGGCTTTTGTGTAATTCTCCCTTTTAGTGGGACATGGTTTATCTATGCTTTTAGGAACTCACTACCGGGCACGACACATCTGCCTTCATGAGGGCAACTGAATGTACCAGCCGGGCGAGCCCTTTATCAGCCTTTTCATATATTTGGAGTCCTTAGGATCTCACTACCGGGCACGACACATCTGCCTTTGTGAGGGCAGCTGAATGTACCGGCCGGGTGAGACCTTTATCGGTTCTTCATATAAGTCCTTATGCATGGCACAACTCTCATGTTTTTATTCAACACTCTGGCTTTTATTCAAAAACTCACAGGCTTGGGATTTGGATATTTGGGTTTTTGGTTGGGCGGCCAAGCCTCTTTTATTAAAAAGAAGAAAGCTGTTCTTAGAATTTCCCGACATGCACTTATTTTCTGGTTGGTGGTCCACTTGCGAGGTTCCTTGATTTGGATTTCACTGATTTCCCTCCTGTCCTTGAGAATATTTGGCTTGCTTCAGTTTTGATATTGACTTGTTGAAGATTCTGATGTAGAACTGAAGCAAAATCATGAAAGTCAAGCGTGAAGGAAATTTATTAACTCGTTGTTTCATGCCTTTATGTTATTATTATTCTTATTCTTGAGGACTACTAGATTCTTAAGTCAGCGGGGGTTGATCTTGATTCAAGAGGGATGCTATTCTATATGAGTGGGGTTTATTGTTAGGAAATCTAAAAAAAAAACAAAGACTAAAAGTGTAAAAGAATTTGTACAAAAATAAAGAGAAGGGAGAATTGAGAAGAAAGGTTTGTAGAAACGATACCTCACCCTTGTCTAGTGTACTCCCCCCTAACTTATCACTCACTCTGTCCGTAGAGTGTCAAGGTGATAGGATGAGAAGGACAAGGACAAGGGCATCATGCTTCTGTTAATCCTTTGTTTATGCCGTGTGTGCGGAGTAGGTTAGCAGCGAACTTTCCGTGAAGGGCGTGGTAATCCACATCTGTCATATCCTCTACTGGTCTTTGAAGGGCCATGATGGTGTACATCCAGTAGTGGACATGGAAGCCACAGTCATTTGACTGGCGAATTTGCTGTGGACATTTGTGGTTGAAGGTTGGGCGATGAAAATGTTCCTTTCCATAAGCCCTTTATGCTGACTTAAAAAGGAAATTAATTTGTTAGCGCATTCCTTCGCCACTACCTCCGTGGGTGTCTTTGGTGTCACGACATAATTTCTCTGTCGTGGATTGTACTGGCTGTCAGAACTGTTATAGATTGTAGTTGTTCCTTTAGGTAGGTTTGTTGCCAGGAGCATCCAGTGCTCGTGATAAAGGAAGGGTAGCATGATGAATTTCGGCATTGTGTGTTGTAGAAAGGAGATCAACGCTTCAGTTGTTCCAAAGTTTTTTAGCTTTAAAATATCATCCTTCATGTATGGGGACGCCATATATGTTGTGGGGTTATTTTGGCCGAGGAGAAATTGATAAGCGTCCATTAAACTGACGGCGAGAGATCCTTTAAACTGTATAGTCTCTCGAAGCGTGTCTTCCATTATTAGAATGTCACCAGACATGAATATGAGTTCATCCTTCTCGGCGGAGAGCCTCGACATGATGAGGCATAATTCAATGTCGGAGAGACCTTTGCAAGCAATGAGGTCAAAGTCCAGGAAAGTTGGTTCTATGGCAGACAAAGGATCTATGTCACTCTTTCTTTGTTCAGGAGTTGTGGCTGTCGCTTTGGATTTCTACAACTCTTTCAAAGTTTGTCGGAAAGGCCGCCTCTGCGGCCATTGTATTGCTGAAAAAAGGTAACGAGGGACGTCATCTGGTGCCATTGTCAGATCCTTGAAGAACCTTCTATCACAAATGAGCTCCATGGCGTAACGTCCTCGCAAGGAGTGAAAATCTTCAGCGACTAGATCAGCAAAAGGGATTTCTTGGTTCAACGCTTGGATGTGACGGATGGTGCAAAAAGCGCAGTCCCCAGATCCCTCAACAGCTTGAACATGTGGGTTAATAATTTGGAACCAGGGTTGGCTCCAGTCTTGGTGGAGGGATGGGCGCACAACCCAGATTAACTTGAGAAGCCTGAAAGGTATGCATCGTGCTTCACCTGCTTCTTCACCAACAAAATTTATTGTACCGACGGGTAGCTCAGTGCCGCAAAAATTATAGACCTTGGCATCCCGAGCCTCGGTGTCTACAATCATAAAAAGCCAGTGGTCTGAAACTTGGAAGGGCACTGTGAGATAATGTGCCCGCCGTGCTAAACTAGCACACAGCCGCTCGATGGATTTTACTCGTATATCTTTGTATAAAAGGCGATAGATAGAGAAGGTGAGGCGTTAAAAACTAGCTGATGCCTCTTAGAGCTTCTGTACACTTCTATACAGTTGGCGAGTAGGACACGGAAGATTGCCATTGGCATCGTGGACCGTGGTCGTAGGATGTTGCGGAAGTCTTCTCGTGTCAACTTGTGCTTTGTTTTTGTGTTATGATAGATGATGTATTCCCCTGCTTTTGCATCGTCGACAATAGTGTTCAGTATAAAAATATCCTGAGCATCTAGTGTGGAGATGGCCGCCATATCTAATTTGTGCATTTTGTGCGGTAGAGGTGGTGGCGGGGGAAGCTCCTACGGAGGAGGGGGGAAGAAGGTTTTTCCAGGACTTCTGCATAGCCTTGCAGATCGTCATCTGAGTCAAAAGCAGAATCGAGTTCTTCATCCGTATCTAAACGCACTCGTTCTGACTCGTCCTGGTCATTGGGGAAAGGCAATGATATGTCAAGTGCGGAGAAAGGTTGAGTGGTTATTGCGGGTGGGTATGCACTGATTCCTAATAGACATTGGTGGAACTCAGTGAAAGACAAATTTTTAGCAGACTCCCTAATGGATCCCAAATTAGAGTAGTCAAGGAATTGGTCCCCATATGACATGTTTACATTGTCGTTGTGGGTGGGGGACTTGGGAAGGTGTCCATCTTCTTGGTGAACTTTGTCATAACCTTTTTGAGAAGGTTCTGCTGCTTGGCCAGGATCCTCTCCATCATCAGATTTGTCACCTGAGGAGGTAGTATCGTTGTTAGAGTCGGCAGAGGAGTCAGAGTCTTCTTCATTGTCGTTATTGCCATCGTTGTCAGTTGCTTCCTTTTCTGCTGGCTTCTTGTTTGCTTTCATTTTGCACCGCCGATGGGTGGCTTGTAACTCATCGAAAACCACTTATACATGCTCGTGTGTTTCGAGCAGTGCACCATGTGTTTCTTTGAGATCGTTATATCGGCCCTCGGAGGAGAGGAGTCGTGATGTAAGATCTGTTACTTGAGCACGTAGTTGCTGGATTTCATTATTTGTTGACTCCTTTTGGCGATTGTTTAGGTGCGTGAGGGTGATGCTGATGGTGTCCAAGCACGTGCTAAGAGCTTCTTGTTACTGCTTGAGCTCACGGAGAGTCTCGGGCAGAGGTTGAGTCTGCGTAGAGATCTCATCGACTTGCTTAGCCATTACTTCTTGCTGGCGCTTCACTCCAAGGACCAGCTCAGGCAGGTTGTTGTAGTGGCTGTTGATGTGATCAACTTGCTTAGCCACCTCATCTTGTCATTACTGAAAACCGTGGAGGATGTTGGGCAAGGTGCGGTTCTATTCGTCGATCGTGGACACCTATTTGGATAATCCCCGCACACAAGAAAAAATAGAATGTAAAATATTATAAGGATCGGTGAGGAGGTTTCGAATGACGTCAAATTGACGTCCGAATTCCTCACCAATATTGGAAAAGGGGACCCCAGAGGCAGAAGGGTGGGATGGCTGGGGTCTGCGTAGGAGGGTGGTAGTGTCTTACGGAAGAGACACTAATGGTGCCACGAACTGCGTGGTGATTATGGATGGGGTCACCAGCGGTGTCGGGGTGGTGGTGGATGTAAAAGGTGGTGGTATTTCAGGTGAAAGTGATAGTGATGGGGGAGAGATTGTAGAGGTGGAGGGGAAAGTGGTAAAGTCGGGTGTATGGGTGGAGAAGGGGGAGCCCGAAGGGAAAAGAGGTGAAGAAGAGGATGCAGGTGGTAGTGTAGTTGTGGGGAAAAAGGAAGGGTGGTGGATGTTGGAAAGGTGGAAGGTGGTGAGGTGGTGGCGGTGAGCTCAACATTTAGACTCATAATGAAAGAGTCTAAAGATGAGGTGGTGATGTGATCGTCGGGAAGGGGGTTGTCTTCTGGATGTGGTTTGGAGGTTTGTGTCCCTGACAGCTGTTGTGCCTGCAACTGCCTTCTGGAAGGTCATTTTACAGGTATTTTTGATGATCGAGCTGCCGGGGCTATGATACTTAGCTCCGTCTATCCCACTTTTGCTTTCTTTTCGGTTATTTTAACCGAAGCTAAGAGTTGTGTAAGCTCCTCGTCAGAGAAGAGGAGCTTTTCTGTGTCATAATTTGCGAGCTCCGGAAGCGGGAGGAGAGTTCTGGAAGATCTGACTGTAGGGAAGAAGATATAATATAACTTCGTATCCTTTTCCTTGATGATGTAGGAGTTCTTCAAGGTTTGTTTGTTGGTTAGGATGTCACCCTTTATCTGCTTGCAACTTTGTAGAAGCCTATCCATCTTGAGATATTTGATGATGGATGTGATATGACCCCCATGCAAATTTCTTTCCCCAGGGCATATGCAGATAACTTTTGAATCATAAGACATCTAATGTTGACTGGCATCCCATGTAGGACTGACCAGAGGACAAAGAGATCTGAAGTGATGACATTTCCGCCTTCTGTCCTGGGGAAGAATGTGCCGGTAAGAATTTTATGTAGTGTGCGCACTAAACCAGATTGTATGTTTGAGGCTTTGCATGTTTTTGCATCGTAGTTGGGGATTCCTGTCAGGGACTTCCAAAAGTTATGTCTGTTGAACTGGGAATTCTCAGTTCCAACAGCTTTGGCTTTCTTGAGCTGCTCCTGGTTGTCTATAAAAATTTCATTCAACATGTTTTCAGTGATGACAACCTTGCTGCCAAAGAGTTTGGTGACCAACCTACGGTCACCTCCGTCCCTTGATCTGTCCATGATGTCGATGGATTCTTTAGCAAGGAAGGTGAATAATTCAGTAGTAGGCTCGAGAAAAGAGGGTTCGGGGACAAAACACAGTTTGGAGAGATTTGCATTGTCAAGAAGTGTGAGGATTCTGTCATAAATCCCCATTTTAGTAGTACGCTTGAGCAAACGTACTTTGTGGTTTGAGGATTTTGTCAGTGGACTGTATGGTGTGGATGAAAAGGTTTTCTGGTGGTGGTGATAATTGAGAAGATGGGGGTAGTGATGGTGGTGGTAGGAGGGGGAGGGGTAATGGTGGTGGTAGTGGTTGGTGGGACATACCCAACTAAGGTTTGTTCCCTTACAGTGGCAGGGCGAACTTGTTTTCTTGCCCATTTCTTGGAGGTTGTCCGGTGGCGGTGTCCTAGACCTTTCGTTTCCCCTTTGATTTTTCAGGTGGGGACTCGTCCTCAGGGTTTGGCTCATATTCTGAGCCTTCGTCATCATCGGAAGAAATTTCAATTTCTTCTTCAGGTGCCTCAGCTAGGCATTTGTTGAGGTGATCAAGGTCGCACAAGACCTCCATGATTTTGACATTTGGTGGGGCCTTTCCGGTCCTGTTGTAGTCATCTACGATCTTCTGGAGTTTGGCCTGATCTGCCCTTAGTTGCTCATTGGTCCAGATTGGAGCGTCGTCAGATCCGGTGGCCTCCTTTGCTGGTGATGCCATATCTGCAAAATGGGGAATCATGAGTTAGAACAACATGTTTAGAAAAATTTGGATTTTATTTGTAGTTATGTGGTTTTAGAGATTGTGGAAAGCCAAACGGTTTGAAGACCGTTTGGTTCCAGACGGTTTCAGGACCGTTTGGTCCCAAACGGTTTGTAGACCGTTTGGTCCCAAACGGTTTCTGGACCGTTTGGTTCCAAACGGTTTCAGGGCCGTTTGGTTCCAAACGGTTTGAAGACCGTTTGGTTCCAAACGGTTTCAAGACCGTTTGGTCCCAAATGGTTTCAAGGCCGTTTGGGTCCAAACGGTTTCAAGGCCGTTTGGCTCCAAACGGTTTCAAGGCCGTTTGGTTCCAAACAGTTTGAAGACCGTTTGGTCCCAAACAGTTTTAAGCCCGTTTGGTCCCAAACTGTTTCAAGACCGTTTGGTTCCAAATGGTTTGGAGACCGTTTGGAAGGCGAAACATCGGGTGACAGCCAGCGAAGGGAAGGCAGAGGCACCAGCGATGAAGACGAAGGTGGCAATGGAAGGAGCCGACGGCGATAAATACGAAGATAAAGAGGATCGCGGTGGAGCCGACGACGATGGAAAAGAGGGCGGAGGGTGCCACGCCGGCACCGTAGACGATGACGGAGGTGAAGACAATTGCGGAAGCGAGAAGTTCGGACATTGTCGCGGTGGCAAGTGCAAGCGTTGCAATGGTGGATGGACTACCTTGTGGCTATTGGTGGAGACGATGGTGGAGAAACAGAGAGCGGTGGTACAGAGGTGAGGTCGCCGTGAAGAAGCACGGAAACCAGGTCGACGGAGGCGAGCTACACGGGAGCAGGGGAAACAGACGCAATGGAACAACCTTTGCGCAAAGGTTTGAGAAAACTCGTGAGTCGAAGAGAAGAGAAGAGAAGGAGGGGGCAGGGTTTATATTTATAGGAAATGGGGGTTGACATGACAAAAACCCTAGGTCAAACGGTTTACGACCGTTTGGACTCCAAACGGTTTGGAGACCGTTTGGTTCCAAACGGTTTGAAGACCGTTTGGTCCCAAATGGTTTCAGGACCGTTTGGTAGGGTTAAGGTTGAACGAATTTTTATATTTTTTTGTTTGTTTTGGTTATGTGAATTTTTATATTTTCATTTTTTGTATTTTTATGTTTGTTTTGGTTATGTGAATTTTTTTAATATATTTTCATAAGATAAACCTAGGGTAATTAAAAGAACGGAAAATGAAGGAAGAAGCTGAAATCTTGGGTTGCCTCCCAAGTAGCGCCTGGGTTTTACGTCGCTGGCTCGATGAAGCTGTAATGTTGTTATGCTGACGGCGTGGCGTCTTTGATTTCAATGGTTTGTCTTGGAATTTTGTCTGTCAGAGTGTAGTATTTTTTTAAACGATGAGCGTTGACTGTCCTTTTTCCGTCATTGTTGTCGACAATTATGACAGCTCCAGTTGGATAAATATGCTTTATGGAGAAGGACCCGGACCATTTTGTTCTGAGTTTTCCGGGGAACAACTTGAGCTTGGAGTTGAAAAGGAGCACTTTGTCGCCAATGGTGATGTCTTTCCTCTTAAGATGATCGTCGTGCCACATTTTGGTTTGCTCCTTATAAATCCTGGCATTCTGATAGGCGATCATTCGGAGTTCCTCTAGCTCCTGTAGCTGGAGTTGTCTATTTTCTCAGGCACTTTTGAGATTGAGGTTTAGTTTTTTGATGGCCCGCCGGGCTTTATGTTCCAGTTCTATTGGAAGATGACATGACTTCCCGTACACCAAACGGAACAGGGTTGTCTCGATTGGTGTTTTTTAGGCTGTTCAGTATGCCCAAAGGGCATCGGGAAGTTTGGTGGACCAATCAGTGCAGTTTCGATTAACTATTTTTTCGAGGATCGCCTTTAATTATCTATTTGATACCTCGACCTGACCACTGGTCTATTGATGGTAAGGTGTTGCTACTTTGTGGTTGACTCCGTACTTTTTCAACAAGGCTTCAAAACTTTGTTCCAGGAAATGGGTCCCGCCATCTGATATGACAGTTCTGGGGACTCCAAATCTTGGGAAAATGATATCTTTGAATAATTTAATAACTGGTTTGGAATCGCTGGACACAGTGGGTATAGCTTCGACCCACTTTGAGACATAGTACACTGCAACCAGGATGTAAGAGAAGCCATAGGAGGAAGGGAAAGGGCCCATATAGTCTACCCCCCACACGTCGAAAAGCTCGATTTCTTGCCACATTGTGAGGGGCATTTCGTCCCTTTTGGATATGTTGCCAGAAAATTGGCATTTGTTGCAAGCTTTCACAAAACCGTAGGAGTCCTTTGCTATGGTAGGCTAGAAGAAGCCTGATTGCAAAACTTTTATAGCGGTTTTCTTTGCACTCATGTGCCCCCCCGTGGGTCCTGAATGACAATGTTCTAGGACGGGGGTAATCTCTTCTTCCGACAAGCAATGACGGAAAAGTCTGTCAGCACATAGGTGAAACATGTAGGGTTCATCCCAATAATATTGCTTTATATCATGGAGAAATTTCCTTTTGTCGTTGTAAGAAGCGGAGGGGTGAATGATCCCAGTAGCTAGATAATTGACAATATCCGCATACCAAGGGAATCCATGGGTAATCTTCATTAATTGGTCGTCAGGAAGAGAATCTCGGATGGGGATTTTGTCTTCATATTCCACTTCAATACGACTGAGGTGGTCGGCTACAACGTTTTCCACCCCGCTCTTATCTTTAATTTCTAAATCAAATTCCTGAAGCATCAACACCCAGGGGATAAGCCTGGGTTTGGCATCTTGCTTCTGAATTAGGTATCGAATGGCAGAATGGTCGGTGTAAACGATAACCTTGGATCCAATCAAATAAGAGTGGAATTTCTCGAACGCGTAGATGACAGCCAGGAACTCCTTCTCTGTGGTAGTGTAGTTCTTCTGTGCTTCATCTAGCGTTTTTGATGCATAGTAGATTACGTAAGGTTTCTTGTCAATCCGCTATCCTAATACAGCCCCTATGGCATAATCGCTCGCGTCGCACATGATTTCAAATGGCTGTGACCAATCTGGGGCTCTCAGAATAGGTGTGGAAATTAAAGCATTCTTGAGGGTGGAGAAGCTTTGCATGCATTCTTGGTTAAAGATGAACTCAGTATCTGTAGTCAGGAGTTGGGTCATGGGTTTTGCTATCTTTGAAAAATCTTTTATGAATCTTCTGTAGAACCCCGCATGACCCAAGAAAGCCCTTACTCCCTTTATATCTTTTGGTGGCGACAGTTTTGAGATAACATCAATTTTTTCTCTATCGACCTCGATTCCTATGTCACTAACTCTATGCTCGAGGACGACACCTTCAGTTACCATGAAGTGGCATTTTCCCCAATTCAGTACAAGGTTCGTTTCCTCACAACGTTGTAAAACTTGTCCAAGGTTGATTAGACAGTTATCAAAACAATCTTCGTAAACTGAGAAATCATCCATGAACACTTCCATTATGGATCCTGTTAATCCTGTGAAAATGGCAGACATACATCTTTGGAACGTAGCGGGTGCGTTACACAACCCGAATGGCATTCTTCTAAAAGCATACGTTCCAAATGGGCAGGTGAAGGTAGTTTTTTCTTGGTCTTCCGGGTGTATGGGTATTTGGTAGAACCCGGAATAATCATCAAGATAGAAAAAGTATTTCTGATGAGATAAACGCTCCAGAAATTCATCGAGAAAGGGTAGATGGTAGTGATCTTTCCTCGTGGCTTTGTTCAGCTTCCTATAGTCAATACACATCCTCCACCCTGTTACAGTCCTGGTGGGTACTAACTCATTTTTGTCGTTAAGCACGACAATAGTGCCTCCTTTTTTAGGAACAACCTGGACAGGGCTGACCCATTGGGAGTCAGAGATAGGGTAGATTATTCCAACTTTAAGTAATTTGAGGACCTCCAGGCGAACCACCTCTTTGAGATTAGGGTTCAGTTTCCTCTGATGTTCGCGAGATGGCTTAAATTCTTCAGCCATTGGAAGTTTGTGCATGCATAGGGCAGGATTTATGCCCGTCAGGTCAGTTATCTTATATCCAATGACCTTTCTGTGTTTCTTCAGTTCTTCCAGAAGCCTTTCTTCCTGGTCTTCTGTTAGGTTGGAGCTGATGATAACCGGACATAATTTTTCCTCATCCAAGAAAACATGTTTAAGCCCCATGGGCAGAGTCTTCATTTCAGGAGCCTTAGGTGGCTCAGTTGCTTCTATAATGGTGACAGCTTTGAGTTCTTCAAAAGTGGCCGTCGGTGCTTCTTCGACCTTTTCTAAATGTTGCAGACACTGTTGAACTAGTTCATTTGCAGAGAATTCGACATCTGGGTTGGTTAGGACATTCTCTAGCTCGTCTGATGGCTCAGAAATTTCCAATTGAGACATTTGCTATATTTCGTCTAGAAGAAAGACCTCCTCTTGAATACTAGGGCCTTTCATGCTGTTAAGAACTCATAATTGAATTGCTTCTTTTCCAAGTCTTAAAATGATGGTACCTGCTTCAACATCGATAAGCGCCCTGGCAGTAGCAAGGAAAGGTCTGCCGAAAATTATCGGTTATCTCAGATCTTCTTTGATATCCATGATGAGGAAGTCGCATGGGACCTAGGCATCCTTGCCTATTCTTACTGGAATATCTTCAATGATCCCCAGAGGTGCGGTGATGGTGGAGTCAGCTAATTGAATTGTCATTGCTGTAGGCAGTAATTCGATGAAACCTAATCGTTTGCACATAGAATAGGGCATAATGGATATGCTGGCCCCTAGGTCAGCTAATCCCTTTTTGGTAGATGCATTTCCAATGCAGTATTGAATTCTGAAGGAACCTGGGTCCTTCTTCTTCTTTGGCATTTTATTGAGGATGATGTCAGAGGTGGTCTGGGCAAGCTTGACAGTTTCTTGTTCCTCAGTGATGTACTTCCTTGATAACAAAGTTTTGAGGTATTTTTCCCAAGCCGGTACCTCGGAGAGAGCATCAAGGAGTGGGATATCGATGTAAAGTTTCTTCATCGCCTCCTTGAATTTTTGGAACCTGGTATCCATTTTTGTTTCTCGCAGTCTACCCGGATATGGGATCCTTAGTTTATGTTGCAAGATTTCTGGCTCTGTGGACACTTGGTCTTTATCTTTGCCCTTTGTGCCCTCTGTGGGCTTCTCCGTTCCTTGCTGCGGGCTCTCATTCGTCATAAAGGCAGGCGTATCATCATTATCAAGAGTGATCCTTGTAGTTTCATGAAGAGTGCATCTGGATCTCGTGGTAACGACATTCAACTGTTCAGGCCTATTCTGTCCATGCCTAGGATTCGATTCGGGCTGTCCTGCAAATGTGCATGCTGGAGGCTTCAGTTGTGCAGCAATCTGGGCAAGTTGATCTTTTGCTGCGCTTGTTGATTAGCGAGCATAGTCTGTTGGGCTTGCAACATCTGCCTTATCAAATTCGTTTCATCTTCCGGCTGAGAAGGAGTATTTTTCTGAGGGATTTGTTGTTGACCTTGTTGAGGTTGTTGCGGAGGCATCACTAGCTGAGGTTGTTGCAACTGAGGGTGCAACTGTGGGTGTAGAGGAGGATGAGTATACTAATAGTAGGCAGATTGGTTCCTGGGGTAGTTAGCTCTCGGGAAGTTACTCCTGGGATTCCCTTTATTTTGATTGAAATTGCTTGGGAATCCAAGTGGTAACCTACTAGAGGATCCTCCCTGCGTCTGGTGTTGCGGATTTGCAGTCCCAGCAGGGTTCCCATATTGGAATCCTGGGTGGTTCCTTGGCTGATTAGGATTATAATAGACTTGTACAGGAATGGAATGGATAGAGTTGACTTGTTCTGGCAGTTGTTCTTCAGACTGGTCAGTGATAGGTTCATACTGTTGTGGTGGTGGATGCAGATCCATCATCACATTATAAAGCATACCGCATGAAAGGGTTGGATGGTCAGATGCATGACAGGCTTCACATGTTCCTGTGGCAGCCTTGACTTGTTGAACCAGAGGACTTTTCTTCTTGTCAAACTCATCAAGAGAAGTTTCGAGAGCTTGTTGCTTATGAGCTATGGTTTTCAAGGCTTCAGCAATAGCCTTCATCTCTATTGATTCTTTGGCTTTATAGACCTTGAGAACACCTTTGCCACCTGATCGTCCCCAGTTGGACTGATTCTCAGCCCTGAGTGTGACTATTTTCCAGGCATCCTCATAATTCTTTCTCATAAAGTTTCCTCCAGATGAGGAATCCAAAAATTGTTTGATATCATCATTCACTCCCCTATAGAAAGTTTCTATCAATTGGTTCTGGGAGATGTCGTGATGAGGGCACTTTTGCAGAAGCTCTTTGAACCTTTCCCATGCTTCAACAAGGGATTCTCCGGGAAGTTGAGAGAAGTGATTAATCTGCCCCCTGATCCCGTAAGTCAGTGAAGGGGGAAAGAACTTCTCTAAGAACTTTTCTTCCAGGGGAACCTAGGTGGTGATTATTGGCTCCCTGTCAAGTGAGTTATACCAACTCAGAGCTCTCCCAGACAGAGTGAAGTGAAACAGATGAAGCATTATTGCATCAAAAGTGACTCTGACTTGCGGGACCAGGCGGAACAATGCCTTAAACCTCTTCAGATGATCCATACAGTCATCTCCAGAACCCCTAGAGAATGAGATGCCCTGCATGATCTGGATCCATTGGGTCCGGATCTCAAAGTTAGGAATGTTGATGATCAGAGGTCGGACTGGATGGTTGTCTTCATAGTTTTTTGGGACAACATAATCCCTCAGCTGCTTGTTCCTTAGTTCCAACTGAGCAGCTTGAGTTGCTGCCTCATTTTCAGCTCTGATACGGGCCTGTTCCTCCGCACGAATCTCTGCTTGAATCTGGGCACGAGTATCAGCGATGAGTTGTGCCCTTTGAGCGGTGATGGCGGCGTTGACCCTCTCCATCACCAATGCAGCCTGGCGTTGATCTTCAGCCATTAGCCTGGCTCTTTGGCGATTGAGTCGAATGCGGCGATGGAAGCTTCTCTCTACCTCAGAGTCAAACTCTGGATCAGGGGATAATCCGCGGTTATGCGATGATCACATACACATTTTCTAATGGTAAAAATATAATGGTTTCAAGAAGATATAGACTAATGATTAAAAAGAAAGTGTAAAACCTTAACCAACTAGGAAGATACTAAATGAAATTAAAACGTTCCGTTGTCCCCGGCAACAACACCAATTTTTGATGGAGCTTCCACTTATGTGGAATTGCATGCACCAACTAAAAATCCTAAAGATGATAAGTCTTTAGGTTTAGCCTTGCTTATACTAGATAGAGAACTCCACCCACGTATGCTAAGTTACGTGGAAGTCTTATCATAGTATAGTTAAGGGTCGAATCCTCAGGACAACGGTCTTGTTGCAAGCAACAAGATGGAAAATGTTAGAATTTCACTTAATCACTTATTAGTTGGTATTTAGATCGAAAGGTTGGTTTTGTTGTTTTTAAACTAAGAACATGTAAAATAAAGCAAGCAAGTGAATTTAAAGAAGTTAAACAATGATGAAAGTCACTAGGGTGTGATCGGTTTTTCACCGCCACTACACATGGATCAACACATGCAAAGTAAAACATAACCTGCAAAAAGAGTTTAGTCAGTTAGTATCTTTGTAGACTTAGTTTCCTTTCAGAGAACTAACTATGAGAAGTGCGGGAATGTTTCAAAGTCAGCCATTCCCGAACGAATGGTCAACTACTTTGCATCATTCCCTTCATAAAGTGGGTTCCTCGACTCATCAAGGTTTTACTTTCACGCATCCACTGATTCTATTTCATAACATGAAAGTACAACGACGGGAGTGAGTATACTCCACTTCTTTGAAAGACACTCCTAGATACCGAAACAAATGCATGGTGGATACATGCACCAAGAACCAACATACAAATGCGTTTCAAATCTAATAGTACAAACGTAGACAATTCATACTAAAAGATAAAAGATAACACAAGTTGATGATCAGGCAACATGCATTCATTAAATGTTTGATGTTGAACTGAAAAGATAAAAACTCTATTTTACAAACTATGGATTACATTTACATGATATGAAAACATGGGTAGCGGGGCTACTCCCCACACCCTAGTGAGAGAGACTACTCGCTCATAACTAGGACAAAGAAGGAGGCAAGAAGAGAGAGAGAGCGTCATCCCCAAAAAGGAGAGAGGAAATTCAACCCCTTGGAGAGAGAGAAACGATCCACCAGCTTCACAGGTTACGCGATGATGAGATCTCCCTCTTCCCACCTTCTTTGGTGGAGAGAGAGAAAGTAGCTTCGAGATGGAGTGTGGATCTCATACCGGCAGCCCCTGGGCGGAGGATGGAAGTCGGATGTGCTCTGGAGTGATTGAGGCAACCTTTTGACATCTAAAAACTTCTCCCTTTTGGAGGACCCTTAGGGTCTTATTTATAGGCCTTAAGTGAAGTCCAAACGGTTTGGAGACCATTTGGATCTCAAGATCGTTTGGATCTCAAGACCATTTGGACCTCAAGACCGTTTGGATCTCAAGACCATTTGGATATCAAGACCGTTTGGATCTCAAGACCGTTTGGACCTCAAGACCGTTTGGATCTCAAGATCGTTTGGACCTCAAGACCATTTGGATCTCAAGACCGTTTGGACCTCAAGACCGTTTGGATCTCAAGACCGTTTGGACCTCAAGACTGTTTGGACCTCAAGACCATTTGGACCTCAAGACCGTTTGGCTTCATGCGGTCTCGGGACCGATTGGCTTCATGCGATCTTGGGACCGTGTGGCTCCATGCGGTCTCGGGAGCGATTGGCTTCATGCGGTCTTGGGACCGTGTGACTCCATGCGGTCTCGGGACCGATTGGCTTCATGCGGTCTTGGGACCGATTGGCTTCATGCGGTCTTGGGACCGTGTGACTCCATGCGGTCTCAGGACCGATTGGCTTCATGCGGTCTCGGGACCGATTGGCTTCATGCGGTCTTGGGAGCGTGTGACTCCATGCGGTCTCGGGAGCGATTGGCTTCATGCGGTCTTGGGACCGTGTGACTCCATGCGGTCTCGGGACCGATTGGCTTCATGCGGTCTTGGGACCGTATGACTCCATGTGGTCTCAGGACCGATTGGCTTCATGCGGTCTTGGGACCGTGTGACTCCATGCGGTCTTAAGGCTAGTTGAGTCTTTTATGAATTTTTGTGTCTTTTTCTGCAAATGTAAAGGGGAAAAGTTAGTCTAATAGTATATTTACAATAAGAGGGAATATTTAGGTATTATGTCTAATTCTAATTAAGAAAGAGTGTGGAAAACTGAAGAAAGGACTAAGATAACATCCCAAAATTGGAGGTTATCAATGGAGAATATCAAGCTTTTGGCAGACCAAGTGAAAATTCAACCCACATGTGGTAAAGGGTCTTAACTGCACTTTATAAAGTGTTATAAATGTAAAGGATCATATCCCAATGTTTTTGAAGCAAAGGAAATGACATGCCTAATGCTCTAGAATGGGTTCAATGGGGAGTGACACACGCAGACCAGAAAACATCAAAATCTATTCATGATTTATTGATGGATTATTTTGAAAAGCCAAAACTTGTGGATCTTTTAAAATAAAGAGTTATCAGGTTCTCATCAGGTTCAGAACATCAAGAAGATGAAGGAAACCATGTTAGAGAACAAGGAGGGAAATAGAGGGCATGTTGTGCATAACAAGAGGTCAGATATACATTTGAGTGCTTCTGAGGAAGGTTGGTTCAAAATTAATGTAGATATTGCATGGAGCAAACATCAAAAGATGTTGTCGGGTATCATCAAAGATGCTAGCTACAACTGGATAACTAGCTGGACCAAACAGACCAATGACATCTCAGTTCTGAATGGTGAGCTAGAAGCTATATATGTGCGTTTAAAGGAAGCTACATCGCGACAGCTAGAACATGTGATAACAGAAAGTGATTGCAAGATTGTTGTGGAGATGTTGAAGGGTAAAAAAGTATGTGCTTTTTAGAGTGTATGCTTGGACTAATAGGATCCGAGAGATGCTAAAGAATGATATGAAGGATGAAGTGAGATTTGTTCATTGAGAGAGAAATATCTCAGTTGGTTGTTTAGCAAAACTTTCCAAAAAACCCTTCTCGGACTGCCAGTTCAATAGTCCACCTAAGCAAGTAGAATCTTTTTTTCAAATTGGAAAATGTAAGGGTAGTAGTACTACCTCCTTATGCAGGTCAAAATATTTGTATTAGAAACTTTGATAAGCCCATAAGAGGAGAATAAAATGAATAAGCAGCTCTACTGACTTCTATCCAAAAAAAAGATGTCAGGTTACATACGTTGTATCGAAATTAAGCATGTGTGTTGGTAAATATGATGTATACTAGCTCACAACACATGGTGCTGGGATACAGTGTTGGTATTGGCAAAGTTTCTTATAGTGCAAGTTGCTTCTAAATCTCATGGTTCATGGAGCAAAGTGTCACATTTGATATCAATAGCATCATTAGAATGCTTCTAGTGAGACTCTCTTTCCACCCTAGGCACATTCAGTGTTAGTTCATTAGGTATTGATGTGTCCAGGACATAGAGCTTATGCTCATATGTGAAAATAATTCTCAACATCCTACACCAGTTATTAAAATTATTCACATTAGGTTTCTCTTTCTCAATGACTGATCACATTGAAAATGGATTGTTGCTAGTTTTTTCCATTGATATACATAGAAGATATTTTGCACAAGTGAATATATTGATTTGAAAATTATTTTGACTAAAAAGATGATGTGATAGAATTATTTTGGACTTCAGTTAATTATGAGCCCACTATTTTATTTAGATTAATAGCCCTCACTATTAATTGTGAAGATTACAATGAGCAATCTTCTAGTGAGTCAAGATCCAAAATATATTAAGTCACGAGTCAATTATGGTTGACCACTCATAACTTAATATTAAGATAGGTAACAACTACCAATTGCATCCTATACAATTCTTGGATAGATGATTGCACAAATCCATGCTAGTAAATCATCATATAAAATATATGCCAACTTTATGTCTATATTTGCTTAATTATATTAAGATCACCTAGTCAAGTCCAACTTAAGGCTAATACAATAAGATATATACACTACTTTACAGGCCCACATACTTATTAACAAACTACCCTGAGGTAGATGGTGTACCACGCTGAGCATGCCCACACTTAGTCAAATAAGGTTTTTATATGTATTGCACTTGCAAGGCATATTCACCATTGATATTTGTATTTATGGATATATATATATATATCCATATGTTTTAAATCACCATTATATATGTATTACTAGATGTATCATATACTATAAAAATCACCACATGTGATTAAGCGAGATATGGCAGATAATACAACAACCTGAGCCAACAAGTATTGTAGAAAAACATCCAAGAGTACATCTAGATGCAATCCTTAACACTGCCTTTTTAAGATTTATGTCCAGTCGATCAGGCAATTTGGTCATCTGAACAGAAGTCTGCAGTTTTCGGTAGATTGTGTTGTTGTTGATCCATGGTTTCATATTGATCACAAGCCCTCCAAGGACCATCCTCTTTGGATTGGGATTTTGATTATCTCCTCCTCTCCACCATGTCCACCCATAATGTTTTGGCATCTTTATATTATAACCGCATAATTAAAATTTAGATTGAGAATGAATAGAAAGAAACATGGCATGCAAGCCATATACATGCTACATGATATTTGATCAAAATCAAAACATCAACATTATATATTTTAGGTCACGCTACAATGGTCTAGTTATCATATCTACATCCACTGAACAAAATCAAATTTTAAGGTTTCACATATGTATATGTAATACTTAGAATTTTCATATCGTATATGATATTAAGTGATTTAATAGCTGCAACTTTGTGTAGAATTCTTCCAACAAATTATATACGGTCAAAACCCATACCAATGTTAAAATTGTATGATGTCGCCTTTGATACCATATAGATTATCAAGAAAAGGGCGCAACAAGATAATAATAAAAAGTCTTCCCTTTATACCTAGTTGTCAGATCTATGGTAGATATAAAAATGTTGGTGAACAAAAGACATAAGAAGGGATAAAGTTTATACCTTTGTGCATACTAGTTGTCCAACAACTAGATAAATATGTTGTCGATGAAGAACATGATCTTCCATATCTACAACTAGATTGATGACCGAAGAATACAGATGAATCAAAAAGAGATCTAGATTGGCCACCAAGTCGTTGCATATATGTCTTGTTGTGGAATAGCTTCTCTAAAACTCCACACGTGTGCATCAACCTCTACTTCATCCACTCATATGAGGAAGAATTTGGTGCACCACCATGGCCACCAAGTTGAAGTGCAACATGATTTGTTGATATGCTAGTCATCCCATGACTCCCTTTCATTTCCTATCTTGGCAACAACCCTTAGGGTGACTTACTGTCTCTAAGGGAGAAGTTTGATGACCAACTTATCTCACAAGTTGTCTTAAGTGTTATTACAATTTTATGTCCAACCCTTCAGTATGAGTCTCCTTTATATAGGAGAGTTATGGGTTTGGAAAGTCCTAATCCCAACCACTTTCCTAATTGCAACCCAAAAACAATATTAATGTTAAAAACTCAGACTGGATTTTGATCGACTAATAAAGTTACATGATCGGCTGATCAGGATCCTACTGGTAACTCTGATTGCTCGATCATGTTAGTTGATCAACTGATCAAATCAATTCAGATAAGACGTTAATTGTGATTTAATTTTGAGACTTTCCTTGTTGCATTGTGATCGCTTGACTAGGTTTCCTGATTGGCCGATCACATCAGTCCGATTGAAAACTTAGTCGACCAATCTACAATCAATTGATCCACTAACCCAAGCAATTTGATTGTCGTCCAGACATTCTGGTTGGCTGAGCAAATAGGAAAACAACTTGTTTATGATTTAGGACTATTCATATCATTTGTTTGATTGTGAACTTGAATTCCATTCTTCATTCTTATGCATGTGACTTGGTAGGTTCCTAATTACGTAGGTAGTGATGTTTGATACAACAAAAGAAAATATTGGTGTCTAGACACACATCACTGCCACCTAAGTAATATGAATGAGTTAGAGAGAAGACACAATCTATAAAGTGGTCAATGTTGCAATGATTGTATAATCCCTTTATCACAAATATTCAGAATGAAACCGGGGCATGACATTTCATCCTCCTAACATTCAATCCATATACCTTGAACTAGAGTAAACTATTTGAGATATTGTAAACTGAATATCATATATAGACTCACATAAGTAGGGTCATGCATTTCATTGTCTAACTTATTAAGGGCTATGCATGTTAGTCCACATGAGGGACAACGTCCATCTATATCACTCATAGTATTCCTCATGTGTCATAGCGTACCCAATCACCATGTTGGTAAATCATATTTCAAAATATGCTGAGCTAGTATCAACATACACAAAATAATATGTCTTACTGTAGTGACTTTAGGTCTAAGGTTTACAATCACTGCTGTCACATTGATATATGCCTTTGATATGTCATTACATGACTTCCATGTGTCCATCTCAAGGTTAGACAGCCTAGTACAACTTACTTGTTATTTGGGTTGATATCCAATGTCATGACTAAAGTGACAGTGTCACCACTCACCATACGACTAGTCTTGTATATTATTATTGTCCTAATATCCACAATAATACCTGATTGGTGATGAATATTTATTGATCATGTTTTTAGTTTCATTTTAGATTCAATTTTACATATTTTGTTTGCACTCTATCCCATATTTTGTTTTTTTATATTTTTATTAGCTTATATATTTGTTTAAAATTAAATACATTATTGATTTTTTATTTATAGTCTCTAGAAAATGATTAAATATTGCATATCCTCACTCTCCAACTCTAAAAATTGAAGTGAGGATCAGTAAAGTATAGATGGTTCAAATGGTCATAACTTTTGCATGTAAGATTAGAATTAGAGGATTTAAAATCCATTGGATGTACAAATTTATTTCTACAAAACAAGCATTTACTATTATATTCTGATTATCCAAATAGCAAGGTGAATAAGCAGATTATGTAGTGCACTACAAATTACAATAAATCTACAGAAAGTATACCTCGATACTAAAATAACTCTAGATTCCATATATGCTCTCAAATTTGAGTGATTCAAATTATGTTAGAAAGATTATTCGATTATCTATATAATTAATACATCTATTTACTAATTTATCCTAAACAAATGGTCCTATAATCGCTTGAAACTTATATAATCAAAATCTATAGATGATAATCATTATATTAATTTTGTTGGATCATATATTTATTGGGTGCAAACAATAGTACTTGAGGGATGTCTCAAGTAAGCAATCCAATTATATTATTTTTCATCTATATTGATAGCCGTCACCATGGAAGGTTGGAGACAAAATCTGCCGATTAATTTAAAGACACACTCCACTATAGACCTGAACTGGAGACTGCATCTATTGTTCAGGAGTTGTGACAAGATCACTGAGCTTCTCCTCCATGATGCTACTTTCTCCACGAACATCTTCTCCTATCGCTTTTTGTATCATGAATGAGATTATGGAGTAGATCATTTACTGGATGTAGGGATTAGCCATTTTGTTTGTATCTCGACTTTCAAATTATACATTGTTATTCTTACAAATTTTTGTATTAATTATCAATTCATTGATTATATGCTCTATAGATTAGCTATCCATCTTGTATGCTTGTTAAAAGCATAGATGTAGAGACCTTGAAATCTAGGATTATAATACCAATCGATATCATTAAATCTCAGATGAAACCATGGGAGGGAGTTCTCTGGGTTGATGGGTTAAGTATTTGTGGGTAACGAGACCTCAAACCTACACAAAAATATGTCCTTGTGAATTTCATACTCCAAAAAAATATGAAGGTCTTTGGCCACAATCTAAATATATGTATGAATGAGAAATGTAACAAGTGACAGTGAAACCTGTCACCCAGATAATTTCATCATAGTGTAAAAATTATTTTTTTCTCAGTTTATTTTTTTTCTTACTTGTTAATTTAGTTAATTATATATCAACTTTATATATCCTTGTTAAATATTTTTTATTTATTAAAATAAATATCTAAATTGTTATTAAAAATATTTTCTTTTAAATTTGATCCTAAATATATACTGCGATAAGACCCGTCTGCTTGCGGGTGGTGATTATTGCATGTTAGATTAGGTAAAAACTTAGGGACTTTTTCCTAGATGATTTTTTTTGTGCTATAATCTTTCACATCAAACTTTGGCATCATTTCTGGAGACAACAAGACAATCTTTTTGATCTATTGAGATAAATTTTGTTTGTCCTTTAGTTTGTTTTTGTAATTTTGGTTTGATTTATAATTTTAGTTTTGTTTTATAATATCTTAAGTTGTTTATTGTATTTTTTTAGTTTTTTAACCCTTTACTTTGTGTTTGTAATTTTTCATATCTTTTCATAGTTTTTAGTTTATTTGTATAATTCGTTTTAAATTATATTTTATGTTTCTACATTAATTTTTGTAATTTATTCTATCGATTCTTTTGTAAAGAGAAAAATATATTCATTGGATTTTTTTAATCTTGAGCCTAATATCTAAAGTTTCTATTTTTAGGCACTCATATTAAATGGAGTGGTCAACAACACAAATCATAAAATGTTGGAGATGTGACTACTTCAATCATGATATGTGGGGCTGTCAGGAAAGCACTTCACAAGCTAAAGTACTTATTGTTGGTAAGGTATGCCCATAGAGCCAATCATATGATGATTAACATGACATAATTACCATAAAGGATTTGTTTAATAATAATAACATATATGAAGGCAAGTTTCCAATTCATCTGTTTCACTCAGTTATGAGATAATGAGGATACATAGTGAATGTCTAGATAATAATGTTACTCAATAACATATGTCTTTAAGTACGTGACTTGGAAGAGATGAGATCATACAAATGTTAAGAGTACACATTTACATTCTCATTATGTCCATGATTGGTTGTTATTGTGGAAGGTTGATAGACAACAATAACACATAAGATCAAAGTGTGAGTTTGTTGATGACTAAATCTCATTAGACATGATATGGCAATATCAAACCAAGCACACATATACATGTTAGAGAATAATGTATCAGATAGACCCACCTTGAGAGTGACACATGGTTTTGTGGTCACATTCATCTTTCATAGTGAAGGTGGTGATTGTGATTCTTAGACCTGAAATCACTGCACTCATCACATGTCATTGGGTACGCTTTGACATCATCAAATGCAGTCCTGAAACATGGGTTGTTATAAAGGTGATGATTGGGTGACTTTGACACATGGGGATAGACTGTGAGTGATAGATATGTGATTTGTCCATCCTACATGAGTATGATATCCTGGCCACTTGATTAGCGAGACTGAGAAATGCATGCACATGCACATGTGAATCAATATTTGATATTGAGATCACATTATCTCAGTCAGTCTGTTCTTGGTTTAAGAAACATGGATTGAACATTGAGAGGATGACCAACCATGCCTCAAGTTCATCTCAAATATCAGAGAAAAAAGAATTATATAATATCTATAACACCTTACACCAATTGTAGGTTGAAGTTGTTCTCCAACTTTCCATTTCACTGTAGCACTTATGTGCGACTAGGCACCACTCTTTGCTTGTGATGTCATAAGCTAGTTATGGACATTCACTGCTAACGTGATGTGGGACCTATAGGGTCACATACATTGGAACTCATCCAGAAGAGGAGTTTGATCTCCAACAATAGTTGGATTGATTACTAAAGTGTTTAGGTATTCAATTCATGCAACTAATTTCTTGAATGGATACCAAACGACCATCTCACTAAGAGACGACCGTTTGGGTAGCCAGACATGCGTCTCATGTAAGTTGAGATGGCCGTTTGGGGGTCGGGTTGATTGGAGATTGATTTGGCTAAGTTTTTTCCTTAAACCGACCAATTCAATATGATGGAACCGATCAGCTCATCTCAACTCACCAGATGACAATCTAGGTGAGTAAGACGGGCATATCGCTTGGGTGAGATGGCCCAGTTAGGTCAAACGAAGGTTCAAGATGTTTCCCAAATAGTTTTGGTTGTTCCTTACTTAAGGAACAAGGAAATTAATATGAGATATTAATTGGATTCGAAATAGCCAAATTCGATTCAGATTGGAAACTACCAAATGGTCATTTGGTAGTGCGAGATGACTATCTCACATACTAGACAACCGTCTGGGTGTGCAAAATGACCATTTCGACTGTTGCGGATTGTAAATTGTTGCAAAAAGTCAGGATCTCTTAGTCCTTTCCGCTCCCACTTTTAGTCCCACATTGACTAGGGACTGAGAATCCTAACCCTAACCCTAACCCCTCCCATATATAGAGGGGTACTGGTGGCTTCCCAGGATACAAAAATAACTACTACACAGATAATAGAGAATCAGTTGCTCTGACAAGTGTTGTCCTCTCTGGTTGTGGAAACCAGGAGAGCCCAAGCAAGTCCTACTCGACTAGGGAGGAATAGCCATAGGAGAGAACAACTGAGGGTTGTTGTAGTGGGAGACCAAGTTGGTGACTAGTATAGTAATGGAGAGGACAACTCCTTATTGTCCATTCTTGGTGAACAACATGAGTTCTAGCTAGTCCGTGTGGACTACTCTAGAGGCATTTCTTAGAGAGCAAAATCAACCTAAAGTCCGTGGCGAGACCACTGGAGTCACTGTAGGGGTTGTGTAGACATTGTTAGTGGTGAAAACCAGGAGCTACACAACCATTGTCTAAGAGCAACTTGTCAGGAGTTGCAAAGAAGCAAGCTGTATCGTTGTACTTGCTCCAGGACCAGGTATAACTTGCTAAAACCATCCTTCCTATTTCATAGTAGTTGATGTGATCTTACTGTATTGGGGAATACATATAGATAATTTTTTTTGTTTTTTCTGCTATACTCTATGCCCATATTTTCCAACAGTGGTATCAGAGCCATGCCAATTTACTGTGTTTTAGGATAATCGATATGATTAGATTTTTAGCTTTATCATTTATTCATTGCATATGATGTGATTATTTAAACTTCTCTCATATTTGTATTTGATCAAAGACCACATAATTCCAAACTAATATATATATATATATATATATATATATATATATATATATATATATATATGAAATGATATATATGCAATTTACACACGTCGCCCTAAAAGCGGTTTTGATGGTGGATGTGTGGCGTGGTTATGGCCTAAACCCTGTATCTGTGTGTGGTTGGATGGTTTGGTTCATGTTTATCTCGGTCTACGTATTGAGCCTCTACCTCCCTCTTCCCAATGTAACGTTAATGCTTTCCTGTCTTTTCTCCCCTCAAATGTAACTCAATCTTTCCCTTATTCAATGTAATAAATTAGCAATAGGATCATTTCTTTTCATGCAACGACGTTGAAGATGTTCATCACTGGTTGAGACAACCAGTTTGTGAGATGAGCCGACCGTCTGGAGGATCATGGAGGTCAGAGGATGATGGTACCAGACGACTGCCTGGTGGTCCCAACCAACCATCTAGAAGGAGTCCAGACATTGGTTGGACAGGAGATGAGACGATCATCCCTAGAGGCCCAACTGATCGTTTGGAAGGAGTCTAAACATCGTTGGATAGGAGGACCAACCAACCGGCCAAGAGGCGAAACAATCGGTTCAAGGGTTGAACTGATATACCCAGATTGACAAGCACATATCTACATCAACTGCAGGTTCATATATATGATGTGATGATAAACCTATGTGGTAGTAATTCCTTGTGGCTCCAAGGAATTATAAGTAGACATGACCATAACTATCACTTTTTGTTTTATATTGCATGTTTACATTGTGGGATGTAGCATGTATATGATATGTACTATATATGTGGTGTTTGGATATAGTGTATGCATATATATGATATATATAAAACCCCTCAATCAAACATATTAAGTCTTAGATGCTTTATAATAGCAATACACATGAAAAGATTGATCGACAAAGCATAAATTTGCACAAAGTATGGTTTTCCATCTATCTCGTGGAAGTGTGATGGTAGATATGTAGATTTGCACAAAACATGGTGCGTATCTATCGTATTGGCTATTGGGTCAAGCTTAACTGGTGACTTGGAGAGCCCAAGAACAAAGGCATGTAGATAGTCATGGAAAGGAGTTGCACATATCATCTATCTAAGAGTTGCATATGATGCAAATGGCAAGTTGGCCTACCTAAATAGTCAGGTTATGGGCGATCAGTAAAAACCGACTCATGTCTTGATGAAATATGGATCTTGGCTCATTAGAAAATTGTATGCTACAATTTTCCAAATTGATACTTGAGGGTTATCAATCTAAACAAAATAATGAGAATAATAATTAACTAAAGACCGAATTGTTATCGCCCAAATTCAAATCAAATCAAATCAAAAATGAGTTTTTGACAAAATTGCAAATTCTTTTGTAGAATCAAATGGCCACACTGAACAATCACTTTTCTATATGATAGGTCCTTGAGAAGGATAAATTTGTTGGGAACAACTTCCACGACTGGTTTAGGATGCTGAGAATTGTTCTCATGTAGGAGCATAAGCTCTATATCTTGAAAATGCCAAAACTAAAGGAACCACCTCAAAATGCTCCAAGGGATGATAAGGATGCTTACAAGAAGCATACTGAAGATGATGTGGATGTCAAGGGTTTGATGCTTTGTTTAATGAACCATGAGTTGCAAAGGCAGCATGAGAACATGGGGTGATTGAGATGGTCACACATCTCAAGAACATGCATGAAGATTTGGTAAGACAAGAGAGGTTCGATGTCTCTAAGGCACTGTTCAAATGTCACATGGCAGAAGGAGATCCAATAGGTCCTCATGTGCTCAAGATGATTGAGTATGTGGATAACCTAACCAGACTGGGATTCTCCTTGAGCCAAGCGTTGGCCACTGACGTGATTCTACAATCTCTACCAGAGTCATATAGTCAGTTTGTCATGAACTACAACATGAATGACTTTGATAAACCATTGACAGAGTTGTTGGGCATGTTGAGGATAGATGAGACACAAATGAAGAAGGACAAGCCCAAGTCTGTGATGATGATCAGCAAGACAAAGGGAAAGTCTAAAGGAAAAGGCAAAGCTAAGAAGAGTTCTAAAGCTACCCAGAAGCCCAAGTCTTCAGATCTCAAGGCAAAAGGTGGAGTAAAGAAACAAAGAGGCGATTGTCACCATTGTCACCAACCCAGACATTGGAAGAGAAAATGCCCACTCTGGTTAGAGGAACTAAAGAAAAAGAAGGATGGTGTTGAGGCCTCCACTTCAAGTATAAACAACATAAGATGAAATTTATTACTTCTTCATTTTGGTATGTGATACCAAATAGAGATCTGACATACTGATGTGCATGATCTGACAAGAAGTAAAGGCCTTCATGGAAGGACAAGGATGGACAAGGAAGAGCAAGTGTTATGGAAGCCATAGTCTACATTTAAATTTATCTTAGCCCAATGGGCATGTAATATAGTTATTAGAACTTCTATTTCATTATGCCATAGAAAAATTTTCTTTATGCATCTTGTATGGACAAGGATGATTATCAATAAAGAATTATTAGAAATTCTATTTCAAAGATATGATCTTGCATGGCATTGGCCCTAAAAACTCTTGTGATATTTATGCAAAATGATCAACGATGAATGTTTATAATGTTTATACCAAAGGAATATAATTGATAACTTCAGATTATCATTAGAATCAGTGATATTGTATGTACACATAAGAATTGCATACCTAGAATACATATTGATGTTGATCTAGATTTCCTTGCTTACTAAACCCAAGGAAATATGCAAGTCTTATTCATACACAATATGACATGACATCTTTCACTAACGTAGTGGGAGGATAAAGCTTTCATTAAACCTTATGCATATGATGCATAAAGATATTATAGAATGAATGCTATAGAAAATTAATACCTCAATTTCATTTTCTGGTAATATGATGATATGTACAAAATGAAATCTCTTGAAACTATTCAGGGAGATTATAAATGAAGTGTGACATTGATGAAAGTATTAAGATACTTTGATATGATCAAATGTTGAAATAATTTATACCTTGAGTACCTTCACAAATGAACTATGATGATGTATCACAAGTCAAATTCCATTTGAACGTGATGATGTGTCAGAATGAAGGAATTATACCATGATGAGTCATGATATAATTGCCAATTAATCTAATTTTCTTACATCCTCATGAATATATATACCTATCACTAAATAATATATCACGAGAATGGTTTGTAAGACATCATATATAATATGATTTGGGAATGTCCCAATATGTCTAAGGGACTGAAACCTACATTGAGAAAGTTGTTTCTTGAATAAGGTTTATCCATAAACCATGACCGTTGAACATTACAATTAATTCCAATCCAATAACAAAATTGTTTTGTTGATAGGATAACTGAATTCCTGAAGATTCAGTGGGAGTAAAAGTAATACTCAAAGTGTTTGAGATCAACAACATGGGTGCAATGAGAACAATGAGAATCACATTTTTTTGTGGAATCTCAGATTCATCATATAACATAGAACAAAATATTCTAGTAGAACACATATAATATTGGAGGATTGTGAATCCACTGGTTCAGATGGGTTGGTCATACAGGATGAGCCAACTACTCAACTAGAAGCTATTTCTAAGTAATATGGGATCCATGTAAGCTAACAAGGTATAACCTTGACAGTGCCACCTAAAAAGGGTAACACCTAAAGGGTGCAATAGGGTCTTGTTGCAAAGACCTACATGGATAACATGAAAGGACAAATTGAATAAATCAAGTTCAAGTTGTTGGACATTATAGAAATTCATTTACCAATTGTCATGCTTGTTGTTATAGTTAGAATGTACTATGATATTTTGCATATGAACATGGAAACCATATTCCTTAAGAGAATACAGTAGAGGATGTGTAGGTGACACAACCTAAAAGGTTTCATAACTTCATGAATGAAAAATTAAGTCCATAAACTACAAAGTTCAATATGGGATTGAAACAAGCAACTCAGAAGTGGGATCTTTTGACTTGACAAGATAGTTAAAGAGTTTGACTTGAATCAAGACAAAAGAAGAAATTTGTGTTTACAAAATTTTTAGTGGGAGCATATATGAATATTCTGCATATGATGAGGAATAACATCTCAATATTGTTAATATTGAAAATTGGCATGAAAAACACCTTCAACAATGAAGGATTAAGTGAAACATCTTATGAGATAAGGATCAAGACGTATGAGATAGTTCTTGAAGGTTTCACAATGGAAGTTTAAGAACGTACAATAACAATATATTGAAAGAGTTCAACATGGAAGGATTCAATGAGAGAGAATTCAGATTAGCCTCTCATGAACCCTATATTCCAATTCTTGTAAAGAATGAAAATATCATGAATAAGATTCCATGGGACAACCTAATAGTGGATCTATCATGTAAAGCTATTAACAAGCTTATCCCATATAATCTTGGTATTAGACATGACAACATGGTATAAATTCCAATGAAGGTTATTGGAAAGTCATCAGAGATATCCATTAGTACTTGAGAAGTGACTAAGGATAGATTGCTCATCAATGATGATAGCAATGAAAAGGAAGAGTTGGATGTAAAGCGTTACATCGATGTAAACTTCCATAAATGACAAAGTGATCACAAAATTAAAATATGTTTTGATTTAAAAGAATAAGTGATGATTAGTTGGAAAGGTTCCAAACTAATAATCCATTAATGCTATTTTACATTATAAGCTGAGTATACTTGTGTTATGAACACATAGTGATACTATATGGATCTAGAGGTTCATAGGATGAACTTATAGATGTTCCAACCATTAATGACTCACTAGAAATACTATGACAACAATTGGGCTAATTGTTAGGCAAGGAATATCAGATACCATATCACGACAGTCTCATCTCAGAGCGAAGAGATAAGAAACATGTAATATCTCGACAGTAAGAAAAGTATTGCTAACCTACTAAATCAACACTAGAGCAATAGAAGCATGTTGGACATGTTTAGATCACTAAGGATGAGATTCGTTGGTGATTGTCTCTAAGTGCAAGTGGGAGTCTATTGGTAAGGTATTCCCATAGATCCAATCATATGATGATTGACATGGCATAATTACCATAAAGTATTTTATTAATAATAATAACATATATGAAGGAACGTTTCTAATTCATCTGTTTCACTTAATTATGAGATAATGAGGATACAAAGTGAATGTCTAGAGAATAATGTTACTCAATAATGTATGTCTTGAAGTACATGACTTGGAAGAGATGGGATCATACAGATGTTAAGAGTACACATTTACATTCTCATTATGTCCATGATCAGTTGTTATTGTGGAAGGTTGATAGACAACAATAACACATAATATTAGAGTGTGAGTTGGTTGATGACTAAATCTCATTAGTCATGATATGGCAATGTCAAACCAAGCACACATATACATGTTAAAGAACAATGTATCAGACAGACTCACCTTGAGAGTGACACATGGTTTTGTGGTCACAATCATCTCTCATAGTGAAGGTGGTGATTGTAATTCTTAGACTTGAAATCACAGCACTCATCACATGTCATTGGGTACGCCTTGAAATCATCAAATGCAGTCTTGAAACATGGGTTGTTGTAACAATGATGATTAGGTGATTTTGACACATGGGGATAGACTGTGAGTGATAAATATTGGATTTTTCCCTCCTACATGAGTATGATATCCTAGCCACTTGATTAATGAGACTGAGAAATGCATGTGCATGCACATGTGAATCAATATATGATATTGAGGTTGCATTATCTTAGATAATCTTCTCTTGATTCAAGAAACATGGATTGAACATTAAGAGGATGAACAACCATGCCTTGAGTTCATCCTGAATATCAGAGACAAAAGAATTATACAATCGCTACAACACCTTACTCAGATTGTAGGTTGAAGTTGTTCTCCAACTTTCCATTTCCCTTGGGTAGCACTTATGTGCGACTAGGCACCACTCTTTGCTTGTGATGTCATAAGCTAGTTATGGACATTCACTACCAACGTGATGTGGGACCTATAGGGTCACATACATAGGAACTCATCTAGAAGAGGAGTTTGATCTTCAACAACAGTTGGATTGATTACTAAAGTGTTTAGGTATTCAATTCTTGCAACTAATTGCTTAAATGGATGACCAGGTTTACCAAACAACCATCTCACTGAGTGAGACAGCCGTTTGGGCAGCCAGACATGCGTCTCATGTAGCTGAGATGGCCGTTTGGGGGTCAGGTTGACCGGAGATCAATTTGTCTAAGTTTTCCCTTGAATCGACCGACTCAATACACTACTACAGAAATGGCTTATAAAGTCACTTTTTCAGGTGTCGATTGTATACAAAAACCGACACCTAAATGCTACAGTGTCGGTTGATAACATAAACCGACATCCAATCTACGAAGGTCGGCTAGACACGGGTACCGCTTTTATTAAGTGTCAATTAATTAATAAATAACTAACACCTAAACTCAACCGCCAAACCCAAAATCCAGTGAAAAAATTGGCTCCAAAATTTTACAAAAGGCGTCGATTCATAGCTAAATAACCGACGACTAAAGGGTGTTTAGTTGTCAGTTTTTAATAACCGACACTTATTGTCAACTTAATAGCTCACCAGCCCGACCGATTCTTCCCCTTTCCCTTTTTCATTCCCGATTTCCTTAGCTCCGGTGATTTCTTGCTCCCTGCCGCCGCTCCCTGCCGTTCATGCTCCGCCACCGTGCTCCGTCGCCGCTGCTCCTTCCTCTATGCTCGCCGCTCGTCGCCGTCGCCATGAGAAGCAGTCGCCGCCCGCCCGCCGGCCGCCCTCTCCGCCGTCGCCGGTAGCAGCTAGGTCTCCTAGCCTCGCCGCTCTCTCCGCCGCTCCTCTCCTCGCCGCTGGCAGCTGCTAGGACTTGCTCCGGCCGCTGCTCCTCTTCCCTCAAGATGCCCGCCCTGCCTTCTTCTTCTTCCTCTGCTCCTCTTCCCTCAAGGTGCCCGCCCTGCTGCTGGGCATTTTTTTTTAAATTTATTTACTTCCTATGAGAATCAGTTTTAATTAGGGCTCATACACATATTGATGTACATAAACCTGTTAGAATAAATGCTAAAAAGGTGTGATTTTAGGGTTTAGGTACTGATTTTGTGATTCTAATGAGCTGAATCCTCTAATGTCTATACAATACATGTTCTATGATAAGCCTTAGTTAATCGAATATGCATACTTTGTATGTAAGACATAGTAATCGGGTACTGCTGTATATCCAAGTAAATTACATGTAACTAATCATGACATAGATTTTAGAATGCATACTTTGGTTAAATGTACTGCTGTAATTTTTGATCAAGTGATGATATGTAAATGTAGCAATAAGTTAGTAAGGTATCAATGATAAGTCTGTTGTAATGTGATACAAAATAGTTATTGTAACATGCATATATACTTAATACTTTTTTGTTTTATAGTTGTATAGGGTGTTTTATGTGTGGCAAGTCTATTGTTTAATAGTTTAGCTATAATCATTGTTTAATAGTTTAGCTATATTCTTGGTGAGAATCCTAATCACCCTTCTTTTGCTTAATGATGAACTGTAATGCACACATGTGACATGCTTGGAATGTAAATGATGAACTTTTCCCTAAATGGAAACAACTTATATATATTCAGATCTTAATAATTCCATGAAGTGCACATTATCTTACTCCTGAAAAGTATGTGTATAATGTAGGATTAGTTCCATATAATGGTTCTATTTTAGTAAGCACCTAGAAACCCGTCCAAGATTTACTCATTAGGAGTAAATCTTGGATAGTCCCTGGTTTGGGACTGTTCTTGAACACCTAATCTCACTTAGGATGTAAGTGTATAATGTGTATTGGGTTTTCGAGAAAATTTCGGTAGCATTTCCTCATTTGTTCTCTAAGTACATATGTAGACTTCTTTTCAAGCTATCATGTCTACCACAATAAAGTTGGTTATGACAAGCAATAAAAGGTTAACTGATGTTATACAACTTTTTATGAAAATATATAACATCGTTATATGTACTTACACTAATATTATGCAATCTCTGTCCACCCATAACAGTCACTATGAACTGGGCCTCTATGTCAATGTTAACGTTCCCTATTGAAGAACAATTGGACATCATCCTAGATGATCGTTCCTTAAACCAATTGGTCATACCCAAACATTGGCGTTTTCTAAAAGGAAGACACTACATGCCTGGTAAAGTGACCCTAACTTTTGGCAATTATTCACATGTTATCGAGGTTGAGTATGATTTGGCGGGAAATCTTGTATCAAAATCCGGTTGGCGTGATTGGATTGGAGAGCTGCATGTGGTCCGTTGGAACAGGCTTTTTCTTCGTCCAGTTGGCCATAATTCCATCAAAGTTTGGATAACCAACAGCAACTGCGAGACCCCCGATCATCTTCTACAGTATGAGCGCACGACGTCGGATATCATCTATGAGGAATCTGAATCTGAGGCCCCTGTCAGTTTAGATTCATCTAAATATAGTGAGGAGCTTCGTGACATAGCTTCATCATCAAAAAGAAGTTACTGATGCATGCGGGACCATGTTGGTGTAGTATTTAGTTGTCTATCTATCTAGACTTGTCTGTATTAATAGTTTTTTTAATTATGCGCATGTTTAGGGGTACACCAACCCCTTTGTTTAGTTACTGTTTAGGGGTACACCCCAGTGTGTGGATGTAAAAAGAGATTAATGAATGTAACTGAAAGTTGCTATATGAATGCTTATAACTGAAGTGTGTGTTCCCATGAATGTTCCCATTTGCATGATTACACTACTATTTTCTCATATTGTATAGTCTATTTTAATATGATGTCATACTTACTTATATCTTGCTTAATGATGAACTGTAATGCACACATGTGACATGCTTGGAATGTAAATGATGAACTTTTCCCTAAATTGCCAATCATGCTTTTAAAGACATCAATAATCACCCTAACTTGAAGAACTAGGATTTTAGGTATAAGAATGACAACACATTATTTGTTGGCCTAGAAACCCGTCTAAGATTTACTCATTAGGAGTAAATCTTAAATAGTCCCCGGTTTGGGACTGTTCTTGAACACCTAATCTCGCTTAGGATGTAAGTGTATAATGTGTATTGGGTTTTCAAGAAAATTTCAACAGCTTTTCCCTGTTTGTTCTCTAAGTACATATGTACTTGGAGAACAGCGGGAAAATGCTGTCGAAATTTTCTTGAAAACCTAATACACATTATACACTTACTAGTGAGATTAGGTGTTCAAGAATGGATAGGTGGTACACATTTATTATATATAATAATGACATCACATGTATTTGTTAACCCTAGACCCTAATCTTGTCCTAATATATACTTGTTTTCTCTTTGATCATAGAATGGATAGATCATGGATGTCAATTCACAATCGCTGCACCCAGAGTTTATTTCTGGTCTTGACCAGTTCATTAGATTTGCCGAGGAACATAGGAAACAACCTGGAGATAGGTTCTACTGTCCATGTAGGCATTGCGGTAACAACTTGAAAGTCAACACTGGTGAAGAAATCAAAACTCATGTCATGTGCAACAGGATTATACAAGGCTATACAGAATGGCACTGGCATGGAGAGATTTCAAACCCGAAACCAGTGGATGTCGATAGCAGTGCTTGTGTGGAAGAAGAAATTGCCTACGATGACTTAGATGTGAATGAACCAGTTCCAGTAGACATCGTTGATGCGATGCTGGATAGTTGTGGGGTAGAGCACACCGATCCACCTCCCATTTTTAGAAACATTGTGCATGATGCTGAGATGCCGTTATACACAGGTTGTACTAAGTTTACGAAGCTTAACGCTGTGTTGAGATTGTATAAGTTGAAAGCTAACAATAGATGGAGTGACAAAAGCTTCACGTCATTGCTGTCTTTGTTGAAAGAAATGCTTCCTGAAGGAAACGAGCTGCCAATCTCAACATACCAGGTAAAGAAATTGTTGTGCCCAATGGGAATGGATGCCAAGAAGATACATGCATGCCCTAATGATTGTGTATTATTTCAAAAGGACTATGCGGATTTGAAAGATTGTCCAAAATGTGGTGCGTCACGGTATAAATTGACGACTTCGGGGGAGTCCAAAACTGGTTCTCCTGCCAAGGTGATGTGGTATCTACCTATAATATCACAGTTTCAACGCTTGTTTGCCAATCCAATAGATGCGAAGAATTTGAGGTGGCATGCAGATGTTAAGAAAAATAATGATGGGATCCTACGACATGCGTCTGATTCCCCACAGTGGAAGAAGATTGATGTATTGTACCCTAAATTTAGTGAAGAAGTTAGGAATCTAAGACTTGGGCTTTGTACAGACGGGATGAATCCGTACGGGACATTGAGCAGCCAACATAGCACTTGGCCAGTCATGCTTGTTATATACAATCTTCCTCCCTGGCTGTGTATGAAAAATAAGTACGTAATGCTGTCGTTGTTGATATCGGGCCCTAAACAACCTGGAAATGACATCGATGGTTATCTTGAACCTCTGATTGATGACTTAAAGAAACTCTGGGGTGAAGGTGTGATGACCTATGATGCTTCACGAAGAGAGACATTTCGTTTGCATGCTATGTTGTTTTGCACTATTAATGACTTTCCAGCATATGGGAATTTGTTTGGATATAGTGTCAAAGGAGCTAAAGCGTGTCCTATATGTGAAGAGAACACTGATTCAATAAGACTAAAACATGGCGGTAAGAATGTATATCTCGGTCATCAAAGGTTTCTTCCAAAATTCCATCCGTATCGTAGGAAGCGCAAAGCATTCAATGGATTGAATGAGGAACGCAGTGTACCTAAACCTATACTTGGGGAGGTTGTTTATGAAAGAGTGAAAGACTTTGTCAATGAATTTGGTAAGAGATCACAAATATACTACACGGAGTGACAATTCTTCATTCAAGAAGAAGTCAATATTTTGGGATCTTCCTTATTGGAGTTCTTTGACAGTCAGACATTGTATCGATGTAATGCACGTTGAGAAAAATGTCTGTGATAACATCATTGGTACTCTGTTAAATATACCAGGTAAGACTAAAGATGAGATAAAATCCAGACTGGACCTACGTGAAATGGGAATAAGGTCAGAATTAACAGAATTACGTGAAATGGGTAATAAAAGAACATACTTACCCCCCGCTTGTTACACGTTGTCTAGAAAGGAGAAGAAAGCTATTTGTGAATGCTTGGTAAATGTTAAGGTGCCACATGGTTACTCATCCAACATCCGTAGATTGGTATCAATGAAAGATCTAAAGTTGATAGGTCTTAAATCTCATGATTGTCACACTCTAATGCAACAAATATTGCCCGTGGCAATTCGATCTATATTGCCGAAGCATGTAAGGTTTGCAATCACCAAACTTTGTTTCTTTTTCAACAGTCTCTGCAGCAAAGTTATTGACCCTGAGACTCTCGATAATTTGCAAAGAGAAGTGGTTGTTACCCTATGTCAGCTTGAGATGTATTTCCCTCCTTCATTATTTGATATCATGGTGCATCTTGTTGTCCACTTGACTAGGGAAGTGAAAATCTTGGGACCGATTTTCTTGCATTGGATGTATCCCTTTGAACGATACATGAGCGTTTTTAGAGGTGATGTTCGAAACCGTTATCGGCCTGAAGGGAGTATTATTGAAGGTTATGTGGCAAGAGAGGTTATGGATTTCTGTAATGACTTTCTCAGTGGTAATGACACTCCTGATAATGACAAGAATATTGACGAGCTATTTGGCAAAGGAATTTTGGGATCACGTGTGAAAGTAATCAGCCGTGAGCAGTTGGAACAAGGTCATTTGTATATTTTACACAACATGGACAAAGTGAACGTTTATATCGAGGAACATACCAATTTCATCAAAAGACAATATCCTCGAGCCAATACAATGTGGCTTGCTAGAGAGCATAACAAGACTTTTATTAAGTGGTTTGAAGATAAAGTCTTACATCAACTATCTCAAACACCAGATGATATTACTGAAACTGTCAAATGTCTCACCTTTAAACCAAAGTTGACTGTTATGTCTTATGAAGGGTATGACATTAATGGATTCACATATTACACAAAGCGCCAAGATGATAAGAGTGTCTTCAAAAACAGTGGGGTCACCCTTCAAGCATCGACTATGTTTTTTTGCAAGTGCAAAGGATAAGAGTCCACGTGAAGCTAAAATATCATATTACGGTGTCATTGAAGAGATATGGGAATTTGACTACATAGATTTCAGAATTCCGCTCTTCAAATGTAATTGGGTTGATAACACCAAAGTAGTTATAGTGGATGAATTGGGTTTCACTTTAGTGAACTTTGAAAAGATTGGTGAGAAGGCTGAACCATTCATATTGGCATCACAGGCGAAACAAGTATTTTATATCGATGATCCTGCAAATGATAAATGGTCGGTTGTTCTTCATGGTAAAAGACAGTTCATTGAAGATCCTATATATGAAGAAGAGTACTATGATAAATATGATGACTCCAGTTCATTCTCAGTTGGGTTGCCAACTCCACAAAATATTGAAGAAGCTAATGATGACTTATATGTGCGTGAAGATCACAATGAAGGATTGTTAATTGATAAAAGATCACAATTTTAGAGGCATGCATGTTTATATTTTTTTATTGAAGCTAAATGTTTATTTTTTAATATCAATATCATTTTCTGATTTGATGTTTCATTATCTTCTAGTTAATACAAATTCTAAACAGCAAAAGAAGCCCCAATGAAGAGAAGCAGGATACGGATATACAATACATAAAGTGCAGCACACACAAGTGCTTCAGATTCATATAACAACATGACAGACTAACACATATACAGTGCATAACAACAGCAGCGCCGAATTTACATACAACACTAGCTTAATACATATATAGTGGGACTAAGGTGACGATACCAAATGCTAAAACAGGTTACCGACTACATGTTATGACTGGGAGGTCGTGATTCAGCAACCGTATGCATTAGCAGGAGGACAAACAGATGGTGATCTATTTGTCCTCCTACTAATGCATACGGTTGCTGAATCACGACCTCCCAGTCGTAACATGTAGTTGTCGGTAACCTATTTTACCAGGTGGGATCGTCACCTTATAAGTCCCACTATATATGTACTAAGCTAGTGTTGTATGTAAATTCGACGCTGTTATTGTTATGTACTATATATGTGTTAGTCTGTCATGTTGTATGGACATCGATTGTATTGCTCAGGTATTATATAGTCTCATTAGATAATATGAAATATATCAATCTTATTTATAGCTCATTAATTATATATATACATCATTCTCTTTATAGGTGTTTAAAGCTGACCCCACTACAGGAACGGACTTACCAGATGTACATGCTCCCTATACGATGGGAGAATTAAATGAAGTAAGAGAAGAATGGGCAACAGCCATACAAATAGTGGGGGCTTTAAAATATAATTGGGATCCTGATAGCGAATAATGACTAAACAATGATATTTTGTAAATGAATTTCTGAATTATAATATATGTGTGAATGTTTCTACATGTGTCTGAGTGAAAATGAATGAAAGTGTTGGTTGCTATATTAATGTTTCTACATGTGTGAATGTGAATGAATGGAACTACAGATTGCTAGCTACATGAATGTTTCTAAATGTGTGAAAATAAAATGGAACTGCAGGTTGCATTGCTAAATGCATGTGTGAATATTTTTGTTGTTAATTTTGCAGGTTTGTGGCATGTTGTCGGCCGATATCAATGGATGTCGTAAAACCTGCAGTTCATAACTGAACTGAACAAGTTTCTCATCCTGTGACCAGCCACAGCAGGTCTGCAGGCTGACAGAAAAAAAAACAATAGGCGTCGGTTATTTGTATAAAACCGACGCCAAATAGGTTACAGTGTCGGTTTTAATAGAAACCGACGTCTATTTCCTTAACACCACGGACGTGCTGTCCAGCACGGCCGTGTTGGGAGTTATATGGTGTCGGTTATTAGATAATAACCGACGCCTATAGTGCCCAAGTTAGCGCCCTCCTGTGGCGCGAAGATATATGTCGTCGGTTATTTGTAAAAAACCGACACTGATAGTGCCCAAGATGGCGCCCTTTCTGTGGCGCGAAGGGTTTGGGCGTCGGTTTCTTATCTAATAACCGACGCCTATAGTGCCATGATGGCGCGTTTTCAGTGGCGCGCGAAGAGTTTGGGTGTCGGTTTTGGAACTGACACCTAATGGGTGAGCTTTTAGTGTCGCCCACATAGGTGTCGCTTAGAAACCGACACTAAAGGCTTTAAATAACCAACACTAAAGGTAGGTTCTGTAGTAGTGATATGAATGAACCGACCTCATAGATGTACATAATCTTTAGAGGATTGATGCAACTATGTTCTTGATTTGGGGAATTATCATGATAGTGACCTACCTTGTAGAGAAATGTGTGGAAAATAGCATTCACAAAAGCAATCCAAATCATTTATGCAAAGAAGAAAATATAATGCACCTAAATGATGGATAAATAAAAATGTATGTTTTCTAATGCCTGTTTTTCTTATTCTTTAGAAGTATTTTGTGTGTAAAGGATGTCTCATCCTAATGATGAGTATATGATATCACCATGCGACAATCTGGGTGAGAGACAGTGTCTCGCTTGGGTGAGATGGACCAGTTAGACTGAACGAATGTTCAAGATGTTTCCCAAATAGTTTTGGTTGTTCCTTACTTAAGGAACAAGGAAATTAATATGAAATATTAATTGGATTCGAAATATTGAAATTTGATTCCAATTGGAAACTGCCAAATGGCCGTTTGGTAGTGCGAGACGACCGTCTCACACACTAGAAGACCATCTGGGTGTGCGAAATGGCCGTTTAGACTATTATAGATTGCAAATTGTTGTAAAAAGTCTCAGTGATGAGAGGTTCTGGTGTACCTTCGCAGTGGTCTCCAAGTAAGGGAAGAAGTTATGTTTCTTCACCGTCTAAAGCACATAGTACAGCTTCAGTGGCAGTGACGGGGCCATCTAGGCCAAGGTTTGAAGATAGGGCATGCTATCTTTGCGGACAAGTCGGGCATCTCAGGCTCAATTTCCCAAATAGAGATGTTGAAGTGACGCAACAGCCGAGGCAGAATCATCAGGGATCAGATCGACAACAGCCCAGTGGTAGAAGGGGGCGAGGACGTGGTCAGGCGTCGCAAGCAGGTTCGTCTGCTCAAGGAAGCAGAGGTCGTGGACCGCAAGCAACGACTCGATTCTACACTATGAATCAGCTGGAGGCGATAGTCAACCCGCGAGTGGTGACAGGTCAGATGGAGTTATTTCACTATGATATGTCTTCTTCTTGCTTTATATCTATTCTGGTTGACCTGGGTGCTACACACTCTTTTATCGCCTATAGTATACTTGAGAACTGTCGTTTACCTGTTAGTCGTAAGAAGGATAATTTATTGTTAGAAACCCCTCTTGATGGTTCCTCATTGCTTCGAGAAGAGTGTCCAACTTGTGTCTTGTCTTTCTCAGGACACCACATTCAAGTGGATCTTATACCGCTTGATATGCATGGTTTCGATGTTATCCTTGGGATGGATACCTTAGAGAAGTATAAGGTTGTCTTGGACTGTGGGTCCAAGCAGGCAGAGTTTGTTGATGCCGGAGAGAAGTGGATCTTCTAGGGAGATAGGAAGATTCTTCCGACGTGTCTAATATTAGCTATGGTGGCAAAGAAGTTGCTACGATAAGGATGTGAGGCGTTCTTAGCTCACGTGGTGGATACTGTTGTGGTTACCAAGGTGAAAGGTCCTAGTCTTGAGGAGGTGCCAGTTGTCCGAGAGTTTGCAGATGTGTTTCCTGAGGAGTTCCCTGGTGTTCCTCCACCCCGAGAGATTGATTTTGAGATCAATCTGGTTCTAGGAACGCAACCAGTTGCACAAACACCTTACAGGATGGCTCCGTTAGAGATGACAGAGTTGAAGAAGTAGTTGCAAGAGTTGTTGGAGAAAGGTTTCATCCGACCGAGTACGTCGCCTTGGGGCGCTCCGGTGTTGTTTGTTAAGAAGAAGGATGGATCGATGCGGTTGTGTATAGATTATCGGCAGTTGAACAAGGTCACGATCAAGAACAAGTACCCGTTGCCGAGGATAGATGATCTGTTTGATCAGTTGCGTGGTGCTACAATGTTTTCGAAGATCGTTCTATGGTCCGGATATCATCATTTGAGGATCAAGGAGGATGACATACCAAAGTCAGCTTTTCGGACAAGGTATGGTCATTTCGAGCTCGTGGTTATGCCGTTTGGGTTAACCAATGCACCTGCTACTTTTATGGACATGATGAACCGAGTGTTTCTCCCGTTCTTAGATCAGTTTGTTGTTGTAAATGCCTGGGCCCACTACCCAAGGCTCTAGTAGAGTTGCCCGGGCCCACTGCCCAAGGCTCTAGTAGAGTTTTAGGAATGACGACTGTCCCCAAAGACCACCACTAGCCTTAACTACGCGCTTTGTCCTCACTCACGCGCATGTCAGGATCAACTTCCCGACAGGTCACCCATCCCAGTACTACTCCAAGCTGAGCACGCTTAACTATGGAGTTCTTTAGTAATGGGCTCCCGGAAAAGGAGGCACACCTTGGTGATATGAGTAGTCCAATCATTCCTTTTAAGATCTTGTTATCCGAGGACTCAAATCCTGGGATGTTACAATCTCCCCCACTTAGACTCTTGACGTCCTCGTCAAGGCTAAACTATAAGGTCTCATAATCTCTTCCCCATTTTAGTGGAGACCCACAATGGCCCATGGACACCCAGCTCCTGATCATGGAATACCAGCGCAAGGGTGGCTACATCAACCATAGGCAACCCTTTCCTACATTCCTGGACCGCACGGCTCAAGACTGGCATGCCATGCCCATGTGGGCTCCACCTACTGGAGGGGAATTGGCTCTGATACCATTTGTAATGCCCGGGCCCACTACCCAAGGCTCTAGTAGAGTTTTAGGAATGACGACTGTCCCCAAAGACCACCACTAGCCTTGACTACGTGCTTTGTCCTGACTCACGCGCATGTCAGGATCAACTTCCCTACAGGTCACCCATCCCAGTACTACTCCAAGATGAGCACGCTTAACTATGGAGTTCTTTAGTAATGGGATCTCGGAAAAGAAGGCGCACCTTGGTGATATGGGTAGTCCAATCATTCCTTTTAAGATCTTGTTATACGAGGCCTCAAATCCTGGGATGTTACAGTTGTAGTCTTTATAGATGACATCTTGATCTATAGTCGGGATAGGCTAGAACATGAGCAACATCTTCGTCGAGTGTTGACTCTTCTTCGCCAACATCAGTTGTATGCCAAGTCCAGTAAGTGTGAGTTCTGGTTGGAGGAAGTGACTTTCTTGGGTCATGTGATATCTGATGAAGGAGTCAAAGTAGACCCAAAGAAGGTGGAATCCGTTGCAGATTGGGAACAACCAAAGACGCCGATAGAAGTTCGCATTTTTCTGGGTTTAGCAGGGTACTACCGGAGGTTTATCAAGGATTTCAGTGTGATTGCTTTGCCGATGATGAAGTTGACGAGAAAGGATGTACCTTTTGTTTGGGATGATCGATGTCAACAAGCTTTCTAGAGTTTGAAGGAGAAGCTGACCAGTGCTCCAGTGTTAATTCTGCCAGAGTTTGGGAAGGGCTATGTTGTTTTCAGTGATGCTTCCAAGAAGGGTTTAGGTTGTGTGCTGATGCAGGAAGATCATGTGGTTTCTTTTGCCTCACGACAACTTAAGAAACATGAGGAGAATTATCCGACTCATGATTTAGAATTGGCAGCAGTGGTTCATGCGTTAAAGATTTGGAGACACTATCTTTATGGGGAAGTGTGTCAGATCTTTACGGATCATAAGAATCTGAAGTACATCTTTTCACAGCACGAGTTGAACATGCGACAACGTCGATGAATGGAGTTGATCAATGACTACGACTGCACTATCGAGTATCATCTGGGTAAGGCGAATGTGGTAGCTGACACGCTTAGTAGAAAGTCTTCTTCTCTTCCTTCAAAGAAGGCACAGTTGAGTTCTCTGGTATGCCATAGGCGTGATATGTTTGTTTCTTTGCGACAGATGAATGTGCAGATGGAAGTTTCTTTGTTGTCTGGTCTTTTAGCACAGATGCAAGTCAAGCCTACACTGAGACAGCAGATCAAAGATGCACAACAGATAGATGATGCGGTACAGTTGATCAGATCAGAGTTCGGAAGAGAAAAGCGTGATGGGTTCCATGAGTCCGAGGATGGGCTAGTTTGCTATCATGATAGGATGGTGGTTCCAGATGCAGATGATTTGAGGAAGTTGGTGCTCGAGGAAGCACACACATCTATGTATGCTATGCATCCAGGTGTCACCAAGATGTATCATAGTCTGAAGGACTTGTATCGGTGGCCCGGTTTGAAGAAAGATGTAGCTGCGTTCATGGTGAGATGTGCGGTTTGTCAGCAAGTGAAGGCTGAGCATCAAAATCCAGTAGGTACGTTGCAACCTTTGCCGATACCACAGTGTAAATGAGATCATATAACCATGGATTTCGTAGTTGGTCTACCCTGGACAACTAGGAATCATGATTCCATTTGGGTGATAGTGGACAGATTGACGAAGTCTGCCCATTTCCTACCAGTGAAGACGACGTATACATCTGAGAAACTCACTCGAGTGTATGTTGATGAGATAGTACGTTTGCACGGTGTGCCAGCAACAATAGTTTCTGACAGAGGTCCTCAATTTACGAGTCGTTTCTGGGAACAGTTGCACAAAGCGTTGGGAACACAGTTGAGGTTCAGTACAACTTTTCACCCATAGACAGATGGACAGTCTCAAAGGACTATTCAGACTTTGTAAGATCTCCTTCGATCTTGTGCTTTGCAATTTCTAGGCAACTGGGACGTACATCTTAGTTTGATATAGTTTGCCTACAACAACAGTTATCAGCGGAGCATTGACATAGCTCCTTATGAGGCTTTGTATGGGAGGAAGTGCAGATCTCCTCTGTGTTGGTATGAGTCTGGTGAGTATCAGCTGTTAGGTCCTGAGTTAGTACAACAGACAACAGAAATGATCAAAGTGATACAACAACAGTTGAAAGTGGCACAGGACAGGCAGAAGTCTTATGCAGATAATCGTCGAAGACCTTTGGAGTTCCAAGTAGGAGACAAAATGTATCTCAAAGTCTCACCATGGAAAGGTGTGCTGAGGTTTGGCTGGAAGGGTAAGTTAGCACCCAGGTATATGGGGCCTTATCCAGTCATAACACGTGTTGGCAAGGTGGCTTACGAGTTAGAGTTGCCTCCAGAGTTGCACAGGTTACATCCAATGTTCCATGTCAGTATGCTGAAGAGAAGTCATCCAGATTTGGGAATAGTGATACAACCAGTTGAGGTTGAGCTTGATGAAGATGTGACCTACGAGGAAGATCCTGTGGCAATCCTTGACAGAAGGGTCAAGAAGCTGAAGAGGAAGGACCTGGTTCTTGTGAAGGTTCTTTGGCATCACTGTGGCATTGAGGAAGCCACATGGGAGCTTGAGGAAGAGATGAGGAGGAAGTATCCCTCGCTTTTCTCTTCGGATTTCGGGAACGAAATCCCTTGAAGGGGGTTAGCTTGTCAGGACCCTGACCTTCGTTTAGGGTTTACCCTGTTTGCTTTGCTTAACCCTGGTGCTTTGGTGCTTGCTAATCACCTTTAGTGGTGATTAGGGTTTGGTTGTGCCTTGTTGAGAGTTGGAGGTGCTACTTGCAAATAACCCAAGTCTAGGGTTTTGTGAGAAAGTTTGCCACCTTGTGAGGTGTTCCTCCCTCTCTTTGCTTCCTCTTGTGTAGAGAGGTAGGCTTGGGCTTGTTGCTTGAGTTCTTTGGGCCTTGGTTGAGCTTTTTTGGGCCTTGAGGTGCCTTGTTTGGGCTTGGTTGAGCCTCGTATCGGCCAAGTGTTGAGTGTATCGGCCTAGGAGTATTTGTGTCAGCCAACATGGATGTGTGTCGCCCATGGAGCAACATGTTGTGTCGCCCATGATGCTTGATCTAACCTTGACCTAGTTTAGTGGACACTCGGAGCACATCTTGGACATGTGGATGAAGCTTGCTAGAGTGGTGGCTTGTGCTCTAGGACAAGTGTCCCTAGGCAAGTGACACCTTTCTTGGATCTACCTTATTTTCTCCTCCCTTTCCTTCTATATAGGTGGTTCTTTCCCTTGCTTTGAGTTCCTTTGACCCTTTAGTTTCCTTCTCCACCTTGAGTGCACGACACTCCCTCCTTTCCTTGCTTGTGTCGGCCGATACCCTCCCTCTTGAAGGAGCAATGGTGGCCGATACCCCCCTTGGAGGAGCTGTGGTGGTCGGCATCCCTTGAAGCTTAAGGCGGGTTGCATAACTTCTAACCCTAACTCCTTTATCTCTTGTTATGATCTTGTTTATATGCATGATAGTAGCTTAGTTTCTTGCTTTAGTATCCTTGTTGGCCGATCCCCTATGTGGTCTAGTGTTCCTTGTGATCTAGGGTTTTGAGCACCTTGTGTTTGAGAAAGAAGATGACCCTTGGTGGACGATATCCCTTGGCTTAGTGTGTTGGGCGACATGTTTGCTTTTGTGGTGGGCGATAGACCAAGTGTGGTGTGTGTTGGCCGACAAGCCTTGTTGGGCGATAGATTGAGGTGTCGGGCGACACCCCTGGCTCTTGTGACGGGCGTCACAACCCTGTGCTTTGCTCTGTTTCGGCCGTTAGGCCTTGACTAAAGTGGTTGCACGTTTTGTGGATATGTTCTCTCTCTCTTAGTTTTTATCCCCTTGAGATGACCTGGTTGTTAGCCTTGTATCGGGCATTGTGAGTGGAGCGTGACGGGCATTGCGTTGCCCTTGAGTGTCGACCGATAACGCTTGGGTGTGGCGGGCGTTGCCTGATATGTGAGGGATGCCCGACACCCCACTCCTGACACGCGTTGCTCCCTCTTTTTGAGACGATGTGTCGCGCAGCACAACGTTGCTGCTCTCCTTCTCATATGCCGTTTGGTGTGTTGTGGTTGGGGTGAGGGCAGGTGGCCGTTACACCCCCCTTTAGTGAGGGTTTTTGTAATCCTTCAGTGACGGTTCCTTGTATCATGGAAATGTTTAGTTGTGTACATATATATATATATATATATATATATATATATATATATATATATATATATATATATATATATATATCCTTGCTTCCAAACGATGGTGACTCCTTGCTAATAGTAATGATGATGATGATGGTTTAGTGCGTTATGCAAACAACCTTGTGGTTATATGCTTAGTATAATGATGATAACTTCCGATAGATAATGATGCTCATTATCATAAGCTAGTTCATTTATCTTAGCCTGGCTACGCATATGGGAGTGATTATCTATTAATGCTAAGAATGGTGGTGGTAATAGTAATGATAATTGTAAGTAGTTTAAATAACGAATGGTGATGGCAATGGTAGTTGTAATAATAACGTTTACTGTGTATATCCAACATGACTGAATACATGAAGTAATCATCTTGATTATTTGTATAATACTGAGATGAGGATAAGCATAGATAGGGTTTGCTTAATGATGTGCTTTATACACTTGATCACCAGATATTGTAAGATTGATAAGTATAGCATATTGAATGACATCTCATGATAGTAAACATAGTCCTTATGTTGAAACTATGATTATTGAGTATACTAACCATGCAGGTGATGATTAGCCATGATAAGGCTATGAGACATATGTGGTGAATAACATCCCATGATAATTACTCTTGTTGAAGAGGTTACATGTAGGATGTGTTTGTACCATGATGATGATGTGAGCCTTATTGAGATCCCATGGTATGTGATGATCCTTGAGATGGATCTGGATGGTTGGAAAGAGGCCAAGTGATAACATGTGATGTTGTATCCTTGAAATGGATCAGGTTGATGTGATTACAATAATAATATAATGTTGAGTTTATGTTATTTACTTTATGTTATGTCTTACATGTTATACAATTTGGTTGAATCTTGCAATCCATCTAAAAGATACTAAATAATCACAGTGAAATATATCATGTAGTTGCCCTGGCCATAGATCCATCATCGTCAGGATTTGGTGATGGTGAAACAGGTTCTCCTACGGGTTAACCCGGAGCACATATTGTTGAATATGCGGGGTTGCTCCTAGCCTAAACTGAGGAGGTAAGAGTGCAACTGCGGTTGTAGACTCAAGGGTGCGGATTCAAGCCCGTAGCCCAATTGTGATGAAGAGCATGGTGAACAGGCCCATGGCTTAGGATATGTGATATGAGGAGCATGAATGCATTCATGGCTCAGAGCACGGTGAACAGGCCCATGGCTCAGTTTCACTAGCGCCGAGACCTGTGCCAAGGCAGGCTAGGCAGAGGGTAGCCTGACCCTGTGGCTAAGACCACTTAAGCATGAGACTGCGGTCCTGCTTGTGTTGTTCTCATACACTGACTACGAGGGGGAAGGTTGTGGAGTCCGACTCTTCCATTAACCTTGTATGGCACCGGCTATGGGCTTCACAGCCGAAGGTTGGATTTGAACGGTACGATTCACTTCCTCAGGGCATAATAAAATATGTAATTCAGCCGTATAGTAATTACTACTTAAGGAAAAACACGTAACATTGGTTGAGGCCTTGTTTGTGTAGTTAATCTGTTATATTTTACAGTTACTTCTATATACCTCATGATATGTGGTGATGTATATATCTTATCTTATTAATCATGTTCCATTGAGAGATGTTGGTTATATGCCTTTTGTACAGCTGGTAAGCTTTTCGGTAAGAATAGCCTTGTTTTACATATACTGCTCTTGTTATACCTATTATCAGATATCTGTTGTTATAGCTTTATCTTCTTGTGGTTCTGTAGTTACGGCAGGGAGTTATGTTTCTCGCTGGGACAATGTTCGATTATCTCACTCTGCTGGTTTTCAGGTGGTCGAGCTAGACGTGGTGGTGGTCGTGGTTTTGCGGCCGAGCAACTTGATGAACAATAGAAGGCAAGCAATGGATATGCTGCTGTTTTGGTGTTTTGTAGTAGAGTCTAGAGTCATCCCTGTACTCTCAGGTCCTTGGCGATGTTTTGACGTTGTTTCACGATGTACAACTGTAGATGTTTTTGTATATCCTGCTGTTGGCCGGATGCGGGCCTCTATATGTATGAACAGGTGATGAACTCATGATATGATAGGACATCTGTTACTCTAAGTTGTAGACATGTATCCAGGCTTGAATGAATGTATATAACCTGTTTTCTTGCAGGATGTGGACTGTAATGTAATAGTTTCTCAGTTTATCAGCTTTCCGCAATCAGTTTTAATTAACCCGTGTTTTCGATAATCTGTGGTTATGGTGATTTCCGCACGTTTTCGCGTAACACCTCGCTGTCTGTGTGATAGTGGGATGTGCTGACACAATAAGTGTTATGGACTTTCACTGCCAACGTGAAATGGACCTGCAGGGTCACACACATAGGATTTAACCTGGAAGAGGAGTTTTGTCCACAAACAATGTTTAGATTGATATTGCTAAAGGAGTTTAGTAGTTCAATTAAACACTCAATTAATTGATAGCTCAATATCATAATGTTCAAGGTGTTGGACGGATTGATTAGAGTATCGGATTGATTGAAATTGCAATTGACTGATTCTGCACAATCTGTACTCCCAACCAATCGGCTCATGTGATGAACCGATCGGCTCATGTGATGAACCGATCGGCTGAGCCTGGTGAACCGGTCAGCTCAAGGGTTGAGTCGATCGACTCATGGTAGGGTGAAACGATTGCTTCAAGTGTTGAAACGATCGGTTCAACTGATGCAACCGAGCAAGTTGGGAAAGTAAGATTGGTGAGAATTTTCCTTTCATTTCACTTGCCCAATTTGATTGGGAAATAGGATTGGTATTCGATACCAATTAGAAACAAAAGAAGGAAAGTCAATCAGGAATTGGTCAGGACCACGAACCGATCAGTTCAGAAGTGAACCGAATGGCTCATGAGTCCCAACTGATCGGTTGAGATGTCAACCGACCGGTTCAGGTCCCCAACCGACGGTTTTAGTTTTGAAATGATCGGTTCAGGTTGCGAGTTGATTGTTTTTGTGGAAAATCTCGAACCCTTCTACTCCTGCTTTTAGTCCCATATTGCCGGGGACAGAGAACCCTGTCCCATGACCCGCCTATATATAGGGGTATTGGGGGCTTCTCAGAGTACAACTCAGTGCAAGCCGGTTGCTCTGCAAAGTTGTCGTTCTCTTTGGTTTTGGTAACCGAGAGAGCCCGAGCAAGTGCTACCCGAAAAGGGAGGCGCAACAAGGGAAAGACAACTGCAGTTGCAACTAGTAGAAGGAGAGTGTGTTGGCGACTAGTACACCAACAGGAGGGTGCAACTCCTTCCAGTTCCTTGTGCGACAAGGAGATCGGAGTTTCAGGTGGTCCGTGTGGACGACTGTAGAGGTGGGAGACCTCTGTCGCTCGGAGGACAATTGTCAATCCCGACAGTCCCGGTGAGATCAGGAGTCTTCAATCCCGGTGTGACTAGGAGCTGCACAGACACCGTCCAAGACCGGAGGTGAAGACCACACAAGGCGCGAGGTACTGTCGCCGAGCAAGCCTCGGGACAAGGTATGCATCCACAAACCATCTTTCCTATTGTATAGACGTTGATGCGATTCCTTTTGTTTTGGGTTTTGGGGAGAACTTTTTTGTTTCCGCTGCTTCTGTGCCTCCTCTAAAACCCAACAGTGGTATCAGAGCCACGTCAACTGTTCTATATTTTAGGATTATCGATATGATTGATTTTGGTTTGTCTCCTTTATTTATTGCATACGATACAAATAAAATTGGCTTTATGCATGTCCAATCCACAAATCCCAAATATACATATATGATATGTAAAATTAATGCACTCGATACGTGTCTCCCTTTAACGAGTTTTGTGGTGGATGTGTAGCATGGTTATGGCCTATAAACCCTATATCTGTGTGTGGTTGTATGTGGTTTCTTGCATCTCGGTCTGTGCATCAATTCCCTTCTCCTATTCCTGATGTAACTCGAAATAATTCGAGAATTCTTTTCCTACCTTCGCTCCCCCCGAATGTAACTCGGGGTTTCACAATTCAATTGTAAATAGGATAGATTTTATTTCCTATTATGTCAAAGAAAACGGACGACCTGACGACGCTTGAGACGATCGGTTCAAGGCGTGAACCGATCGGTTGGTGATCCAGACGGTCGGTTCGAGGAGCGAGATGAGTGGGTGGCGACCTAAGGAGATGCACGACGACCGGTGAACTGATCGGCTGGAGGCACCAGTCGATCGACTGGTGGCACCCGAACAACCAACCTGATGGCGAGCCGATCGGTCATGGAGATGAGCTGATCAAACCCAGAAAGGCAGGCACATATTTCATCTTATACAGGTTGCATGTGATGTAGACCTAGATGACCGTGATTCCTCTTGGCTCGAGGAATCACAATAGGATGGCCATAATCATTGCTTTTTATCGTTTTGCATGTTTTCTGTGGGATATAGCATGTATATGATACATACTATATATTGTGGTGATTGGATATGTATATGTATATAAAAACTAAATCCCTCATTAAATATTAAGTTTTAGATGCCTTCCAAATGCGACACACGTGAAAAGCTTGATCGACCAAGTGTGGGCACGCCCAAGTGTGGTGCACCGTCTATCTCGTGGAAGCATGAATGATGAATGTGTGGGTCTGCCCAAACAGGGTACATGTTCATCGTGTTGGCTTTGGGTCGGACTTAACATGGTGACCTAGATAGGATCTAGTGCCTTGAGGCATGGAGATGATCATGGCAAGGAGTTGAATATGAAATATTTCAAGAGTTGCATATGATGAAATTGGCAAGAGTTGCCTACCTGGAAGATCTGAGTTGTGGGTGACAGCCCAAGCTGGTCCATGGCTCAGAGGATTTCAAGATCTTGACCTACTAGAAGATTGTACGCTGCAATCTTCCGAATTGATGGTGAGGGCTATCAATTTGAGTCAAAATAGTGGGAGCGGTAATTAATTAAAGGCCTAATTAACTATCATCAAATTTTATTCAAATCAAATCAAAAAGAGTTTTGATAAAATGCAATTTTCTCTTATAGAATGGCAAAAGAATCATCTTTTAAAATGGGAAAATGAATTGAGAACAAATTCCATAACTGGTTGAGGACTGTGAGAAGTGTTCTGCACAATCCAGATATACCAGGAGACTTTGAATCCACTCTATGTATGCTTAATGCGTTAGTGAAGAAGTAAGATGGTAAGGGAGAGAAGGGTTCTCTCGCGAAACCAGTTTCTTCTGCACGGAGAGGATGGAAGGAACGATGGAAGAAGAAGTCAGAGATAGAGATCTCTACTTCTGGTGTATACGTGATAGAGATTAACTTTACTACTTCTTTGTCATGGGTACTTGATACCGGATGCGGATCTCACATTTGTTCAAATGTGAAGGATATTAAGAGAAGTAGGCCTTTGGGGAAAGGCGAGGTTGAACTACATATTGCTAATGGGGCAAGGGTTTTCGCCAGTGCCGTAGGAACCTATGAGTTAACTCTACCTAGTGGGCTAATAATAGAGTTGAAGAACTGCTATTATGTACCTGCCATAAATAGGAATATCATTTCCGTCTCTTATTTGGACAAGGATGGATTTGAATTTCTTATTAAGAATGGAAATTGTTCCATTTCTAAAGATGGGATCTTTTATGGCAGTGTCCCAATGTCTTATGGTCTATACTTGATAGATCTAGAGACAAGTGTATACAACGTAAACACCAAAAGACAAAAACTCAACAACTCAAACGAAACGTATCTTTGGCATTGTCGTCTAGGGCACATAAATGAGAAGTGCATTTCTAGACTCCATAAAGATGGTTATCTAGACTCTTTTGATTATGAATAAATAGAGACATGTGAATCTTGTTTGTTGGGCAAGATGACCAAGACTCCCTTTTCAAGTAAAGGTGAGAGAGCTAGTGATCTATTAGGACTCATACATACTGATGTATGTGGGCCTTTTAGAACTAATGCCAGAGGTGGGTATCAGTACTTCATTACCTTTACTGATGACTTTAGTAGGTATGGCTATGTGTACCTGATGAAACATAAGTCAGAAACCCTTGAAAAGTTCAAGGATTTCATGAATGAAGTACAGAACCAACTTGGTAAAAGTATTAAGGAACTTTGATTCGATCGAGGTGGAGAATACTTAAGCCAGGAGTTTGAGGACCTTCTGCGAGTCCGTGGTATTGTATCACAATGGACTCCGCCTGGAACACCACATCATAATGGTGTGTCTGAAAGAAGGAATCACACATTGTTGGATATGGTGCAATCAATGATGAGTTTTGTTGATCTTCCAATTTCTTTCTGGGGTTATGCTCTTGAAACCGCCGCGTTTACACTTAACCGAGTACCATCTAAATCGGTTCAAAAGACACCATATGAGATATGGACTGGGAAGCGTCCCGATTTGTCTTTTTTGAAGATTTGGGGTTGTGAGGCTTACGTTAGGAAAATGTTTCCTGATAAGCTTGGACCCAAATATGATAAATGTTATTTTGTTGGATACCCCAAGGAAACGAGGGGATACTATTTATACCACCCTACTAACAACAAAGTGTTTGTTGCCAGGACAGCTGTGTTCCTAGAGAAGGAATTTATTTCCAAAGGAAGCAGTGGGAGGAATGTAGAGCTTGAAGAGGCTCAAGCCCAACAAGAAAACATTGAACCGATAGATGTACCAGAGGAAAATGCAGATTCACAAGGTGTTGTGGAATCTCAGTCTCCTCATGTAACACAAGGACCTTGTAGATCTAGTAGGACCCACCTTGAACCTGAGAGGTTTGGATACCTTGTGACTCATGAAGGTGGTGAGTTGATCATAGATGATGATCCAACTACCTACGTAGAGGCTATGGAGGGACCCGATTCTGAGAAATGGCTTGAGGCCATGAGATCCGAGATGGAATCCATGTACTCCAACAAAGTATGGACTTTGGTGGAATCACCCGAAGGGGTAAAACCCATAGGGTGCAAGTGGGTCTTTAAGAAAAAGACCAACATGGATGGCAATGTGCAAACTTATAAAGGCATATTGGTTGCAAAGGGATTTCAACAAGTTGAAGGTGTTGACTATGATGAAACCTTTTCTCCAGTTGCCATGATTAAGTCCATCAAGATCATGCTTGCTATTGCAGCTTATTATGAGTATGAGATTCGGTAGATGGATGTTAAAACCGCATTCCTTAACGGGAATATAAATGAGGATGTGTACATGACACAACCTGAAGGTTTTGTAGATCCAAAGAATGCCAATAAAGTCTGTAAGCTGCAAAGGTCAATCTATGGATTGAAGAAAGCATCTCGGAGTTGGAATCTTCGATTTGATGAGGAAGTCAAAGTGTTTGGCTTTATCCAAAATGAAGATGAACCTTGTGTGTACAAGAAGGTTAGTGGGAGCTCGACCACATTCCTCATATTGTATGTGGATGACATACTTTTGATGGGGAATGATGTCTTATCCTTAGAGAAGGTAAAGACTTGGCTTGGGAATACTTTCTCAATGAAGGAATTAGGAGAAGCATCCTACATTCTAGGAATTAAGATCTATAGAGATAGATCTAGAAGGCTTCTCAGACTAAGTCAGAGCACATACATTGATAAAGTGCTGAAGCGGTTCAACATGGAGAACTCAAAGAGAGGCAACATCCCCATGCTACATGGAGTCACCGTCTCTAGAGCTCAATGTCCCCAATCTTGTGAAGAGAGGGAGTGTATGAATGGGATCCCATATGCATCAGCCATCAGATCCATCATGTACGTTATGTTGTGCACACGCCCAGATGTCTCATATGCTCTCAGCATGACGAGCAAGTACCAGTCAGATCCCGGGGATGCTCACTGGACAGCCGTTAAGAACATCCTCAAGTACTTGCGAAGGACTAAGGATCAGTTTCTTGTGTACGGCGGTGAGGAAGAGCTGGTTGTAAAGGGTTACACCGATGCAAGCTTCCAAACCGATAAAGATGATTACAGATCGCAGTCAGGATTTGTGTTTTGCCTTAATAATGGAGCTGTGAGATGGAAGAGTTCCAAGCAAGAAACAATTGCCGATTCTACTACAGAGGCCGAGTATATTGCTACATCACATGCAATAAAGGAGGATGTGTGGATAAGGAAGTTCATTTCTGAACTTGGTGTAGTTCCCAGTAGCTGTGATGCAATTGAGCTTTATTGTGACAATAATGGAGCTATTGCACAAGCTAAGGAGCCCAAATCACATCAGCGGTCCAAACACATACTGCGGCGCTTCCATCTCATACGAGAGATCGTATAGCGAGGAGATGTGAAGATTTGCAAAGTACCAACTGAAGACAACATAGTTGATCCACTGACTAAGGCCCATTCTCAGTAGAAGCATGATGGTCATGCTAGGTCACAAGGACTGCGATTCCTTGGTGACTGGCTCTAAGTGCAAGTGGGAGTTTGTTGGTATGTATGCCCATAGAGCAAGTCATATGATGATTGTAATGGGATACTTTGTAAATGATTTGAATAATAATAAAGACAATTTCTGATCTATATGTTTAAACTGTTTCTGAGATGATGGTGTAACATGATAGATGTCTAAAGAATGATTTTACTCAATGACATATGCTTTTGGGTTGAGGACCTAAACGATGAGATCATACAGATGTTAAGAGTATACATTCTTGTTTAGTCCCTAGTCGGTTGTTATTGTGGAAATAACCATAGACATCAATAACACTAAAGGCTAGATTGTGTGTTGGTTGATGACAGAATCTCATTAGTCATGATATAGTGATATCAAACCAAGTACATAGGTACTTGTTAGAGAACAAGGTATCAGACAGATCCACCGTGAGAGTGACACATGGAACCTTGACTTGGTAGTCACAGTCAGCTCTCACAGTGATGGTGGTGAGTGTGATTCTTAGACCTGAAATCACTACACTCAACACATGTCATTGGGCACACTTTGACTTCATCAAACGCAGTCCTGAAACATGGGTTGTTATAAAGGTGATGATTGGGTGGCTTTGACACATGGGGCTTTTAAGGGGTGAGTGATAGATATGGGATTTGTCCCTCCTGAGGGAGTTTGATATCCTTGGCCACTTGATGAGTAGGATTGAGAAAGGCATGCGCATGCACGTGTGAATCAATATGTGATATTGATGTCACACACATCTCACCCAGTCTGCTCTGAGATCAAGGAAATGAATGAATGTTGACAGGATGACTGTTCCATGCCTCGAGTTCATTCAGGATATCAGTGACAAAGGAATTATACATTCACTGTAACACCATTCACAGATTGTAGGATTGAAAGTTGTTCTCCAACTTTCTTTTTCACTTGGGTAGCACTGATGTGTGACCAGGCACCACTCTTTGCTTGTGAAGTCATAAGTGTTATGGACTTTCACTGCCAACGTGAAATGGACCTGCAGGGTCACACACATAGGATTTAACCTGGAAGAGGAGTTTTGTCCACAAACAATGTTTAGATTGATTGCTAAAGGAGTTTAGTAGTTCAATTAAACACTCAATTAATTGATAGCTCAATATCATAATGTTCAAGGTGTTGGACGGATTGATTAGAGTATCGGATTGATTGAAATCGCAATTGACTGATTCAACACAATATGTACTCCCAACCGATCGGCTCATGTGATGAACCGATCGGCTAAGCCTGGTGAACCGGTCGGCTCAAGGGTTGAGTTGATCGGCTCATGGTCAGGGTGAAACGATTTCTTCAAGTGTTGAAACGATCGGTTCAACTGATGCAACTGAGCAAGTTGGGAAAGTAAGATTGGTGAGAATTTTCCTTTCATTTCACTTGCCCAATTTGATTGGGAAATAGGATTGGTATTCGATACCAATTAGAAACAAAAGAAGGAAAGTCAATCGGGAACTAGTCAGGACCACGAACCGATCGGTTCAGAAGTGAACCGACTGGCTCATAAGTCCCAACCGATCAGTTGAGATGTCAACCGACCGATTGAGATGTCAACCGACCGGTTCAGGTCCCCAACTGACTGTTTCTGTTTTGAAATGATCAGTTCAGGTTGTGAGTTGATTGTTTTTGTGAAAAATCTCGAACCCTTCTACTCTTGCTTTTAGTCCCATATTGCTGGGGACAGAGAACCCTATCCCATGACCCGCCTATATATATAGGGGTATTGGGGGCTTCTCAGAGTACAACTCAGTGCAAGCAGGTTGCTATGCAAAGTTGTCGTTCTCTCTGGTTTTGGTAACCGAGAGAGCCCGAGCAAGTGCTACCCAAAAAGGGAGGCGCAGCAAGGGAAAGACAACTACAGTTGCAACTGGTAGCAGGAGAGTGTGTTGGCGATTAGTACACCAACAGGAGGGTGCGACTCCTTCCAGTTCCTTGTGTGACAAGGAGATCGGAGTTCCAGGCGGTCCGTGTGGACGACTGCAGAGGCGGGAGATCTCTGTCGCTCGGAGGACAACTGTCAATCCCGACAGTCCCGGTGAGACCATGAGTCTTCTGTCCTGGTGTGACTAGGAGCTGCACAGACACCATCTAAGACCGGAGGTGAAGACCGCGCAAGGCGCGAGGTACTGTCACTGAGCAAGCCTCGAGACAAGGTATGCATCCACAAACCATCTTTCCTATTGTATAGATGTTGATGTGATTCCTTTTGTTCTGGGTTTTGGAGAGAAATTTTTTGTTTCTGCTGCTTCTCTGCCTCCTCTAAAACCCAACAGACTACTCTAGAGGCATGAGTCCTTTGGCTGCTGCTCGAAGAGAAAAGTGAACCTGCAGTCTTTGGTGAGACCACAAGAGTCGCTGTAGAGGTTGCACAGACATTGTTCATGGTGAAGACCAGGAGTTGCACAACCACCGTCTAAGAGCAACTTGTCAGCAATTGCAAATAAGCAACTTGTATTGCTGGATTTACTCCAGGACTAGGTATAACTTGCTAAATCCATCCTTCCTATTTCATAGTAGTTGACGTGATCTTGTTGTATAGGGGAATACAAATAGGTAACATTTTTGTTTCCGCTACTATACTCTGTGCCCGCATTTCCCAACACTTATGTGTAGAATGATCAATACATATAATGCTAGGATCAACAATGAGCACAATGGATACCATAAATTGACTCCACAAGCCAAAGCATCCATTTATAAGCTCAACATCGAGCATAATGTTAGTCTCTCTAAAATGATATGATACAAATTTTATCAATAATATTTTGGGAGATATAATGAGGAGTTTTTCTATGTAGATGATTTTCCAGACGAGATGGACCATAATGACTAGTGTTATGAGAGTTATGGTGAAGAGCCTTACTATGTTGATCAATATCCACCAAATAGGGTTCAATTTATGGATGTCCTCTTGAGGATGTTAAATCCCCAACAAGCATTATTAGATGATGGAGAAGCTTGGTGTAAGAGAATGATGATACAATTGACCCATTTGAAAGCATAACTCTCCCAGCCACTCACATCATGTGAGGGTCTACTAGATAGCTCCCAAGGAAAGATAGAGCAACCTACATTTATGTTTGATGAAGAAAATGACACTTGTGTCTCCCTAGACCTACAATGGGTGATTCAAATATTATGACACAACCTGAAGATCTGGAACCAAAGATGGACATATACACTTATGTCCCATCCTTCTCCATGTTAGGGCCTTAAAATGTCAATATGAAAAGAGTCAGTAAGAAAGCCCTCATTCCATTACTGTAGTTTCAGACATTCTACCATCTTTTTCTTTTGTAGTCTCACATCCAGATGGTTACAATGATCGACACCATTGATTGAATCTTTTTAAAAAGATAAACAACCAACTTCAATTGTATACCTAGTTGTTTTGTATACATGAGGTATTACTTCGTCCACCACTTCATTTTTCTATCTCCTCTCCAATTCTGTATTCCACAAATCCCAGGGAGGAGTTGGGTGTGTTCCACATGGAATATCCAGAACTATGTGTTGACATTGTGACAAACCCCACTATTTTGATTGATTTTGATGTTAGTTGGGTAGAAGAGCATGATAGAGTACAACTATATAAAAATATTTACCAATCTAATTTTATAGATGAGAGAGTTCCTCCTATATCAAAATCACATATTCTTCATGTAGATTTAGGTGATGAGAAGAATCCAAATCCAAACCCTACACCTAATTTAGAACATTTTATAACACAAGTTATAGATCCATTACATACTACCTTAGCCATGAAAGAAGGTAGTCCATCTCTATTCTTCACAGATGAATAGATCCTGAGGCCACAAATAGACACCACCCTTACATCATTCAACTTCACCCTGGTCCGCACACTACTACTATACTTCCTCTACTAATGTAGGAATATTGGTAGATCGTGAGAGATGGATTACGTGGTGAAAGACAAAATTACTTCAAGCATCTTAACAATACCTTTGAGCTACCATGACCACTTGATCACATTTTGCACCATGAGGCTCTTATGTTCAAGGTGCCTGCCCTTATTCGTATTCCATTCAGTTGGACCTTCTTTGAGTCGCCAAGATCTCCTAGATGATCATTGAAAATTCCTATCCCTCCATCTTGGGTTTAGTGTTTTCTCAAAGATGAGAAAATTCTAAGCTCAAGGTGGAGGGTGGGCAGTATGTACTCCTTTCCACCAACACCTATATCTTTTATTTTCTTATCTTATTTCAACAATTTTTATCTCCACATGCATTCATTTCATTTATTTTACTAGCATTGTATGTATCTTAAACTATTCTTATTTTGGTTTATAGTTCATGCAATGTTAGTTGAAGCCATTATCTAGTCGGCTTAGTTTACATTCATTTTGCATTACATATATAGTTTGTCATACAACTTCTTTGTTTGAAATAACTCCTTGATGCTAACTATATTTATGAAAATATGTAAATGGTGGCATCATGTTCCCTAAACATGATGGCCAGTCATATGAGATTGAGTGGAATAAAATGTAATACGTCTCTTTACTAATTAGCATAGAATGCTTATAGAAATATCTTAATCTTGCATGTGACATGATGTAATTGAATTGTTGTGTAAGATTGTTCCTATGCTCTTAATTCTAATTTATGACATGCACAAGTTCAACCTTCTTCTACATTTCTTCCGTCACCATCTTACCCCACCATTCACTAAGCAAAACAAAAAATCCAAAAAGTGCACCAAACTCTAAGCTCGGACTGGCACACCCTCCTTCTCCATCTAACAAAGGTGTATCCCCAAAAATAAAGAAAGGATTCCAATGTACACACAAAAAATTCAATCAATATAATTGTAGAAAAAATAAAGAAATCTTGAGTCGAATGGATGAGAGATTTACAATTGTTCTTTCATACCCTTACTCACTCTATTTTCCACCTGGGGAGGCAAAATAACCCAAAACAACCTTCCATAACAAACATTATTCTTGTGAAAAATTTGCAAAGGAATATGCAAGAATATCTAAAAACTCAAGAATATTGCATCCCGTTTACACAATAGCTTGACACAAAAGTAGGTGTTGAAAGAAAAGTCAAAATTGAGAATATAGAAAGTTTCATTATGTGATTTTAGGAAATACAGATTGCTTAGCCATGGTTGATGGTAGGGACTCAAACATAATATGAATATGAGACATAAACATTGGTTTAAAGTATTTATTTGGAGAGCATTTTGGATTTAGTGTTACTCGAGGACAATCAATGTCCAATCTTAGTGTCCTAATGAATGTCCAGTCATCATGTTTTTAGTTGCATTTTGGATTTAATTTTCCAAATTTTGTTTTCATTCAACTCCATCACTTATTTTATGTTTTGAGAAGATTATACAATTTGTTGTAAACTTAATATATTTTTGGTGTTTTGTTTGTAATTTGATGCAAGAAGGAGAGAGAAGCAATTATCACTCTATGAAGAGCCCAAGAAAATTATAAAAATTGCATATTTTCACTTCTCAACTCCGACAATTGGAGTGAGACCAGTAAAGTATAGATGGTCACTCAAATGGCCATAACTTTAGTATACAACCTCAGAATTGCATGATATAAAACCATTGGATGCAAAATTCAACTTTTTATAAACAAGCATATTTATTGTTACAAGCCGACTGGTAGACCAGCAAGGCAGATTGACCGATCATGAAGTTTAGCAAAAATTATAGTAACTATGCAGAAAGTATATCCTAGTACTAGAATAATACTAGGTTTTACATTTGATGCATCATAGTTGGGATAGGAAGATAACTTGATTATCTATGCAATGAATGTATTTATTGACTTTATCCCAAAAATCATCCCTACACTTGATGAAAACTTCTATAATGGAAGTCTACAGTTGACAACCGTTGGATCTATTTGAATGGATCAAATATATACATCTAGATACAAAAAGACTTGAGGGATTCATAGAGAAGGGGTTCAGACCTATTTCTTTCCATCAACATTTCCATCTATCACCAAGGAAGTCTGGAGATGAAATCCACCAGTTTCACGTGTAGATGCACTCTGTCATATATTTAGAACAGACTCTACAACAATCACATTAGGATGCAAAGTTGGTGTAATGTATAAACGCTTCTATTGGTGCCAAAAAAGTTGGAAGAGAACATGTCCTCCTTGATGATGAAGATCACCCCAAGCCTATGCACACTTGCATTGACCTCTACACGAACCACAATGATGTAGAAAATTCATGGCGTTCCACCTTGGCCTCCAAGTAGAAGTGGAACCAGATCACTAACATGCTAGTGTTAATTGCTACTTCCTTGCCCTAACATAGAATGTTTCCTGTAAGATTCCTTCCTCTTCTCTTAAAGGGAGATTTTTTTAGCACAACTTGTGTCCAATTGTATGTTTCATCCCCTTGAAGAGCACCCCTATATATAGGGGACTTAAGGATTAGGGTTTCACAAATCCCACAACTTTTTCAGTCATAATCTTCATTTTGTAATAAAATAGGCACAATTCAGACAAAGTTCCATTTGCTCTATTGAAAATCTAATCCATAGGGTGAGCTACTTTGACTTGTGCTAAATACACATCAATTGATCGGTTGACAATCATTTGAAAATTTCATGTGTTGAGTCAATTGATTGACCACTGAGTCGATCAATTGACACTTCTGTGCTCTTTCCTAATCCATGCACCAGTTGATCCGTTGATCTTCCATCAATTGGTTGGTACATCCCATGTTTCTAACCAATGCAACACTTGTAACTCAATCGAATTTCTTGATTTTTATAGCCATAAGTTGATCGATTGACATATCTATCGATAGGATGGATACAAAATTAGACTCTATGTAATTCAGAACCATTCTAATTATAATTATGAAGACAAACTTCTCTTCCCTTGAGCACCTTATGTGTGTGATTATATTGATTCCAAATTATGTTGGAATTGATGTCAATATACCTCAAAGAAATGAAGAGTATCTAAAAACACATTATGGCTACCCAAATATTTGGAATAAGTTGGATAAAAGATTCAACCTACAACTGACCAATGTTACCATGACCATATCATCCCAGTGTTATAGATATTCACATGGAGCTTGAGGAATGGACTGGATATCCTCTTATACCATATTTGTGTTTCTTTACCTTGAGTAGATTTTTGAGATATAGTGAATTCAATATCATATATTGAATCACATGAGCATATATACTCGCAATCTCACTCATAAAGTGATTACAGATATCACTCCAATAGGAGGGACAATTCCATCTACATCACTCATAAAAATCCACATGTGTCACTATGAACCCAATTATTGCATGTATAGTAACCCTTACTGAAGGCTTCATTGGTTCGTTTTAAAGTATGTTGAACAACAAGTGATTACTATATTGACTTTAGGTCTAAGATTAGGATCATCAATTCCATATTAAGATATTATTATGACCAACATAGAATAGTTTCCATGTATCATTCTCAAGGCGAGTCTCTCTAGCACAACTTGCTCTCTAACAATTACCTATGTATCTTATTAGATATCCAATATCATGAATAAATAGATGTAGTCATCAGTTAGCACACGTACTAGTCTTATGTATTAATAATGTTCAGAAAACTTCCACAATAATATATAACTAGGGACTTAAGAAGAATGAATATTCTACATATACATATGATCCCATGTTTAGGTCCTCAACCCAAACCATCTGTCATTGAATCAAAACATTTTTAGGACATGATTACATGTAATCATTATCTCGATAATGAAACAAAAATAAGAAGTGGAGTTGCATTTATTGTAATAAAAAATGTAAAAAGTATCTCATTACAATCATAACATGATTGTCTCTTATGGCATATAAAAATAGTCTCCCACTTGCACTAGATACAATCACTCATGAATCTAGTTCCAAGTGATCTAAAACTATCACCCTGTTATATTGTGAAAGTACTTTTTTCAAGGGATCAAATACATTCTTTCATATGGTAATTTTCAAATCTTCACATATCCTCATTATATGATTTCTTGTATGAGATGGAAATTCCATAGTATGTGCTTGGAACACTGATGCAATCTTGGTTCCTTAGCATGTACAATGGTCCATTGTTGTCACACTAAATCTCTACTGCATCTTCAATTGTTGGAATCACCCTAGGTTTCCTAATGAAATTAGTAATCCATATTGCTTCAATTGATACACTAGATGCACGGATATACTCGACTTCTATTGTATAATCAGGAGGTATCACTTACTTAGAACTCTTCTAGCTTACATTATGTCATCTATGCTAAATACAAAACCTAATTGTAATTAGTAATTGTCCTTATCACTTGGAAGTTTGGATCAATGTAATCCTTTACAACTAGCTCTTGATCACCTTCATATATTAATAATTGATCCTTCATTCTTTTGTAGTACTTCTAGATAAAATTTATAGTAATCAATCAACCTTCACCAAGATCTAACTAGTTTTTTCTCATCATGCACAAAGAATATGAGATGTTCGGGTAGGTACACAACATCACATACATAATAGAAATTTAGATGCATATGGAATCTGACTCATGTGTGTCCACTCTTCCAAAGAGCTATGACATTGGAATCTATGGAGATTTCTTCCATGAGATATGGATAGATTTACTATCTTATAGTCCTACATGTTGATCCACTTCAAAACTTTGGCAATGTATGTACTTTTATTTAGGCCAAGAATCCTTCTATATTTATCTCTATATATCTTGATTCCTTAAATATATGATGTTTTATCTAATTCCTTCATTTATAAGGAATTAACCAACAATGTATTAACCAATTATGGAGTAGGTATGTCATCCCCATCAATAGTATGTCATCTATATATAATATGAAAGATACAATTACACTCCCACTAACCTTCTTGTAAACACAACTGCATGCATACTTTTTTATAAATAAAAATTCTTTGAATGTCTCATTAAAACAAAGATTCTGGCTTCTCGATTCTTGCTTCAATCTAAAGATTGAACTGTGTAGCTTATACATTTCATTTTCTTTATTTGGAGTAGTGAAACCTTAAGGTTCTATCATGTACACATCCTCTAGAAGATTCCTATAAGGAGTGGGACCCAAAAGGGGAGCCACTCACTTACTCAATTGAATATAGGACATATACCCAATGTAAAACACCATCATAGATTTTTTGCAAAGGGTAAAAATCTAAGTTACTCAGTTAATATGTTAAGAACACAAAATGTTTAGTAGTGGGATATAAAAACATCTGGAGAATACATTTCTTAATCTAAATAAAAAATATTCAAATGTGTCATTAAAATAAAGATTCCATGTTCTAAACTCTTACTTCAATCCAAAGATTGACCTATGTAGCTTGTATACTTATTATCTTCTTTTGGAGTCACCCAACGTTGGTGCAACTGGTCAGCAGGGGTGCCTCTCAGCCAGCCCACTTGAGTTTAAATCCTTCCGGTAGTGAACGTTTGGCAAAAAAAAAGGATGGTGGATGCTCTGACCAGCCAACGTCGTGATGACATATCATGTTAATGGGTGTGGCATGGGGGTGAGTGATCACCACACATTTGGGCTTAACCTGTTAGTAGGAGTCCATTAGTAGTTCATCCCAGGAGACGTTCCTCATCATAAAAAAATTATCTTGATTGAGAGCAATGAAACCTTAGTGTTGTGTCATGTACACATCCTCTAGAAGATTCCTATGAGGAGTGGGATCTGATAGGGGATTTCCTCACTTATTCATTGAAAGAAAGGATATATACCCAAGTTTAAATGTCGTCATGAATTTTTTTCCAAGGGTAAAAGTTTAAGATTTTCAATTAGTATGTTCAGAACATAGAAAGTTTAACAGTGGGATATAAAGATATCTAATTATTACATTTCTTAATCTAAAAATAGTTCTTCGCTACTGATAAATGTATATTATCCTTTTTATATGCATCTTCTAGATTAATTCTTAGAGGTGTTTTGTTGATTATTCCCTAGTTTTAGAACTAGTTCTCTTCGTCTAGATTTTCTCTATTTAATTAGAGTTTTTATTAGATTTTTTTGGATTGTGTATAAAAATGGCCCAATCATTCCAAAGATCAAGATCTTCCAAAAATACTATAAGAAGATGTTTGCATAACATCCCACACTCTTGATATGCATACATCACATCAAAATGGTCATATCTTTTAAATACAAGGAGGAACTCAATGATTGTGTTGGAAAGGAAATTTATTTTTTTATATGAAAAATGTAATTTGGAGCAGCTTTTCCACTAAATCAACTGACTTTCCAGCTTTCCAATGGTGCCTAATATATCCTACACCAAAACCATTATATCTTTTGCATCTCAAGGTAGAAATTAATGTTCAAATATGATTTGGAAAGATAATTTTATCAACTATAAGAAAAATATATTTTTAACGACCTTTGCATTCAGTCGATCTACTTTCCAATCGATGGGCTCATCTAGATCAGAAATCTACAACAAAGAGAGTCAAATGGTCAAAATGTTTGAGGAAGGAGATTCAATAAATTTTCCATTTGGGGCAAGCAATTAATGTTGTCAAAATTTACTCCCTTGACCAGACAAAAAGGAAAGTTGGTGAATGCCATATATTTTCATATGAAGAGAAGAATTTTATTAAATCATTCCATTTGAATGAGCACAAATCAAATGAAAATATATCAAAACAAGCCCTCATTCCTTCCTATAAAAGGAAGAGGAGTCCAAGAACAAAGGGGATTGGATCTGGTATCTCATATTATATCTCCCCTTGTTCTTGTTAATATGGAGTAGTCTTGCTATTGTCAGGACATGGGGAATAGACTCATGATCCCCCATAACTTATTTTAGCAAATTGTAATTTCCTTAAGAATAATAAAAGATGTGTTTCTACTCATTTAATAATGTGGGTATGAACTGCTCAATTGTACTCCATGACTATTAAGATTTGAAATGACGAGACCCCAAATTTATGCATGAGACCACTACATAGAACTCACATGTTCCTTGATGAGACTCCAAATAGGAACATGTTTGATGATTGAACTAGGACTCACAGAACACCAAACCTCAGGTCTGCAAATTATTTAATCTATAGGATTTCATTCCAAAAGGAATAGATCTACATGGTCCTAATCTAAAAATTATCTAAAAAAATTAAAAAGTGACTAAAGTAATTATGGGGTTCGTGGTGATGAAACCCAAACTTCTGGAAATTCCAGTTAGCTGAATTAATTTTTGATTGATTTGTTTTTTTACTCTTTGTTCTTTTATTCTTAGTTTTTCTTTTGCTCTTAGTTTTAATTTGTCTTGATATCTTAGTTTTTCTTTAGTAAATTTACTTATTCTTTAGTTTCCTTTGACAAATTTGTTTTATTTCTAGATTAAGAATCCTCCTCAAAATTGGTTTTTAAACATCATTCATCGCATCAGATTCAGATTAACTCCTGATACACTATTTCTTAGGACTGATACCTTCTATACTATTATCAATTCATTTTCTTACAAGTGGATTGATTATACATCAAATATTAAACTCCAGGGATAATTTCTCTGGTGAATTTTGTGTGTTAACATCTACACATCAAATTTTAGCGCAGTTGAAGGTTTTGCTAGACATAATTAAATTTGAACCCAATTACTTTAATTAATTAAAATTTCTTCTGCTAGTTTAGTTTTGTAATTCTAGTTTTGCTTGTAATTTTTGTTTTTTATAATTTCTTAGTTTATTTTTTTTATAATGTTTACTTGTTTCATAATTTCATTTTATTTCAGATTTTGTTTTCCTTTTTAGATTTTTTTGCTAACCTTTGTTTTTCTTTTAAAAACAGAGTGGTTGGTGCCACAAAATGTGTCATGTGGGAGATGTGGCTCCACCTATCACAACATATTGGAGTGCCCCTAGATGTCTCCGTACAAAGTAAAGACACAAATGTTCTACCTTGCCATAATATTACACCACAAGGATAAATATGAAGGGTCACACCTAGTGAGCGAGGAAGTAGCAAACCGTCAAAATAAACAATCCCTTGTGAATCAGAGAGAGGCCATGAGGGTCAAGACATGATCAATCAAGGCTTCTGCATAGGAAGCAAAGATAAAATGCAAGGTAGATCATGTTGTTAGAGCAAAGAAAGGACACATTTCTTATAGAGTCCAAGGCTGCCCGGTACAAAGAGTTTGAGGTAGCCTGGTAGTAGCCACATGGGGCCCTGATTGACAATATACAATTGAGAGTGAGTGGATGGTTTCCTATGGGAATAAATTCTTAAGACGAGAAGCCTAAAAAAGGGTTGATGATTGATTGGCTCAAAAACTCTTCCAATAACCTAAAGCTGCATCACCCTCCCCTATTACATGCTTAGAACTAGATACTCACAATGATCAACCAACCTTGGTTCAACTTATTGTGGATACTCTCCCATAATGTATTGGTGTATTGTTTTGAAAAAGAGCTTCATTATCAAGAGGCTTACACTACACCTCAACTACTTTTTTTCCACATCATGTTAAACCTGATGAGGTGATTCCACCTCCGCAATAACTTTACATGATTCCGTTATATTGTGAGGTGATATCTTCTAAGCCCATTGACATGTGAATATTTTCCATGAAGGAATTGGATCTCCCTTTCAACATAGTAAAGGAACCTAATACCTCCATTAACCTTTGTGTTGATGGAGTATCAGATGAAGATGACGCACAACCACATACAAAGTTACATCAAACTGATATGACAATTCCTCCCATACCGACACCATGTCCACTACATATGAATCCAAGTGACAAGGAGAAACTTGATTCGTACCCTCCACCTGATCTACCACAATCAACACTATATAGGTGAATTCATCTTATACCACCTTCTTCCTAAAAAAAGATGATCCACCTCGGGTCTTTGTGGATGTGTTAACCCCAAAGACAATTCATGATTATTATTATGTCCTCCATCCACACACATCAACAACACTTCCTCCACTAATGAAGGAATATTTGTGGATCCTAATGAAGGGACTACAAGGTAAAAAACAACACCATTTTAATCAACTCAAAATCCACTTCAAGATTCCATGACCACCCAATCATTGGGTAGCTCCATTATTCAAGGCTCCAGCCCCCATTAACATCCCTTTCAGTTGGATATTTTTTGAGCTACACAGGTCGCTTGGTGATCTTAGAGAACTTATTCCCTCCATTTTAAATTGAAGTTTTTCTTGAGACAAGCAAAATTTTGAAGTTCAGGGTGAAGGTGGGTTATACATATCCATTTGACCTACTATATCTTATTTTTCTACCAATTTTCATTATGTTATGTAGTTTAGTGTTAATTTTTTTAAAAATTCTTTTCTCTTTAGTTTTGGATTTTATTTAGTCGACCATTTATGCATGTTAATGAGGAAACTCCCTTGAATAAGTGAATCCTCTTGCAACATTTACATAACATACCCTTAATAAAAATCATTTGGTCTCCTATGACCTCTAATAACATTACCCTTGTGAAAGTTGACAACGTGTAATGGATAGATAGAAATCAAACTTAATGTATCTCTACTTAAAAATTTATAAATATCTTGTAAATTTTCCTAATTGCCACAAGTTACAAAGAGAATTGAATTAATGTCATGTAGCTCCTAATGCGCTAAATTCCAAAACACAAACTACACAAGTACAAACTTTTCTACACTTATTCCACCACCTTCTTACCCCCCACATTTGCAAAAAAACTAGCGTGCTCAGTCAAAGGATATGCTTTAATTAAATTCTTTTTCATAAAAAAGTGTATGTCATTGACCAACTTTCCTTTCTGCATAATTAAGGGAGTAAACTTTAACAACATTAATTTATTTCTCTATATGGAGAAATTTATTAAATTTTCTTCCTTTAACATTTTTCTCTCTTTGCTATAGGTAACCCACTATAGATGTTCTAACCGACCGATTGGAAAGGCCATTAAAAAAATACAATTTTCCTATAGGTGATAAAATTCACTTTTCAAATCATATTTTAACATTAATTTCTACCTTGTACTGCAAAAGAAATGATGATTTTGGTGTGGCATATATCAAGTAGTGTAAGAAAATCTACAAGCAAGTCGATTGGCTATAAAGCCGGTTTATCGACTTGCAAAGACACTCCAAAATACATTTGTCATCTAGAAAATAAATTCCCTTTTCAATGCATACTTTATCATTCAATTCCACCTTGGGATGCAAAATATATGACCGTTTTGGTATGATGTATATATATCACGATTGCAGGATGTTGTGCAAACATCTTCTTACATTACTTTTAGAAGATCTTGATCTTTGGTACAAAATCTAAGTAAATCTAATAAAAACTCTACATAAAGATAGAAACACTAAATTAAGACAATTAATTCTAAAACTAGAGAATAATCAACAAAACACTTCTACGAATTGATCTACGATATGCAAATAAAAGGGATAACTATGCATTTATCAAATGTGCTCATCCTCGAGCAACATGAAATCATAAATAATGTCAAATAATACTTTCATCTAGTCCTGCTCTCTTGACTAACACTACTTGAATCCTTAGCACCTTGCATGGCCAAGTGACACTGATAGCGTACAATCATAGAACATAATTTTTTAATAGTCAAAATTGTTCATGACTTATTTTCATTTTAAGACCCACAAAGAAACACATTTTCTATCATTTCCACCATTTGCACTACTTCAAATTCTCACAAATTCTGCATAAGAATAGGGTTCATGGTTTTGATGGTTCTTGGGGTTATGTAGATTTCCCTAGAAAGAAAGTAGAGTGAACGGATGTATGGAAGGAAGTGGTCTCTCCTCTATCTGAGTTGAGATATTTTTCTTTTATGTACAACAATTACATTCATTGCATTTTTTCATGTGCTCTTTCAATTATTTTCTTGATATTATTCCCCTATTAAATTTATGAGGGGTATGGAAGGAGCGGTAGAGGGGGAAGGATGCCCCGAATTTAGAGTTTGGCACATATTCAATTGGAAATCTATGAAAGCAAACCCCTATTCCCTCCTATAAAAGGAGGGGGAGTCCAAGCACAAAGGGGATCATATCTCATATCTCATATTATATCTCCTCCCTATCCTTATTCTTATTTTTATGGAGTAGTCTTTCCATTATCGGCACATGAGGACTAGTCTCACATAACTTGTTTCAGCAAACTAAAATTTCCACAATGATAATAAAAGATGTGTTTCTATTTGTTTACCAACATGGGATATGAAATGACCAATTGTACTCCATGATTGTTAAAATATGCAATGATGAGTCCTCACATTTGTGAACCAGAACATCAGACAGTACTCACCTATTCCTTGATGAGACCCAGATAGGAACATGTTGGATGATTGAACCAAGACCTGAAGAACACCGAGACCTTGGGTCTGCTGATAATTTGATCCATGGGATCTGATTTCAAAAGGAGAAAATCTACATGGTCTTGATTAAAAATATCTAAAAGGATTTAAAAGTGAATAAATTAATTATGGGTTCATGGTGGTGAAAATCGAACTTCCAACAATTCCATTTAATTGATTAATCTTTGATTGGTTTGTTCTTTTGCTCTTTGTTCTTCTACTCTTAGTTTTTCTTTTGGTCTTAGTTTCAATTTCTCTTGACAACTCAATTTTTCATTTGTAAATTTACTTCTTGTTTACTTTCCTTTAATAAAATAGGTTCATTTCTAGAATAATCCTCCTCCTCAAAATTTGTTTCAAACATTGTTCATCACATCAGATTTGAATTAAAACATGACACACCATTTTTTGGGGCTGATACCTACAATATCAATTCATTTATTTACAAGTGGATTGATTAGCCATTAAAAGGTTAAACTCCATGGACAATTTCTTTGCTGATTTTTTTAATGTTCACGACAACACATCAGCTACTTAAGGTGTATACAAGGAAAAACTAATTAAACTAGATTATTTTCAAATGGGTTCTATAAGACAGAGTCTCTACTTCAATCTATCTTCATGATCCATGGAATTGTATGGGTCATATGTATCCATAATTAGGGTTAACATTTTTAGTTACTAATGTTATGTGTACTATACACTCATTAAGTACATGTTTAATCATGTGTAGTCATCTATAATGACCAAAGCATGATAACTTCTTATTCTTAGCATAAGGGTTTCTAGAGTCACGATAGGTAGATTTTGGTATGTTATAGGCATCCACCACTTAAAGAGGATTTTTCCTCATAATAAGCATATCCTTAAACTACGAAGTTGCTATATTCCACCCCTTAAAAGGTTAATGCTATTCAGTCAAACAAAACTAAAGACAATAAGATGAGTATAACTAAACCACATGTAGCATCATTTCATTCATCACTTACTCCTTCGCAAGATATTGAGAAACATGGAAAAAGGAAACATAGTTATATAGTCATGTTAACTAGAATAATAAGGGTTGCCTTCAACATTATATTCATAAACTTCTTCACCATTATTGTCATTGAGATGTCATGCATGACTCTAACTAGACCTTTCTATAAGTCACTGAGGGCATCAAGGCTTGATATGACCATGGTCTCGACAATGATGACATATGATCTGACCGTAAGGTTTGGGATATATTCTAGGGGGATACTTATTATGGCAACTAGAATATCTATCACTATATGTGTCTTCACCATATAACTTCCTCTAATTATTAGCTATAATCTTGATAATCTAGGTGAGCTTATGCAACAAGATCCATGTGCACCATTTGTGAAAAGTTTAACGATAAATGATAAACTAACCTTCATCCATAGTGTAGAACATTCCATCTAGAAGAAAAGGCTAGCTTCTCATTCTTCAGTTAAACCCTTAGCATAGTTCTCAAGTTGAAGAAACTTCTGCACATACTCCACCATAGTCATGGCATTTTGGCATAGGTTGTAAAACTTTGATTCTTTCCTTATGCAAGCAACAAAACATATGCACTTCCCTCTAAAGAGAGCTAGGAATTGTTCCCAAGTCGAGGTATATATGATGCATGAATTTGTCATACCATTCCACCAGTGACAAGAATTCCACTAAGGATTTACTAGAAAAATAAACCTTTTGATGTTTGGGGGCAAGCCATGCCTTTAAAAGTTTGTTCAGTGGTTATATGCAATAATATGCTTTTTCCACCATGTGATCTTCATTCTTGCCATGAAAGTAAGTAGGTAGCACATTTAAGAATTATGTGAGAGAACATTCTTTAGGCTTATTAAAATACGAAAGACATGTAATTCTCCTCATTAGGGCCAAGGAAAGTAGTGTGTATAATAAATAAGATCCCACTTAGGGGGAATACTCAAACTAGAGTAGTCAAAGATGGTCTCAAACTAGGCTTATGGGTTGATTCTCAGCTATCAGAGGAGCTTGAGAAACTAGCATAATAGTAGGAGGATCCATCCTCAACAACCCACACTTTGGGTCCTAAGATGTCTCAAACCCTGATTGGTTATCCACAATGGAGTTATCATGACTTGTATTTATGTGCATGCACAAGGGAACAATATAAGGTGTAAGCAACCTATGAGGACATAAACAACCTAAGGAATAAGAATGAAGTAATCAGATTAATTGAATGATTTGGCTATGGTACCATATTCGTAAGAAGTGGGACTGTAAAGTGTGGGATAAACACCCTCTACTAAAATATGGTAAACAAAACACATTGGAAAGCAGCGGAATAAAAATTTCTAACTATATTCAATTTCATAAAATATTGTACAAAATACATCAAAAATCTCCCTTTTAGGGTTACATCATCATATACAACTAGGATCTAGATAGAGAGAAGTCCAGACTACTCCACTTTTGTCTCCAAGCAACATATCCATCAGGTAAGTCCATGCCAATGCTAAGATCTTCATGCCTTATCCATCACCTTGCTCCACATCTGGGTGGTTGGGAAAGCACCCAACAAAAGGGAAGGAAAATAAAAGTATGTGTCACTAAAATATACTAAAGGTGAAAAGATAAATATAACAAGTAAATCGGTCTAGGGATTCATCAAAAGATGAGACATCAAGAGTATGAGGCTTTAAACAAAGAAACTTGCCAATAACAAATATAAATAAAGGACTTGCATGTAAATTAATATGTCTACCTAACTAAGTAGGGTTGAGGCACCTACCAGACCTCTAACCTATAGGTGAGGGGAGAATAAAATATTCCCAGTCACCTACATAATATATTGGGGAGAATACAAACATTCCCCTAGGGCAATTATATACATGCCCTCTGTGGGTGATTGTACATAAGTACCACTACTTTAAAATTAAATAGAACATATAACTACATGCTAGAAAAAGACTTATGGTAATATTAATCAAAGGATTTATGTAACATGGCAGTGGGGTATAAAACCCAAACAAGATAATACTACAACTAATTTTGAGGCATAAACAAATTAAGTTTCAAGAACCATGGATTAGGTCACATTAAGCCTCATTAGGGAACATACATAAAGGTATAATAAAATTTCCCAACTGAAGGTGTAGTTGCACATACCTCGTTCCTTCATACCATAGAATTCACTTTCAGATTACTAATCAAGATCAGAGTCCACTTTCCCCTATTACATAATCATATACATGCATTAATGATAAGTTCATTCATTAGAAGGTCAAAACCCTAAAGTTACTAACTTTTTTTGTGGAAACCTTCAAAATAGACTCTGAAAATATCACCATTGTCTTAGTTAGGGTTTTCTGATCAAAATGACATATAATATTATGTATTTTGAAGATATGGACCTTTCACGTTATTTTTAGTGACTTTTGGTTAATTAAATCACTCTAAAAACACTTTTTCGCAAACATCAAAATAAAACCTCACAAATATTTTTAATGGATAGATCTTGTTGTCCTGATTTCAAAACAATATTTATTTCCATTTTTGACCACTGGATTAATTTTCTATGATTTATTTTGTATCAACCAATCAGAAAATTTGAAAATTTGAAATCAAAACAAAGAAGAGAGAGAAAGGGAGAGGGGCGGGGCCCACTGCTTGGCCCAATCACCATGGGCCAAGTAGGTGGCCCGCCTCAATGGGTCAAAGGCGGTAAAAACTGAGTCAAAATGAAACAAAAAGTTGAGGCTACCCTCCAGACGGAACAGAGACAAGAAGAGAAGTTAGCGGGGGGTAAAAGGGTCATTAGACACATGGTTATCTTTCTCCTTCAACCCCCGACACGATGGCTGGCTTGCAACACCTGCTGCTTGCGAGATTTTGGGCAAAATTACAAATCAACGCAAAACTTGGTGCGAAGGTATGCAAAAGAAAGATAAAGATGAGACGAATTCAATGATACCTTCAATCGATCCAGAGATGAAGAGAGGTCAGAGCAAGGGGCTCCCCAAGCACAATGGCTTCGTCCACTTGTTGGAGGTAAAAAAGATGACGAAACCCAAAATTTAGAGATGTGTTGATTTGTAAAGTAGATGGGGAAGCTCGAGGCATAAATAATTATAGGCAATAAGATGTGGGTTAGGGTTTTCAAAGTGGGCCACCGAAGCTTGGAGAGCAAGCTTTGGGGGTTTCTTGGTTTCTCAGCCATAGGTCCCAATTTAGGGCTCATTGGCTACGAACTTCAAAGACGAAACTAACGCACAAAAAATTATCAAAAATGGTGGTGAATTGAGGGAGAAAACCGCGATCCAAATATCCCCAAAACCAACCTATTGCCTTATTCAACCGTGGGTAGGAGACAATCTACCAGCCGTCTGATATGAGATCTATAGCCAAAGATCAATAAAAAATCACAATGGGCGCGTGACTTGCATTATTCAATTCCTTTTCTAATTCGATTAAAGTGTGATGATATTATTTAATGGATTTCTCTTTCTTTATTTGAGGGCTCAAATGGTTTCCAAATCTAATAAAAATTGACACCTTGACTGATTTTGACACGTAGAATCCAAATATGGAATTATTTTTGCCTTTTGAAGACTTTTAATAGGTTAAATAAGTAAAATGTCAATGTCTCTTTCCTCCTTCATTAGTGGTGATAAGATGCCTCAAATTTCATGAAACTTCACCCATAAGTCTCCCTAAGTGACTAGAACACAATTTTGTCATTAATTTCACAAGTTGAGATTATTTATTTATTTATTTAATTTATAGAAGATTCTACACACTCTCTCTCCCATTTTTTACTCATTATTCAAACATTATCCAAATTAGTTGCAAATTTTCCCAAAGGATTATTTTTATGTTTAGATCACGAATTTGGAATTAGTTTTCCAATTTGAGGACATTAGATATTTTATTTCTCTTTCTTGGATTATTTCTCATTATCCTGTAATAAATGCTTATATATATATTTATTTATTATCCAAATTAGATGATATTTGGCCATTAAGTATCTTAAGGAAATGGATTTTGTTATCAAATTATATCATGGATTCCTATTTATTATTCTTGAAATAACATATTCCTTATTATCCTTATTTATTCAATATATTCCCTATTTTCTCCAATTATTACATTTATCATCCCTTTTATGCACATTTCGAGATTTCCTTTATTTTTCATATCCAAAGAGATACTAGAAATTTCTAGCATGAAATTATTTATTCTTTTTATCACTTGAGTGGAAATTTTACATATTAGACCCATTACTAAGCTTTCACTGAGGTATTTGTGCATAAAACCCAAATATTGAGAGAAAAGGTGAACAAATGCTCATTGGTCCATTACATTCTCCACAAATTAAACAGGAAAGCCGAAGAGGATAGAAATGAAAGGAAAGGATGGGAAAGAGGGTCAAAAGACCAAATGTCCAAGATTTAGTATGTTACAGAGACCTGTAAGTGGAACAATCACTACTCAATCACACAAAAGGCAATATACTCAAAGCCAAACAACATCATAAAATTTTGCAAACAAGAAGAGATTACAATATAATTATATAGGAAAAGGAGAGAAATAATGAGCAACCATAAAAGGAACACAACTATGCATAGTGAAAAAAATTTGAAATGTAATACCTTCACTATCAAGTAGTCTCACATACTTAGATTTAACCTTGAGAAGAACCTTGTACTGCCACCATAAGAACTTAAACCAAGAAATATGTTATAAAACAATGAGTAACTAGCTTCCCTTTTAGGGCAAGTAGCCAAAACCTTCACCAGGGATCAACTACCCTTACCAAGGGTGACCTGATACACAACCTTCCTTCTCTAGGGAGGACAGGAAAACCCTCTTTGGATTTGCCAAAAATCTTTGGAATTCATTTATTTCTCTCAAGGTTAGCTTGCTTTGGTTTTGGTGCATTTCATGTAACCGTATTGTATGAATCACTTTGAGAAAATGATAATGAAAGCAATAACTATATCCTCATAAGTAGAAAAGTATAACTAGTTGCATGATATCCTTATAAGTTGACAAATAGAGTTGGACATCTTACAAGTATTCATAATCACTCAATTGAATTAAGAAAGTGGATGCTAAAAAAGGAACTTAAGGGCTATCTAATGAATGAATAAAAGTAAGAATCCAATAATCTAAATAAGTCATTTCATTATCCAATCACACTGATCTTATTGTGTGTCTTAAGTATGTTCCAATTAGGGTGTTCCACTTTAAGCACATATCGTGTACCCAATCATGTGAAACATCTTTGGCAGATCACTAGATTCATTTCACATAGATAGAGATTAACCTTTGCTTGTCCAACTCTCTAGTGAAGGTAAGAATTAAGGCATACATAGATTTATAATTTGTGGAAGCTAGTTAGGCCTTTTTGAAACAAAGGAAGTAGTAAGAAGGTTTCATACTTTGAACATGGCAAAGTAGTTCATAGCCTGATTGATGTTTCTAGGGATAGGGGAACAACCAAGGGAGAAGGAATGGAGATAAGTTTGTGAACCATCTAATTAAGTACCATGGTTGATCTGTGCAATGGAGTGTGGGCTATTAGAGACTATGATACAGTTGGTCCAGTTGTTTTCCTTACATTAGGAGGTTTTTTCAACAATGACTCTGACTTCAACTTATAATGGGGACATGGTAGTAGTGATGGAGCATTTTCCCAACACACACTACTCATCATAATGTATGTCATCAAGTCCTAGACCAATATTTGAAGATCCTTGCTTATTGATATCAAACTAGATTGGTTCTTTGTGCTAGTCATTATGGTTATATAATGTTATGTTCTCTCATATTTTTGTAGCCATGATTTTGAATTCAAAGCCATGTTGTATGTCCCTATAATTGTTATCCATTTTCTAATCATATACTAAAACCTAAGGGGATATTGAGAGGGATGATGGGTTGACCTTCTCATCTATTCAGATATAGAATCCTATATAAAGATCAACCAAGAGACTTCAGTATCATGGAGGACAACTCAAATATCAAGTTGACACTAAATTTGAGTCACTACTCATCTCACATGCATCAAAATATGAATATATTATCCACCACCAAATTTAGTGGTAAGAGATGACCTCAAGACTACAAAATCCTTCTAATCGATGATCATAAGAGGGTCATGCATCCATTCCCACTATATCTAAGCCACACCATTGAAAGCTTATTATCTAGTATGGTCATTGAATAGTACTCAAATGGTATCAAAATTGCAAAAATTGATATATTTTTTAATTTCTTTGCATGTTCTAGAACTATAGTTTTTTTATTCATAACTCAAAACACACAAAATTTGGAAATATATTAACAACATATAGATATATTTGACATCCAAATTTTTATTCAAAGTATAATGATTGAACCACTCAAAGAAATACTTAAAGTTGACCATATTTGGGAATAATCATAGCAAAAAATAGGAGGATTGCTCCAAAAAATCATAAGTGAGTCATGGAAACATGATTATTTATGATTAACCTAACAAAAAAGAATCACATAAATCTAATGTTCTAAAAGGTTTAGTTAAAATATCTCATTTTGGCATACTAAAAGTGAATCAATATTAAAGCTCAAAGTGCATAATTGACCATAATGGTCTTCAGTTGACAATTCTGACCGTAAAGCAAAAACATCATTAGTCAATTGGGCATAAGAATATTATATTTACCCAATGTACATATAGGTTTTCATCTATTAAGTTGTATTTGATCCCTATTTCAAATCTCAACCATCCTCTTAGGTATCAAAAATCTAAAAACAAAGACATTACATTCACACTATCTAAAATGAAAATTTATCCCCAAAACTACCTTACATCACCTTCAAGGTGATACTAAATCATATATACCTCACCCCTAACACACTCCATATCATAATTCCATCCTTGGGTTTAAATGAAAAAATATTTAAGATCATTAAAACTCATCTTAGAGATTTCCTAAATACTAAACCAACAGACTAAGATTATTAGAAACATTCTAAATTTGGAGTCTTAGTCACATTACACTAAACTATTGGGTTGTATCTTTACATATTGATGTTTAAAAGATTCTTATTCTTATCCTAATTTTAGTCTACTCGAGTAAATTTTATGAAAATAAGAGGCACTCCAAAAAATTACAAAATCAAACCCTTATTTTGAGAATACTCAATGACATACAACCAAAATTTAATTCATATCAAGATTAGAGAAAAAAATACTTTAGTACTTTAATCTAAATCACTTCTAATGATGCATTCCTTGTATTAACCTTATAATGGTTAAACGTTTGATTTAGACAAGGTGACACATTAAATATACCATTAGATCCTAACAATTAATTGTGTGTCAGCTAATTTCCTAACAGAACTATTAGTCAATAAACTTGATATTAGGTTTCTAAGATATTGTTGTGGACTAGTTTGCACAACAAGAAGACCATCTGAATATGATCCTTGACTCAAAACTAAACTTATATTTGATAATTTGTTGCTTTTACGAACTAGATGATGAATATGTAAGTTTTCACTAAAGTTATTTTCTACATAATTTCTCTTTATATATATATATATATATATATATATATATATATATATATATATATATATATATATCACAACCATGCATAATGGTTCAAAATGTTATCATGAGGTGATTTATTCATGTAGAAAACTAGATGAAAAAGTAGGTAGTTTCATCCAATGAGTTTCATTGTCTATCTTTCTCACATGCAAAAACTGACAACAGTGATACATATACTCTAATGGTGTTTGGGCTAGTTTCTCCATGGATAAAACCTCTAGATGATTATACAACAAGATCATTTGATTAGTTCTCAATTAGATTCTGGAGGAGTAGTTAGTAGGCGGTGTGTTCCTTGAACTTAACTTACAAATTGGAAAATGTTTACTTATTGTTATTAGAATTATTAGTGATTATTTGGAAAGTTTGGTTATATTCATTTAGAATGCTCCCAATGCAAATCTAGAAATTGTGACAAGTTCCCTATTCAGCAATAGCCCTAGAAATCCTTGTTATAAATCACTACAATACTTTTGTAGATTAAATAGGATACATTGCAAGAGAGGTAGTTGTACTTATATATTACGAATCTCTCATCAACTTTCCCAATATCTTTGATGGTTATTTATTGATGACTCTCTTAGTTGGAAGAGGTTGTAGGGAAGGTAACCCTAAGTTATGTTTGGTTGTTATCTTCTTGATAAAAAAATAGGAAGTTACCCATTGATGAAGGACCTAGTGTAAGTCATTGATCATGTAATTTCAAGGTACTTATAAACTTAAGAAACCCCAGATTGATGAACATAGTAGTTAGTGGAGTAAAACATTTTAGGGAGAAACCATATATATACTTAGCTCATGTTTGTTACATTCTCTATATTTCTTGCAATACACTGGTGGTCTAAGTCGTTTTGTTTAAGTTTTAATAGCTCAATTGGCCCACCCTCTTGGGCACATGATCCAACAAGTGGTTTTGCAGTGTAGTGTTCAACACACATATATAAAAGTAGGAGAATATGATAGACAACTTGCTTGGTCACCTTATGTAACATCCCAATTTTGGATTTAAATAAATTTTGGGGTTTTCATAAATTTCTCACTAGTTGAAATCAAATTTGAGCCTCAATGGAAATAACCCAAGTAAATAGAATACCTTTTCTCTTTAATAATATAAAGATGAGTGGCATAGTTTCATTCTTCATGATGATAGTTAATTCAATGGTAATTATATATAATGAACATTCTCTCTCCTTAATGCATTAGATCACCAACAAGTATATGAACCGTGATTGGGATAATTTCATCCAATAAACTCAAATGAACTAAGATAAACACTAATTGACCCTTAAAGGGAAAGTCATTTTGGTTGGGAGCAACCATAATGCATCAAATTTACATAAGTGATGTAAATTACATTATGATAATAACTTAAATTTTAGTAATCAAAACTAGAAAGTACCTAGTTAGGGATATTCTAGATCCTAAAATGTTCCTATTGTTAAAATTTGAGGCTAAAATGATCTCATATGCCCTCTCAAAACATTTTGGAAAGTTTCATCAGTAATTATTAATAAAAAATTATCAAGTTATTAACAAACCTATAGTTTAGAGGAATTTAGTGTGTCACACAGACTTTGGTCTAAACTAAAGTTAGATTCCCAATATTCATGGGACTCCTCCGAGCCCAACAAAACCCTACTGCTCTAGACTCTAGTTCATCCCTGGATCCCTACCTATATATATGAACTCCCTCACCGATGACCGGGGATCATCCACAATCTGGGAAAACCCTCATCGTCTTTCCCTGAGTGGACTCTCCTCACCATAGTTGTGTTCAACGGTTCTGCTACTCATCCTATTCATCGTCAGTGATATGAGAAGAGACCATGACTCCGATTTTGTGACCCTAGACCGTTGATGAAAAAAGATGGGCCACCCTTGCCATGGAGATCAGTCCACCATGATTGGAGGTCTCAAAGTGTAGTTGGCCTGATCGTTAGTCTAGCTATGTCGGAGAAGGTTCAGGGTGGCGTCGCCCTGTTTCTAGCGTGAAAAGGGGGGAGCCGAGTTTGGCTTCCATGTGCGGGTACAGGACTAGGCGCGATTACGGAGTCGGGCCGGCTAGGTTGGCTAGAAGGTTAGGCACCACGACGGCTTGATAACTGAGTAAGAGCTAGAGGAGGCTCATCTTAGAGCGCTGCTGGGAACCCTCGGCCTGGTACTCTATTTTACAGAGGAAACAGAGGGGGCGGGCTCTCTTCGTGACCTGGGGATGACGGTGGACCAGCGCACAGGTTAAGCGGATCTTGGATCCCTCCCCACCCCATTTGATGCCTCTCAAGGTAAAACATTCTTCAATTAAATTAAATAATGTTCCAAACTTGTATAAATCCTAGAAATTAGTCTATGTATCAGAAAAATGCAAACCATATATGTATTTGGATCAGTTTTTCAAGACCTAGCCAATGGTCAAGGATCTAGGACCTGTTTTGATTTGGTTCTCACGAATATCCATACCTATGGTAATTAGGGTTTGGAGATCCTAATCTAGGGTTCAGGCTTTGTAATATAGGTAAATTGACGATGAGAAGATGAAGGAGATCTTAGGGGCGTGTTCCTACTGACCTAGGTAAGTGGTTCATGCCCATGAGTATTTATATTTATCAAACTCATCCTATTTTCATAATCCATGCTTTATGTGATCTAGTGTTCTAATATTAAGATATGCAAGTGAGATTTTTAGACATTCATTGTTATGCCCTTACATGTGCCTGATATCTCGAGAAGAGATATGTAATTAAGATTTCTAAGAATGTTAGAGACTCATGAACCAGGTTCATTAGAAAATTAAATGATCATGTTTCTATAAGAATTGTTAGTAATAATTCATATTGATGAATACGACTACAAGATAAGATATGCGACCAAGATAGTCATACATGATAGTGTGGTATAAGAATGTATTAAGATTTTAAGTATAAATGTAATATTAGGATTTCTTACATATAGATTAAGATCTAAGAACTAAGTGTTGACTAGATTTCTTAGAATGGTTAAAGATATAAGAATCAAGTATGTGATAATATTATTTAAGTTTGCAATATAAGATTTTATAAGATTCTTATTTTAAGATTTAACAATTAAGTTCACATGAATGCATTAAGATTCATGTTAATATTTGATTTCATGATACTTTCAAGAGTTTGAGTTATCTTTCCAGGAATCATATTTTAGATATTTTTATACTTAAGTTACCCTCACATACTTTACTTTAGTCACTTTTGTATAGTTGATATTTATATATTTAGTCCAGACCCTTTCTACTAAGCCTCTCGACCAAATATCACATAGTTGGTATAAATGAAGTAATTCTATCAAGTCAGAGTTTTAGAATAGAGTTTATATAGCTAATAAGAATATCAGATTTAGATTCAGACTTAGACAACTCATTTTGTGAGTTGAATAAAGATACATGATAAGGGTTGTAGACCCAATCTCAATTTTGTAGTAATTTGTGATACATATTCATAGTCAGTAATAGATTTAGTTTAGAATTTAAGAGCAGTGATTCAGATTCAGATTCATTTTTAGTACATGCTCAGTACTCAATAATCAATTTCAGATAAGTTCAGTTATCAGTTTTAATATAAGATAAGTTTAGATTCAATATTCAGCAAAGATATCAATATTCAACTTCAGTTCAGATTAAGAATTAAGTAAGTTTAAACTTAAGATAAATAAGTTGAAACCTTCACATAATACATTATATGATATGTCCTCACTCAGTTAGTCCCGGGACGATTCAGAGGCATTTGTTGCCAACTCAGAGGAGTGTATACTCCAATTCATAGGTGTTGCGACTCCAATTCAGGGTATAGCCATGCCAATTTAGAGACACCTTGGTGTCATTCAGAGGCATGTAGTGCCATTCAGGGTACCTTGGTACCAAGCAGGGCGTAGATACGCCAATTCAGGAGGACTTATTGTATAATGGTGGTCACAATCAGATAAAAATTGTAAATAAAAGATGTCTTAGTTAAGAGAATGTATATAATCTCATTTATAAGTATAACGAAAGATATTAAGATAAGAGAGACATGACTCAGGCCCATGCACCACAATGTAGGCCAATTCAGAGACATAGCCCAGGTCCAGAGTGTAGGTTATGTGACCCAGGCACCTTAGTGCTGGTCATGTGACCCATGTACCAGACTACATGTCTCCAGAGGATGATAAAGTAAAAAGATTAAGAGATAAGCTAAAGAAAGAAGATATATTTATGTTTCAGATCTTATACAAAGTTTTAATGTTAGTTTCATGTTTATAATGTTCAAAGATATTTGTAGCATTTTGTCTCTTTAGTAATATATATATTAGAATACTCATGCCACTTACGCTAACGACTGTTTTTCCCAATGCATGGCTGGGGACGAGATGTCCACAGGTGAGAAGCAGGAGCAAAATGGATCCCAAAGACTCAAGCACAAGGATAAGATTGGGTGGGGTGCCAACTATAAGATGATCCTCAGGTTTATAGACTCAACAATATATTTTAATGTTTAGTACTTTAGAGTAGAGACTATGTCTCGAGATGTTGAGCTAGTTTTCTATGTGATAGCATTTATGTTCCTTTTGTAAGAACAATTATGAGAATGTTTCTTATTTTCAATTTGTGTGATTGATTATATTGTTGTTATGAGTGCCAGTTTTATGTAATACCCCTTGAGTGCATGAGTTATGGATAACTCAGTGTAGCTTCCGCAATGTGCATGTATGTGCTTAGGGAGGGTGTTACAATATGGTATCAGAGCAACATTATAGTTGGCCACCAGATGAATTCTCATGTTCTTACTTAAGATCACCTTATAAGAAGCTAAGTAGGGTAGAGTACATATTCAAAAGATAAGTAGTAGCCCTAGGTATAGAAGGAGTAAGTGATGGATATTAGGAGCTGAAGTAGATGTCTAGATAGGAGACAAAAGTTTGAATAAGGATTAGGGTTATGTGCCTAGATGTTTTACACTTTTTATGTTAACACTATAGTTGTATATAGCATTCTCTCTCTTTTTCTCGCAAGTTTGTGGTATGGGACACATGCTTATGGAGCTTTCCAAAGAGAATGTTATGTGCATAATCATGCTTATCTTGTCCTTTCAAGTGCATGTGGTATGGGACATGTGCATGAGGAAGTGCTAAGATAAGTGTGATAATACATGTCACCTATGAATATATGACCGGCCGGCATGTATCCAAAGGAGACAAAGAAAACAAGTGTTGGCATTAAAAGTTTGAGACATATAGTCATCTAATCCTAATCATAAACATAGTAAGACCGAGCATGTAAATGAAGGGTAGATATTTTGGCATAGATAAGTGAGTTAGTTTTACGGGAACCGAAACCCTAATCTAGCCATAGTGAAGAGGAAATATAGAGTCCTTACCATGATAGATGGTGAATGTATAGTTTAGATCTCAAAATTCATTAGTAGTACATGCACATGTATGCTTAATAATGATAACCATGAGAGATTTTCACCATGCACATGTTTATGAGCAAGTTAGAAAATATTAGAGATAATTGTATGTATAATATGCAAAGCCCTAAGGTGGGTAGAGTGGAAGAATTTTGAGGACGAAATTCATTTAAGGTGGGTAGAATTGTAACATCCCAATTTTGGATTTAAATAAATATTGGGGTTTTCATAAAATTTCTCACTAGTTGAAATCAAATTTGAGCCTCAATGGAAATAACCCAAGTAAATAGAATACCTTTTCTCTTTAATAATATAAAGATGAGTGGCATAGTTTCATTCTTCATGATGATAGTTAATTCAATGGTAATTATATATAATGAAATTTCTCTCTCCTTAATGCATTAGATCACCAGCAAGTATATGAACCGTGATTGGGATAATTTCATCCAATAGACTCAAATGAACTAAGATAAACACTAATTGACCCTTAAAGGGAAAGTCATTTTGGTTGGGAGCAACCATAATGCATCAAATTTACATAAGTTATGTAAATTACATTATGATAATAACTTAGGTTTTAGTCATCAAAACTAGAAAGTACCTAGTTAGGGATATTCTAGATCCTAAAATGTTCCTATTGTTAAAATTTGAGGCTAAAATGATCTCATATGCCCTCTAAAAACATTTTGGAAAGTTTCATCAGTAATTATTAATAAAAAATTATCAAGTTATTAACAAACATATAGTTTAGAGGAATTTAGTGTGTCACACGGACTTTGGTCTAAACCAAAGTTAGATTCCCAATATTCGTGGGACTCCTCCGAGACCAACAAAACCCTACTGCTCTAGACTCTAGTTCATCCCTGGATCCCTACCTATATATATGAACTCCCTCACCGATGACGAGGGATCATCCACAATCTGGGAAAACTCTCATCGTCTTTCCCTGAGTGGACTCTCCTCACCATAGTTGTGTTCAACGGTTCTGCTACTCATCCTATTCATCGTCAGTGATATGAGAAGAGACTATGATTCTGATTTTGTGACCCTAGACCCTTGATGAACAAAGATGGATCACCCTTGCCATGGAGATCAGTCCGCCGTGATTGGAGGTCTCAAAGTGTAGTTGGCCTGATCGTCAGTCTAGCTATGTCGGAGAAGGTTCAGGGTGGCGTCGCCCTATTTGTGGCGTGAAAAGGGGGGAGCCAAGTTTGGCTTCCGCGTACGGGTACAGGGCTAGGCGCGATGACGGAGCCGAGCCGACTAGGTTGGCTAGAAGGTTAGGCACCACGATGGCTTGATCGTGGAGTAAGAGCTAGAGGAGGCTCATCTTGGAGTGTTGCTGGGAACCCTCGGCCTGGTACTCTATTTTACATAGGAAATAGAGGGGGCGGGCTCTCTTCGTGACCTAGGGACGAAGGTGTACCGGCACATGGGTCAAGCGGATCTTGGATCCCTCCCCGCCCCATTAGATGCCTCTCAAGGTAAAACATGCTTCAATTAAATTAAATAATGTTCCAAACTTGTATAAATCCTAGAAATTAGTCTATGTATCAGAAAAATGCAAACCATATATGTATTTGGATCAGTTTTTCAAGACCTAGCCAATGGTCAAGGATCTAGGACCTGTTTTGATTTGGTTCTCACGAATATCCATACCTATGGTAATTAGGGTTTGGAGATCCTAATCTAGGGTTCGAGCTTTGTAATACAGGTAAATTGAAGATGGGAAGATGAAGAAGATCTTAGGGGCTTGTTCCTACTGACCTAGGTAAGTGGTTCATGCCCATGAGTATTTATATTTATCAAACTCATCCTATTTTCATAATCCATGCTTCATGTGATCTAGTGTTCTAATATTAAGATATGCAAGTGAGATTTTTAGACATTCATTGTTATGCCCTTACATGTGCCTGATATCTCGAGAAGAGATATGTAATTAAGATTTATAAGAATGTTAGAGACTCATGAACTAGGTTCATTAGCAAATTAAATGATCATGTTTCTATAAGAATTGTTAGTAATAATTCATATTGATGAATAAGACTACAAGATAAGATATGCGACCAAGATAGTCATACATGATAGTGTGGTATAAGAATGTATTAAGATTTTAAGTATAAATGTAATATTAGGATTTCTTACATATAGATTAAGATCTAAGAACTAAGTGTTGACTAGATTTCTTAGAATGGTTAAAGATCTGAGAATCAAGTATGTGATAAGATTATTTAAGTTTGCAATATAAGATTTTATAAGATTCTTATTTTAAGATTTAACAATTAAGTTCACATGAATGCATTAAGATTCATGTTAATATTTGATTTCATGAGACTTTCAAGAGTTTGAGTTATCTTTGCAGGAATCATATTTTAGATATTTTATACTTAAGTTACCCTCACATACTTTACTTTAGTCACTTTTGTATAGTTGATATTTATATATTTAGTCCAAACCCTTTCTACTAAGCCTCTCGACCAGATATCACATAGTTGGTATAAATGAAGTAATTCTATCAAGTCAGAGTTTCAGAATAGAGTTTATGCAGCTAATAAGAATATCAGATTTAGATTCAGACTTAGACAACTCATTGTGTGAGTTGAATAAAGATACATGATATGGGTTGTAAACCCAATCTCAATTATGTAGTAATTTGTGATACATATTCATAGTCAGTAATAGATTTAGTTTAGAATTTAAGAGTAGAGATTCAGATTCAGATTCATATTCATATTTAGTACATGCTTAGTACTCAATAATCAGTTTCAGATAAGTTCAGTTATCAGTTTTAATATAAGATAAGTTTAGATTCAATATTCAGCAAAGATATCAGTATTCAGCTTCAGTTCAGATTAAGAATTAAGTAAGTTTAGACTTAAGATAAATAAGTCGAAACCTTCACATAATACATTATATGATAAATCCTCACTCAGTTAGTCCCAGGACGATTTAGAGGCATTTATTGCCAACTCAGAGGCATCTGTTGCCAATTCAGAGGAGTGTATACTCCAATTCAGAGGTGTTGCGACACCAATTCAGGGTGTAGCCATGCCAATTTAGAGACACCTCGGTGTCATTCAGAGGCATGTAGTTCCATTCAGGGTACCTTGGTACCAAGCATGGTGTAGATACGCCAATTCAGGAGGACTTATTGTATAATGGTGGCCACAATCAGATAAAAATCGTAAATAAAAGATGTCTTAGTTGAGAGATTGTATATAATCTCATTTATAAGTGTAACGAAAGATATTAAGATAAGAGAGACATGACTCAGGCCCATGCACCAGCGTGTAGGCCAATTCAGAGACATAACCCAGGTCCAGAGTGTAGGTTATGTGACCCAGGCACCTTAGTGCTGGTCATGTGACCCATGTACCAGACTACAAGTCTCCAGAGGAAGATAAAGTAAAAAAGATTAAGAGATAAGCTAAAGAAATAAGATATATTTATGTTTCAGATCTTATATAAAGTTTTAATGTTAGTTTCATGTTTATAATGTTCAAAGATATTTGTAGCATTTTGTTTCTTCAGTAATATATATATTAGAATACTCATGCCACTTACAATAATGACTATTTTTCCCAATGCATGGTTGGGGACGAGATGTCTGCAGGTGAGAAGCAGGAGAAAAATGGATCCCAAAGACTCAAGCACAAGGATAAGATTGGGTGGGGTGCCAACTATAAGATGATCCTCAGGTTTATAGACTCAACAATATATTTTAATGTTTAGTACTTTAGAGTAGAGACTATGTCTCAAGATGTTGAGCTAGTTTTCCATGTGATAGCTGTTATGTTCCTTTTGTAAGAAGAATTATGAGAATGTTTCTTATTTCCAATTTATGTGATTGATTATATTGTTTTTATGAGTGCCAGTTTTATGTAATGCCCCTTGAGTGCATGAGTTATGGATAACTCAGTGTAGCTTCCACAATGTGCATGTATGTGCTTAGGGAGGGTGTTACACCTTATCCTTTAACTAAATCAACTACAAGTACTAAAAGAGGAGTTCTATTAGATGAAGCCCAAGATTGGGTCTTCATATTGTGTCTTTTTATCATCTTACACGTTAATATATGTAGAATGCATGATTTATTACCAAAAAATTGTATTTCATGTCAAATACATTGTCTTTTGCATTGTTTCATAGGTACTTAAATGCTAATTGATGGAAAGAGAATAAGGAGGTATATTTGAGTACTTCTCCACACATGGAAGAATCCATAGACTCACCAAGAGAAAATACAGCCTACCCCAAGTGTTCAAGACAAATTCAAAGCAAATTGACTCCTTGGTTGATCAAATGAAGATGGATGTGCTATCAGAAAGTCCCTTAGAACATTCAATTTCATGAAACATGGTCATTCCACAAAATGAAAAAATGGCCATTCTATAGCTAGAATGCTCATGGATACCAACCTCCTTTTCCCATGTAACATCTATTTTTGGCTACCCATAACCAAACATGTCATTCTTCCCAAACAATTATTCCACATACCAGCCAGAATGACTGTCTTTCACTATATTATTAGTGCTACTCATTCTCCTCAAATCTACCAATATCCCTGGTAAAATCCCCATCACGATCGTTCTCCCCACAATGAGTGTTATGTTCTCAAGGAAAAATGTCCATGCTTGGAGCATAAGGATTGTGTTGACTCCCAAACCTTAGTGCTTCCCTACACCCATATTATCAATGCACCCTCCACTTAACCTGGCTACCTTAGACCACTATAAAAGCCTTAGTGACAGTAGGAGTGGTAGGTTAGATCCCTCTATTACTCCCCTTTTCATGTCCTACCTTACATTTCCACTGAAAACCTAGTTTTATAGGTTTTTGTTGACCATTTCACTCCTTTTCCATTACATCCATCCTTGGAGGAGGATATCTTGGTGTTTACTACTAGAGGAGCTGAAGACAGACTCCTCTACATCCATGTTCATGGCCTTCTTTTCTTCTATCTTCTTTATTTTTGTTTTCCTTTTTGTCTTGAGTGTGTAATCCTTTTCTTGTAGGATGTTTGGGGGTAAAAATGTGACACTGATACCATGCAAAGGGGAATATTCATGCAAAATATTTATATTTTTTTTATCAATGTTGCATTCATCTTTGTTCTCCATCCCTATCTCTTGATTTGGTTCTTGAGTTGTGGAACCACCTAAAGCATAGGTAAAAGAGGGATTTTGGAATCTTAGAGGGAGATACTCCTGATGCCACTTGTGGACCCTTATCTAGTTCTCCCCTCTACTCTTATACCCCTATATGTTATTATAAACATGTGGGATATATAAGTATCTAAGTGTTTCCCTCATTCTACACTTAGAAAAGAGCACTTTAAAGGTTGGATGGGGGTAATAGGAGGTGAAACACCCTGGTCCTACAACTTGCGACAATCCTTGCCACCAAGTGCACTAGGAGAGCCACACTTAGAATAGTGGTATTTAAGTTTGGTTACTTCAGTTACTCTCTTTCTGATAGTGGTATTTCTTTTTTTGATGGTAAATTGATTTTGTTAGGATTACTTGGTTTTTAAGTTTGGTTACTTCGGTTAGTTGTCTAGTTGATTGTTTAGCTTAGTATTAGTTTGCCTCTTTGAGCCCAATGTATCTTAATTGCCTTCCTTAGTGTTTGTTGCTCTTCTAGTTAGTTAGACAACTCTAATTTCTAGGGTTACCCTAGATTTCCCTCTTGGTTTCTTTAGTATCATTATCTTTTAGACCGATTCAAGCAACCCAAACTTAATCCACTAAAACCCTAATCTCCTCATGAGTAACCCAAAGCAACACACTATCTCTAATTTTTACTCTGTTCTTATGGGTTCTACCCCTGACTTACTGCTTCCATACTATATCATAAGCCCATGTGCTTGCAAATTGTGTCTCGAGGGTGTTCTAAATAGGGTTTGCCTATTGTGAAAACCCGTGTACTTCCTAGTTGTCACATCTAAGGTCTTGAGGCCTCACATAAAATGATCTTTACATGAATAATTTGAGTACTCATATCACCAAGGTGCCCCTCTTTTCAGGGAACCCATCACTAAAGAACATTGTGGTTAGTACTAGGATGGGTGATATCTCGAGAAGTTGATCCTAGGATGTGCGTGTGTGAAGATACATCACACAATTTAGGCTATTGATGGTCTTTAAATCCAGTCATCATTCCTGAAACTCTACTAGAGCCTTAGGTAGTGGGCCCGAGTTTGAAAAATGGTATCAGATCCAAAACCCCTCTAGTAGGTGGGGCCCACATGGGCATGTGACATACCAATCTTGAAGCCCGTAGTCTGGGCATGTTGGAAAGGGCTATCCTTGGTGATGTAGCCACCCTTGCATTGGTAGCCATGATCGGGAGCTGGGTGCACATGGGTCATTTTGGGTCGACACTGAAAATGTGAATTGATTATGAGGCCTTATAGTTGAGCCTTAACAAGGATGTCATGAGTCTAAGTCGGGGAGATTGTAATGTTCCATGTGTTGAGGCCTAACATAAAATGAACCTTAAAAGAGTTATTAGACTACTCATATCACCAAGGTGTACCTCCTTTTTAGGGAGCCCACCATTAAAGAACTCTCCAGTTAAGCATGCTCAGTCTAGAGTAGTACTAGGATGGGCGACCTATCAGGAAGTTGATCCCAGGATGTGCGTGAGTGAGGACAAATCATGCGGTTGAGTCTAGTGGTGTGTATGAAGTTGGTCTTCATTCCTAAAACTCTACTAGAGGCTTAGGCAATGGTCCTAGGCTTTACACTAGGCACATCCCAATTTTACATCCAAGCCACATGATTCAACATCTGGAAGAAGTGACACCCCTACAAGCTCTATATGGGTGAATCAACTATGTGAGATGAAGACATTCTAAAGAACGATTCACTCAATGGTAGGGAAATCATAATGCTGTATTATACCTTCTTTACCTATAAATTCAATAGGATCTATACACAATTTTTGATCTATGGAGTAAGATCTCCGTAACACATGGAAAGATCATACAAGTAAAGGGCTACCAAATAAGCATGCTTAAACATCAACTGGAGGTCTTCAAGATCAAGATGAAATCAATCTTTGAGATTTACTCACCCTTGCCAAGACTCATCAATGGGCAATGTGCTCTTAGTAATTCACATATAAGTGAAGGGGTAGGTCGTGAAGACTCTCTAGTATCTCGACTACTAGTATTAAAAGGTCATTGTTGTTGAAGAATCAGTCAATATATTAACTCTTCTATTTCAAGTTTGCATAAGTAATATTTAAAATATGTGTAAATTTGTGATAGAAGAAGAGGATAAAGAAGGGTTTAGATATACAAAGAAATATGTTATCTTCAAGGTCCGACATTCCCCTTCAAATGGAAATTTCTCTTGGAATGAAGATACCTTATTTTCCAAAGGTAAAACCTTCTAAGGAAAGTCTTGTTAAGACCATTCCTTTGAGTGTGGTAAAAATGTTTGTGTCAAGAATGAGCGACAAGAGGTAACAAAATCAAAATTTCCTAAGATTAGACAAAGGAGAGAGGAAGAATATAGATTTAAGGACAAATAAGAAATTGCTTACTTGGGTGTACAAGATTCCTCTCAATATATTAGACAATAAATGGTGATGATACAATTTGGCCCTCATGAAAAAATCTGATGAAGATACCAATAAGTTAAGCTTACATGAACAACATAAAGACATTTTTTATTTAAATAAATGAGTCTTAAATTCTCTTACATACTTGTAATCAAATAAAATGAATATGATAGAATTGTTGATTCTATGATGATATAAATAGTGTTACAAATTACAGTCTTGATGTAGATTTGCAATTTTTTTATCAATGAAAAGAATTCTTTTTGATCAATATGTAGATTTGCAATTGTAGAGTATAGAATTAGAAATGGTGTATATCTCAATAATATCGATTGTCTTCAAGACAAAAACTGCTCCTTTCTTGCTAGAGTTAATGCCTTAGAATCTCAACCTATCTTTCCAAGTAGAAAAAAAGGGATTAATGTTTTAAATATAAAAACTATCACTTTTGCTTAAATCTCTAATTATAGAATACGATATCATGCATGCCAAAACTTACATAGGTATAATTTCTTTATTCTTTACTTTTATTAATTAATTAAGATCATTTTCTTAGGGGTTCCTTAAGAACTTGTCTTGATGGTAAAAAAATTAGATGATATCCTTCACCGTCTTACCAAACACAATGGTAGAGATGACATAGAGTATATGTATGTAAAGAAAAAGAACTCTAATCAATCTTTTCATGGAGCATACTCTAGTTTTCAATCTAGAATAAAATGCAATTTATGTAATTATGATGGTTGATGTATTACATATTATCCTCTTAGAAGAGAAACCAAAGGCAACATGATTCGAGTGTTCCAGATAACTCTTCACCCATACAAATATATGTTGAAAGATAATTTCATGCGATTTTTGTAAATCTTACAAAGAGAAAAAATATAATACATACTTAGTTTCCATCTTACTTTGTGAGGAAAATAAAAAGAATTATAGATGAACATTTAAATCAAGAGAAAAATGTCAAAAGATCAAAAAATGACTCCACCCAATGCAAGAGTAGATAACATGGCCATGAGATCGGGTAAACTAATCTCATTATGACTGGGAAAGGTGTTAGGAACATCCACATCACCCAAAAAAGAAAACAATATTGTGGGTGTAATCTCGAGTTACTGAAAGCACTTCAGTTTGTCTTATGGCTTTGGGTTAAGAAAATGGAACATCATTAGAGACATAATATTACTAATTTGAAAATTCTTTTGGCCTTAAGATGAATGTTGACCTTTCCATCATCCATCTTAAGGACTATAGTGAATTAAGTATCCTGTTCGCCTTGAGTTCTCCCACGGTAGAGATCCATCCTAGTAAAAAGGGGTAAGATGTAGGAAATAAAGAGGGGTGATAGAGAAATTGCGGGTAGATCAAGAAAGATATACATGTGGATGATTAAAGAGGTTAGTTTTGTTAGGTTACATGATGCAATTAATATGTATTAGATACATATGATCAATCATGAGCATGCTCAAATATTTAAATAATAAAGTTTACATGATGACAAAATATTGATAAAGTGAGCATGTCAAGGTAATTTAACCAGATAAGAATGAAAAGAACCAATTGAACAATGAAGACTATGTATCTAAAGCAATGACGTAGCTAAAACAACTAGACAAACTTGAGATATGATACAAGAAAAAAAGATCTACTTGTCCTAACATGAGAAAAATTTGTGTCATGAACAACTAAAAAGATAAGCACTTAAAGAAGTTGTCATAATATAAGAAGTTGCTAAAACATGATAAGTAGATAAAAAATTAAAACATGTAATATATTTATCTAGCTCTAGCATACAAAGGAACAACAAGAACAACTATACTAGATATAGAGGCCATTCATATCTCCTTACCTTTTTTGTAGCCTCCCAATGTTTTAGATTTTTTTAGATTCTAGATAAGAATAATTCATAAGTATTGAATAAGAGATTAATTTCCTCACTAGTTTTAGGAGAGTAGAAATGGGAAAGGGTTGATTATGCTATGGGGTTTAACTTATATTTTTATGATGGTTCAATACTGAGAAAAGATATCATGAACATGACACCTTTTGACATGAATATGAAACAAAATTTTGGAATTTCTCCCTAGGCCGGTAGGTAACTTAGTTCTGCACAGAGAAAACAATGGAGGAACACTAGATTCCTTCATGTGGAACCTAGGTGGAATAAGTGTCCCTAGGTAGAAACCTTTGCTTATTTTCCCTTTATGAGTTTTTAACTTTTTGGGAGTTTTTGAATTCATAGCGGGTTGAAAATTTACTTTTCTTTGTGACGCTTTGCATCTTGAGTGTTATAATCTAAATTGGAAAATAGAGAAGAAAAGTTGAGTATGAAGTTTTCATGATTTCTCTTTTTATCAGAAAAAAGGCTCGAGGCAAGATTAAACTATGATATTGAATATGATGTGGAATTGAATTTAATAAATTTATCTCTAAAATAATGTCGTTGAGGAGAGAGAAAAAAGAAATTGGATTTCTAGTTGAGATCAGAGCTAAATATCATATTCACAACAATCTCATTAGAAAATCTATTGAAAAATGTATATGAAAAACTCAATTAGAGGCTAATATATGTTGAGTTTCAAAGAAAAATGTATTTTATCGACAAATCATCAACATATGGAAAATGGGAAAATGTACCTTTTACTCTTAGTGGGCTACACCTTGGTGCAATTTGCACATTTCACTCCCTCACCACTGGATCTATATGTCTAGATTCCCATTGAACCCCTAGTCGACACTGACGCTACAATACTACATGTTTTTGTGTTGATGAAGCTATTATATCTAATATAAAAATATATATAAAAAACTAGAGTATCAAGGTCATAACCTCGACATCTAAAGGAGGCCTTATTCAACATTCTTAATTTTTAGTCTTATTCAATCACCCCATGTCCATGAGCTACATTGTAGAAAACTCTATACTCTAAATAGATTGATGTACTTTTCTAGTTGGATCCTTCCATGGATGGTCATGAGGTGAGGTCAAAACCACATGAATCCACCTCTGGTGGAGTTCCAAAAATCCTCTAGAATGATGCATACCAAAAAAGGACATGAGGGGTGGTGGGATTATATTAGATATTTAGGGGGTCGTTCGGGTGACCCCATTGTGACTACTATAATATTTAATGAGTATTGGGATTTTGACTACCGAATTAACATATTCTTCCATTCTTAATTATTGTGTTTGGATGACTGTAGATTTAGGAATACAATAATTAGGAATTCTTCTTCTTTCATCCCATTCTTTGGCAAAGATGTATTTATAATGGGTCATTTGTATTAACCCATTATTTATATACATAAATCGCATCAAAAAATATAAATGGTACCTCATTTAACGACCATAAAACAAGCCCATTGGACATAAAACACGACACATAGTCCACATTGGACATAAAATAAGCCACACAATCCACAATGGAATAAAAAAGCCACATAATCCATGAAAACACACTCCCAATTCCACATAATTGGCATGGGACATCAAACAATCCCATTGGACATAAAGCAAGCCTCATAATCCACATAATCCATGAAAGAGCACTCCAAAGCCCACATAATCCACATTGTCATCATTTCCACAACAATTATCCCAAAAGTCAACATCAACTGCACAATAACATTATTTCTTACGTCCATGAGGCACACAACACATGTCAACTCTAACCATAATAGTTATAAAATAGGAATACTCATACGTGGATGTCAACTCCACTACTGGATGATGTTATTCTCTATGTTCTTTCTTCTTCCCCAATCTAATAATGAAGTCCAAATGTTCAGCCCTAAGCACAATCAAACTGCACAGTAAACAAAATAAGAGTCTAGAAAGGAGAAAACATTCAACCAAAGATGTACATAGGAAAACCATTCAACTCAAAAAACATAATTATAAACTAAACATGAAAAAATAAACATATTGAACATAAAAAAAGTCATTTTAGCATCAATTGCAATGGGTTAAGAAATACCAAGTTAAAAATGCAATATATTCAAAAAACAAATACAATTGCAAGTATTTCACCAAAGAAAAACCAAGGATGAGTATAGAGAAAATGGAGTAGCATCACAACATCAACAATAACAATAAGTTCAGACAAAAAAGTTCCTCATAAATTACAAAAGTACTCTCCCCACTCTCTAGCTCCACCACTATATATATACATACACACACACACACACACACACACACACACACACACACACATATATGTATATATATATATATATATATATATATATATATATATATATGAGGTTAGGAAGTGTGTACCAGCCGGTACATGTAAGTTATGTGTACCGACCATTAAAATGACATATGTAGAGCATGTTAATAAAATTCAACCATATGGATTGATTCAAAATTATATAGATTAGATGTATTTAAAAAATCATACCAATATCTAGTATAGATCATGAGATATAACAATATATCATCCAATGACTTCTGCAATTTATGCAGCTTACCGTTGGTGAGATAACACACAAATTCTTTCATTGGATGATCTATGAATATAAGATGTTGGTCATTTTTATACACATCTGATCTAAGTGGTATACACCACATCCATAAGGTTGGATAGTGCAATTTAATTTTAAAATAATCATAAATGAAGGCAGGTACATGCAAGCTACATGTACTCGGGTACACAATTCTTTTAGCCTATATATATATATATATATATATATATATATATATATATATATATATATATATATATATATATATATATATATATATATATATATATATATATATATATAAAGGCTTTCACCATTGCATCAATTAACACCTTCACCATATCAGTTTAAGAATTACCCCTTCTCCTTGTATGTGTCTTCAGCCTCTTCTTAGCTCAACACCAACTTGCCAATATATAGTGCTCATATTGTGCAAGCTATATGACTCGGTTGGGGGATGTTGCCATCATGCTCACCCTCAACTATAGTAGGAATAATACTACATACCAATTTAATCCCTAATCAAAATACAACAACACCACCTCCAAACCATCCACTTTCCTTTCTCCTTCTATAGTCACTCATTTCCCTTTATTTGTATATGCATCCCATCCTTCCTTCACTCATTTAACATGTCAATTTCATTTACATTGTCTCCTGTCCAACAACAATATCAAGCTCTACCACCACCCTGTAAAACCTCCACACTATAGTATGATACCACTAGATCAACACCAATAAAATTCAAAGCATGTATTTAAATAGAGTATAAACAAGGGATATGCACATGGGTTTGAATGATAAGTAGGACGATCCATTCTCTGCCCCATCAAAATTGAACTCCACAAACCATCTCCCTCTATTTCCATCTCCTTATTCCAACTGCTAATCAACATTGCACTCAACAACTACCCAACCACCACCCGATTCTCCAACCATTCGCCATAACAAACACCGCCATAAACATCAAATTCACCATAACAAACTTCACATGCACATTCACCATAAAAGTATTTACATGCACATTCACCATAACAAACACCACCATATATAGAAACCTACCTCCAAATACCTGCACATGGAAAAGACACACCTCCCCACAACCCTACAACCATCACCTCCAAACCCACTATGAAAGCATCACTCTATTCAATTCATTTCTATGCCCAAGGTCAAATATTGAAATCAACCACACACCTTTCCTCCTCACCCTATCCACAACCATCCATCTAGTCCCTTTGTTGCCTACAAACCAACATGTGCAACCCACATAAACAACCCAACCATCACCTATGTTCCATCACCTCCACCCCCTCACCACTTAGAAAGAAAACTACAATGAGCACCACCATAAACATGTACATAATCAACACCACCTCCCCCACCCTACACAACCACCTACTCAATCAACATTAAAGCTACATCCACCTCCCCCACCCTACACAACCTCCTACACAATCACATGCATGCATTCACTTGCATTACAAGATACAACTACCCACCCACAACCATTTTCTTAACAACCTCAACCTACTTATGAACAACTAAACGAGTAGGGAGCATACAATACATAATGAACATTCAATTTATTTGGTATGGTAGATACTAAGAGGTGCAAGTACAGTGAAAACAAATCATATCTAGACACCTTTAGCTGCATTTGCTGCATATATCCAGTGAAAACACCTAGAACTTTAGAAAAATGTAGGGATAAATTATTAACAATACTATATCAAATGCTAAAAGAAAAGATAAACACAATAATAAAATATCATACCTAGATTAACATGAGAATCATGTATTTCTTTGTCTTCATTGGTAGGGACTTCAATAGAGATAATTGCTTGTCATTTTCCATGAACCACAAGCATGATTTCATCTTCTAGGTGTTGTCCAAACCATCAATACCAAACACTTACTCATACACAATATTTGTGTCAACACCCTTTGGAGCTAATAAAACATTCATATAATCATCAAAACTAGAAGCTGCCTTTTCCAAAGTGGTAGTAATTGAAGTACTGCCTCCCTTTTTTTTGAGGATGTACATCCAATAGTAGATGATGACTTCTTTCTTTTTTCATTTGAGCTAGTGCATATCGTATCCTCACCCATACCTTTGTATCCATCTCATCCACTAATTCGAAGTTCATCACCTCATTTTCTTTAGTAGCTATTTCCGCACCTTCCCCAATGTTTCTATCCTTGGCACACACATCCACAATGTTATCTCTGTTTAGAATGACCTTCTGTTAGAATTTCATGGCTTCAAAATGTGACTAAATGATAATGTTACATTAGTATATGCAATATATTTTAAAAAAAGTATATGCAATATATTTGAAGTTCAAATGGTGAAAATATTAAAAACTTAAGATCAAATATACCTTCATGCACTCATTTCATGCATCCTTTTTCTCAAACTAACCATTTGCTTTATCAGATCCCAATCATATCCACTTTGAGAGAGAATGTCACTCATGATTTCATATGTCCTCTTACATGTTCTCACACAATTTCTCACATTAGTAATTGTGTGTTTTAGTGTGAATGTACTATTGATGGGCATCACAATGGTATGTAGGGAAACTATGTTTCTTCCATTGTCTCCTTTATGGATTAGAATCCTTTGATCTCTTAGAATGTAAGATAAAGCCCTTTCATTAGCTAAATCCCACTAAAGTAGTCATTTTTATGTTTACTTTTCCTTTCCTTTTTTTGAAGCCATTTCGAATTCCTATAAAATCATGCATACAAGTTCTATTACATATGATAGCATAAAACCACAAAGTACATACAAAAAAGGTAAAACCATGAATTACATATGAGTTCTATTATATATGAAAAGAGAAAGCCGTGAAATATAGATGAGTTCTAGAACATACAAAAGATAAAACATTAAGTACATGTGTTTTGATACATAACAAAAGATAAAACCATGAACTACATATGAGTTCTTTTACATATGTAAAGCCACCAAGAAACCCCCTTTCTTATAGTCTTTGAATATATCATGTTACAAAGCATCTCAAAATTTTGTCCACTAACTATATCACCTCTACATGCGTAATAATCTCATCTCCATGTATCCATCCAATGATATCCCTATATACTTCATCAAGAATTCATCTATGCATGGCTTCTAATACAAGATCATCTTTTTTCTCAAGTAGGATATAGTTTTGTAGCATACTACAACTATTTATTATCCTTACTTGTGTTTTGAGGCCAAAAAGGAGCTTGTCCTTAAAATACTCCCACTTTTTAGCAATCCACATGATCTATTGATAGCATTTCTATCACTATAGTGACATAGATTATACATATCCTTATGATATTGTAGCCTATTCCTGACCCACTTATTCAGGCGATACCTTATTCCTTGATATGGTGCTAGGAACCCTATACCACTCATATATCCCACATCAACAAGATAATACTTCCCTATAATAGAATCATAACATATTATAACTCACATAATTATATCACACACACACAAACATATATATATATATATATACACTTGAGTGTATACATCACATGAATACACTCAAGTGTGTTTGCTTATCAAAACTATTTTTTGCAAAATGTAAACCATTGATCTTCACCGTCATACTATAACTAGGCTACATACAAATTTTGATCCCATTTGGATGAGTGTAAGTCACTCATCCAAGGGCAACAAAATCGACGCACGAAACTAATTTGAAATGCATAATTTTGTGGTCTTTATAACATGACCTATAAATGTCCAAATGTGATAAAATTTTGCGTATGAGCTATTCACAACATGTTTAAGAAGATAAATGGATTAGATTTTTGAAAAAAAAATATTGCATCATGAAAAACTACTTGAGTGTATTATGCTCCGAATACACTCGAGTGTATTCTAGCCTGACTCTCTCTCTATATATATAAATAAATAAATAAATATATATATATATATATATGGCTTATTTTAATAGTTGTGCGGGTAGCATGGAATTCACTACCCGTGCATCTAAAAAAGTAACTATTTGGTCAAAAAAGTAACTCAGTCGACAAAAAAGTAACTATATTGACCAAAAAGTAACTATTCGACTCAAAAAGTAAAACCGTGTAAAATATACAACAAAAATTCTGGAAAAAAGTGTAATTGTATATTTGTTATAGCTGGTACAAATGAAACTATCTATACATGAAAAGTAACACTTTTCAAGGTAAAGTAACCCTCTACATGTTAAAAGTAAGAAACCCCAAAAAGAGTAACAAAATTAGGAGTTGGTAGCTACCTGCACGGGCATTGAATGAACACCCATATATATATATATATATATATATATATATATAGTCAGGCTTGAATACACTCGAGTGTATCTGGAGCGGAATACACTCAAGTAGTTTTCCATGATGCAATATTTTTTTTGAAAATCTAATCCATTGATATTCTTAAACATCTTCTGAACAACTCATATGCAAAATTTGAGCACATTTGGATATGTATAGCTCATGTTATGAAGACCACAAAAATTATGCATTTCAAATTAGTTTCGCGCGTTGATTTCGTTGCCCTTGGATGAGTGACTTACACTCATCCAAATGGATTCAAAATTTGTATGTAGCCTAGTTATAGTATGACGATGAAGATCAACGGTTTACATTTTGCAAAAAATAGTCTTGATATGCAAACACACTTGAGTGTATTCGTGCGATCCGTACACTCGAGTGTATTCTAGCCTGACTCTCTCTCTCTCTCTCTCTCTATATATATATATATATATATATATATATATATATATATACACATATATAAAGATCTCCATATGATTTTGTGGCCTATTCCCAACCCACTCATCTAGGTGATACCTTGTTTCTCGATGTGATTCCAGGAACCGTGGAACATTCATGTATCATGAATATACACAATAATACTTCCCTACACCTAAATCATCACAAATTATAAGTCTTATAATTATGTTATACCATATATATGTTTATATATAAATATAAAATAACTTTAGGTCATAATAGTTACAAATTGCAAAGAAAAAGTTTTCCTTTATAGATAGAACATTTTTCAAAACTTTGGAATCTGTTGTGGAACCCTCCTAACCGAGAAGTGCAAAGATGAACATCATGTTGGGATCACAAACCCCCAACATGTTGGTGGTTTTGACTCCTTTCCTATCGTGATAGAAAGATTGTTTCTTAAGTGGCACTCTTATAGAAGTGTGAGTTTTGTCAAGTGCACAAAGACAATCCTAGTTAAATAAAATAAAAGTTACCACTCACAAAAAATAAGTAGGATATATATATATATATATATATATATATATATAGAGAGAGAGAGAGAGAGAGAGTCAGGCTAGTGTACACTCGAGTGTACCAGAGGCACCGTACACCTCAATCATTTTTTAAAAAGTGGTATTTTTTTTTTAAATCTAAACTGTTGATCTTATTAAATATCTTAAGAACATACTATATAATAAATTTCATCTCATTCAGACACTTATAGGTCGTGCATCTAAAGGAGGCAAAAATCATGCATTTCAAATTAGTTTTGTGCGTCGATTTTGTTGTCATTGGATGAGTGACTTACACTCATCCAAATGAGCTCAAATTTTGTATGTGGCCTATTGTTGTTGTAACCATGAAGATCAATGGATTAGATTTTGGAAAAATATGGTCTTGATAGGAAAACACCATTGGGGTTTACATCATGATCTGTACACTCGAGTGTATTCTAGCCTGACTCTCTCTCTCTCTATATATATATATATATTTAGAAGTATTAATTTAAGAAAAATATCTACCTCAAACATTTTCTATCTTATGACATCAATTCCATTGAGAGTACACTCATGTAGTTTTATTATTCTTTACTCACTTTCACAATGATAGAAAGAACTTCTTGAAACTATTATCAGAATGACATTTTAAATAGATGCAAGCATATAATGTTTGAGAGCACGTCAGCAATTGCAATTAGCAAGTACCAATTGGAAAATATAAAGTATAACAGATAAAAAAATAAATAAGATAAAGTCACTAGCAATGGATAAACTAAGACCAATTCAATATGAACATTTTGCATGGATTTTAGCAGTCATGTAATTTTGAGAAACAAAAAAAGGAAAAGAGTCCCTTGTTCATATGTAAATGTCAGGCCTAAAAGGAAGTCATTTTACTATTTACTCATAAGGGGTGGGGAGACAATGCATTTCCATAATGGAACATTAACAACAATTAAATGGATTCATGAGAGAATGCTTCTACATTTTAACCGACTAGTACATTCAACTTTTACATCAAAGCTTTAAGGTTAATTATTACCTCAAGATTTCTAGAGACCACCACTAAATCAAAAACTTATTAGAAAAGCAGGCTTAGGTTAAGTAAGAAGCTTTAGGTATATATTTTTGAAAAGATAATGAAAAGACAATGCGTAGAAAAAAATGTAATATTTTTTTTTTAAAACATGATGCCAAGATACATGTCAACAATATAATCATGGTAGTATACATAATTTAGAATAGACCGACATGATGCCAACATATAGGTCAATAAGATAAACATGGAAAACTAACAAAATAGAGATTTAGTCTTACCACTTATTCAATGTCGTTTCATGAGGTAGATTGAGGTTGAGCATTGGCAAAGACGTCCACTCTTGTTGATGCTCTCAAATTACTCCAATGAAAACACCTTAGGCAAAGGAACAATTAAGATAGATCACATACTGATTACATACCTTGGTTTATGTTATAATATTAATTTGATTACTTAGTATTCACCTTCATTTCACACAAGAATGGTCTAGTATATGTTATGTATACCATTCAAGATCGTAATAGATGATATAAAGAGAAGTGATTGCTATCTCGTATCCAACTTAAAGCATGCAGTGATGGATGAACACAAAGAATAAAAAATGGAGATCTAACTAAACATCACATGGATGGTTGATACTCCAACATTTATGATGTATTATTCAATTCCAAAGGCAACACATGGCCTACCAATAACTAATTTCCCAGACTTCAATGATCCAAAGGCAATGAACACATGATTGAATACTTTATTATTTAACATGGGAAAGAAACTTGTCGGTCATAATGCTTAAGTTGATCAAGTACCCAATAATCAACTCCAAACTGAGAGAGTTTAGGATACATGAAACAAGAATGTGGTGACAGATTTCCTTTGACTAATTAATGGAACAAGAAATATAGTGATTAACAAAGTGTCTATATAACATGTCATGTTGTTACATATGATATTACTACTCACTTGTGATAGTGTGGTTTGCATATTGAATAGGAGAAGAAGAGAAATTTATAGATTCTATTAGAACAAAAAGGAGATGAGCTGCATGCCTCATAGTAGAGTGGACAAGCATACAAAAGGAAAATCACGAGAGAAAATATGGTCAGCTCTGTAGTGTGTTTATTATGGACATACACAATAGAATGTTTGTCAAACATAGCCTGAGCATGAATCCATATTTGTGCATAATATGGGAAGAAAACTTATAGGCGTATCTGTTGCACTCATTCACACCCACTCTGGTTTCACTCATTCCCACTCACTCTAGAAGAGGAAGACAAAAACAAGGAAGAGGAAATCAAGGGAAACAAAAACTGATCTACATGGTAGATGGGGAAGAATAAGTCAAGGAATGGGTTAGAAGCACAGTAGGAAACACAACAGAAAAAGTTAGCAACAATTTGAGAAGAAAAATGAAGGGGAAAGAAGGGGACACACATATTTTCTTCCCAAAATCAAAAGCATCCATGGGAAGAATCGCCTGTACTTCCAGGATGCGTTGTCAGATCCAAAGGTGGCATAGATCTATTTCTCGACCATAGATCTGGAAGAGGTGTCAGATATAGATGTAGATGCCTCCTGGCCCTCCACTGAGACCTCGCCGCAACTTCATATAGGAATCAACAACACGGGACATAGAGGGGTGAGGAGGAAACATGGATCTAGAAACAAGGAGACACAAAGGGGGAGGAGTCAACACAGATGGTGAATGCAGAGAGGTAGAGGAGTGAACAAGGAGAAAGGGGGTGCCAGGGTAGGGTTCACAAGAGTTGGGTTATGATGTCAACCAATGGTATTTTAAAACCCATCAATTTTGGTGGACTCTGGGAGGACCACAGATGTAAAGGGGAAATGTGAGGTCCTACACTACCAATATTTGATGATTATGTGTTTGGTTATCCAAACGACGTATTTTTTAGTACAACTTTTAGACTACAGAAATGAACTACAATAATTCTATCAAATACACTATCCAAACGACCCCTAAATGTTAGATAATACCTCATGGGAATTGTGTTGAAAGTGAGACATCTTGACGATGTGCATGTGAAAGGTCCTTAACCAGTAGTAAACTCTTCTCAATCCCTCAATTTGGCCTAAACATCCAACTATCATGGGGATCCCACACATAATTGCATACCGAGTACACAATGAATGTGCTTGAGGCAAGATTGAACTATAATATCTGAACATTATGTGGAATTGAATTGAATATCTTTTCTTTAAATAGTGGTGTTGAGGAGAGATAGAAGACAATTGAATTTCCAATGACATCAGAGTTGACTATTTTATTTATGGAAAATCCAATTAGATAATTATTATAAAATGTTTAGAAAAAAAATCAAGTAAAGGCCAACTTATGCTTAATTTCAAAGAAAGAATGCATTATGTCTATGAACCCCCACCATATGAAATATGGGTATATGGGCATTTTACTCTTGGGGAGCTACACCTTCACACACTTTGCACATTTCACACCCCTCGTCGCTGGATCTTGATGACTATCCTGTTCATCCCCTAGTTAGCACTTATGCCACAACAATACATGTTTTTGTGTCAATGATTACTTATTTTATCCAATAGAAACATCTATATGAGAAAATTAGAATATTAGAGCCTTAACCCCGACATCCAAAGAAGGCGTGATTTTGCATTCTTGATTTTTAGTCTTCCTCAATCACCCCATAAGTATGTTAGCTACATTAGAGAAAACTACATATCCTAACTAGAATGATATTTTGCTAGTTGGATCCTTCTATAGATGGTCATGAGGTGAGGTCGGAGTCACACGAAGCCAACATTGGCGGAGTCCCCACCAATTCTCTAGCGTGACACATAGCAAAAAGGGGAAAGGCGACATTTGATCAAGGTGAATGAGAATACCTCGTGGGATGGGATTTGCTTTGAAAGTGATACATCTTGACGGTGTCCATGTGAAAGGTCCTTTACCTCTCGTAATTCTTCTCAATGACTTACTTTGGCCAAAGCATCCAACTATCATGGGGATCCCACGCATAATTGCATGCCGAGTACGCAACGAATGTGCTTGACTTAAAGGTGAAGGGAGGATCATCAGGAAGATTAATATCACCTTGCATACGTAAGCCAAGCATCTCTTAAAAGTAGCACACCGTCTAGTTTAGTGAAAAAGTCGGTGCGTGTCCACTACTACAGTGGACCTTCGTTGATTATTAAAAAAGAAATGCAGAAACACGGTCTAAGATCGGGAAAGTACAGTCGCGAGGTTCCTCGTAGGGGTGAGCGTTCGGTTAATTCGGTCGGTTACAGTTAATTCGGTTCGGTTAAACGTTTAATTTGTGGTTTGAGATTTTAACCATTAACCTAACCAAACTGTGTCGGTTAATTCGGTTATTGTCCAATCGGTTAATGGTTAATTCGATCGGTTAATTTGGTTAACCAAATAACACTTGTGTAATAATATTATTTGAAATAGTCATAAAATTTGGGACAATATTGTTATATTATAGTAGTATTGTTGTACATTTAATTTTGTATGGCTCGTAAAAACTTGATTACTATATATATGGGGGAGTACTTTGAAATAAAAGTACAACTATATATGTATATATGCATGTGTAGGATATTATTTATGAATAAATTCTAACTATTCGGTTAATTCGGTTAACCAAACCAAAAATATCTTTAACCGTCAAATTAACCATTTAACCGATTAACCGAAATAAATTAATCAAATTAACCGAATTAACCAAATTGACCCAATAAAATTAACCATTCAGAATTAAGCGTTCGGTTAATCGGTTATTAACCAAATTCTGCTCACCCCTAGTTCCTCGGGCGGAGCGGTACGAGCGGATTGTGTCGTTTCCAACTTGGGAAGGTACACATGCCATTAATTTGTCAGCCTAGAACCCAGGATGCATTGCGAAATTTTCTTTCAATTGGCCCGTCAACAAAGACGGGCCGAGGTTGAGGTCTTTCAAACAAACAAAGCCTGATCGCCTGGGCTAGAACTGGGCTGAGCCTTACAAGATACAATCACTAATAACTTTGACATACATTTGAAACGGGGATGTAGCTCAAATGGTAGAGCGCTCGCTTTGCATGCGAGAGGCACGGGGTTCGATCCCCCGCATCTCCAATGGTTTTTAATTTTAACAACTGCGTCCATTTGTAAAAGAACTGATCTGTGCACTCTCTCTCGTTCGATCTCAGCAGAGTCGTTCTTTCTTACAGATGGACTGGTATGTATTTTATCTGATCAGACGTGTCAGGCAAGTGGTGTGCATCATTCCGAATCTTGTCCACAATTAAAAAAAAAAATAAAAAAATAACTGTTGTAATCTCTGCTGTATCTCTCCAGTTGATGGTCAACACAGCGATTGATTTGCAGGTAAATTATATTATCTACACAGTGATGGTCCAAACGGTGATGGATTCGTAGCTAAATTATATTATCCCCCCCCCCCCCCCCCCTCCTCCTCCTCCTCCTCTCCGATATCGCACAAAACTGGCCTGATTTCGTCAAATAACATTTGCGAGAAGGCAATTCAGACAAGCACTTTGATTCTGTGCTAATGATGGTTGGTGGAAGCCGATGTTGACAGGAGAGGAAGGAACGTGATCTGTATCAGCCTTTTCAGGTGTTGAAGTTAGCTTATGCCGGTTGGATGATTTTATTGGGGGAGAAGTTAATTTAGGTGTGTGATGCGGCAGACTTTAATTGGATGAATAGATGTAGATTGTGTAATGGATAGATAAATTTATTTTGAACAATGATGAATGTTTTGACGAAACAAAAATCATTGGATTTGTTATAAAAACTGCATTCCAACAAGACTAATATTGTTATATTTTTGATAAAAATACAAAAGTGATAAATATGATGTAATGAGAGGATTTTTTTGATTGTTTATAATTTCTAAACCGTAAAAAAAATTTGAACGAAATAAAAACCATTAAATTTGTGATAAAATATACATTCAAACAAGAGTAATGTTGATATACTTTTGAGGAAAGAGGTAAAAAAGGAGAAAAGTGATGATGAAAGATTAGAGAAACAGGGAGAAAAGTAGTGGGGGAAGATGAGGGAAGTGAGAGAAGTAAATGGAGGATATGAAAAAAGTGGGTGTATATTCATGATAACCAGGCATGCATCTATCGTTAAAAGCGTCCAAAAATTGATAAATATGTGCCCCAAAATTAAGTGCTTGAAAATAGTGAATGTGCGCCTAAAAATAGCTAAAGACGCCTAAAGATGACTATATAGCACCCAAAAGCGACTCAAAGCCCAAAAAATTGTGATACACCCACAAATGACTGAAAACGCCTAAAAATGACTAAATAGCGCCTAAAATCGTTAAATAGCGCCCAAAATTTTAAAAAACCTAGGTGTCAAACAAACCTACTTGGGCGTCATACGCTGTTTTTGGTTGTCAATTACCTTACTTGAGCGCCATTTTTATAGATATGATGTCAATGAACCATTTTTGAGTGTCAATTAATCATCTTTGGGTGTCATTTAGCAATTTTTGGGTGCCATCAAATTATTATTGGGTGTGAAGTACCTTACACCTTATTTAATACATACATGTATATTTGGGGCACCATTAAATTATTCTTGAGTATCAAACAAATATATTTAGACGCCGTTATGTCATTTTTAGTTGTCAATTACCTTAGATATGATTTAACACGTACAATATTTACCCGTGCGTCATTTTTATACTTCTGCGTGTCAAGGAATTATTTTTGGGCATCAATTAACCATCTTTGGGTGTCAACTAGACATTTTTGAGCGCCATCAAGTTACTCTTACACCCTATATAATGCGTACAATCATATTTGAGCGCTATTAAATTATTTTAAGGTGTCAAGCAAACTTATTTGGGTGTCGTTACATTGTTTTTGATTGTCAATTATCTTAAATATGATTTAGCAAGTACAATATTTACCTGAGAGCTATTTTTATACTTCTGATGTCAATGAACTATTTTTGGGTGTCAATTAACCATCTTTGAGTGTCAATTAACCATTTCTGGACGCCATCAAGTTGTTGTTGGCTATGAAGTATAATTACACCCTATTTAATGTGTACAACCATATTTGAGTGCCATTAAGTTGGTCTTGGGTGTCAAACGAACTTATTTGAGTGTCGTTACGTTGTTTTTTGTTGTCAATTACCTTAGATGTGATGTAGCGCGTACAATATTTACCTGGGCATCATTTTTATAATTCTGGGTATCAATGAACCATTTGTGGGTGTCAATGAAACATTTGTGGGCGTCAATGAACCATCCATGGGTGTCAATTAATCATTTAGCGTCAATTTATCCGTAGACTTATTAATTATTTGGGCATCAAATAATTATTTTTTATTTCATTCAAAAATTAATAATATTTTAAAAATTATAAACAAAATAATTTTTTCTTTCATCGATCACCTCTATATATCACTTTTATATTTTTTCTAAAAAATATATCAACATTAGTCTTGTTGAAAATCATTTTTTATAAAAATCTAATGATTTTTGTTTCATCAAAAATTCATCACGGTTCAAAAGTTATAAGAGAAAAAAATTTATTTGCCTATTACATAATCTTAAAAAATTCATCCAATCAGTGCCTGTCACGTCATAATGGGAGCTAGTGATAGTTGATAGTTGAGGAGACGATTTTACAAGCTGGTTTTGGGCGTGCGTCACTGCGCGTGAGCGTGTCCAAAATTTAACTTTATGTGAGTCAAAGTTTGGTGCACAGTGGATATTCCTACGATAGCGAAAGGTAGGACGATGAGCAGTAGTTACACACTTACACTGTCTAATCTCCGGAAACTAGCGGAAACTAGCATCCAGTTAAGAACATTTAGAATTGGATCAGCTAGCAGGAGACGTTATCACACCGTCGGACAACGTCTGAAATACATGTAGTAAATGCCTTCTTCTATGGATTCCGTTCCCCCCAAGTCGGGAGGCATCTTGGTTAATTCATCATTCACGCCCTTCCTAACAGACCGCAAAATCAGGGCCATGAGAACACACTGGTAACCATATTGAAAACATGACTCATCACTACATACAAAGAACAAAATATAGGAACCAACCACTAAACCTCCAGCAACACAATTTAACACAAATATGTTATGGCAACGCTTTATCTTTCCTAGTCAATTGTTAATACCATCCGGTGCTTGTCAAGAGAATCAACTTAAATGGAACGTCTTGCAGGAGCCTGAATTTAGCCAAGGCAATGCACCTCACGAAGGTCTGGCACTGAAAGAACGTCGAGCAAGTTATCCACGTTCAGTTGCGTTTGGTAGGTAAGAATGCATTCTGCTATACTTACACGCGCTTTGGACCTATGATGATGTATATTATGTTTTGATAGGTGATTTTTAGGACCGACTCAAAGAGGGATAGTACACTCGACCTAGGACTTTCTTAACTTAACTAAACTAGTCATGACACTAATGCAGCTACATGGATGATAGGATGCAATATACATTACACGATATTCATAATGAATATGCTATTCTTATAACGTGTGTCATAATGTTATGGTCCTGTGGTTACCTCTAATACTTGTTAGATTATGACAATGATTATGATTCATAATAATGAAATCCATGATTAAGTAATGTTTGAATTTCATGTTAAAAGGTAAGATCATGTAATATGTGAAGTTTGTGTTTCAAGATTAAGAGGGAGAAAGCACATGATGCTTACCAAGAGTAAGATAAATGTCTGATTATGTTAAGAATTAAGGTCAATATGATAAGCTTCTTGTAATGAAGGACTCTTGTGCATGTTATGGGCTTTCCTCACAATCTTTCTTCGAATTATGGGACCTTAAGTGGGTAATTATATAGAGGCACCAATACTATATAAATATTTCTAGTCATGAAACTTATGTAGATTGGTTCAACAATTCTTAAAGTACAATTAAGTCAACTCTTCATTTCAAGTTTTATATGCATTTTCAATAAAATGTGCTCAATGTTGCTTACTTCTGTTCTTACTTGCTTTGCAAGGATGGTAGATATGATGCCCCTAAATTTAAGGGGACAAGAATCCAAAACAAGGTTCAAGAGTAGAAGACACATCCAAGCATTGATCTGGTCAGGTGCCATATACACATCATATCGTGATGTATCTAGATGGTATATGTTCATGTTTTCAAATAATGCATAGGTTTCAGTGTATACTCTAGGGTGGTTACATTTATGGTTTCCTTTTAAGAGAACATGATGTATGAATGTTTTGTTATTAATTCTGAGGCATATTTCATATGTTTCATTGGTGTTCCATGTTCATATTACATGACACTCCCAAGGACGAGACCCATGTTATGGAAAACATGAGTATTTGCTTTATTGTGCGTATATAACTTGAAGGGGTGTTACACAACACCTTCCTTTTAGAATAAGTATTTTTTTGTTTGATTCGAGTTCACTAAAGAATTAACCATCAAATTAGAATATACACAAGAAGACATGTATCTTCATTAAAAATGAGAGTGTAAAAGTCTAAAGTGAGGCATGTTACTTGGATAAATCAATCTGTAATTCCTAGAACATTGACAAATGGAAATAGATAGATGAATAACTTGAAACTTAATTAATGATATTTTGAATGGACTTACGTATTAGTAAATATTCCTCTCTACTCTATGTCCTGGATAGTCGAGTGTGTTATTTTTGGTACTAATTTTGTGATGCATAAATGTTGTAATGTCAAAGTTCGTAATCAAACATATTTTTCATCTTTGTAATGTCAATATATGTTTCATGAGTTAACAAAAAAATAATTATATATGAAAAGTTTATACAAAAGTTGATGTGTATTTCTAGCTAGTTGTTAATAACAGAATACCACCAAAAGGTTACAATATTTATAATAGTGTTACAACAATAAAAATATTAATGTAGATTTTTGTAGTTATTGAAGGGTAATTCAACCTAGTTATTGTGAAAGAATAACTTCTTCCCTCAAAGAAGGAAATGTAAGGAAATCATGTTATTGTTCCTAGATGGAAACCAAAAGGAAACATCCATCTTAGGGTTTTTGGAAATTGTTGACAACAAGAAGAGAAACCATGTAACAAAATGTGGATGGAAAGGAATGATTATTTCATTCATATAGTTGATAAAAATCCTAGAATGTCAAGTCTATGGAAGATTCACATTTTGAATCTCATATAGCCAAATGAGACTAATATTAATGATTGGAGAGGGGAGTTCTATTAGGTAGATGGTGCATGCAAACCATGGAAATTTCTTTGGAAATAAATATAACACATTCAATGCAAATCATGAAAACATATGTTAAATGATATATAATCCACTCCAAGAAGGGAACCACTAAATCTTAAACTACCAAGAGAAATTGGAATGAACACCATTATAGTCACAAGTATCTTCCTTGCCATGGGACAAATGAAGAGATTAGAGAGGGTGAAAGGTATATTTTTTTTAACGATTCTAAGTTGAGGGCGAGGAAGACGTTGGTTGTATGCCACGATACATTACACTTGATTTGATTAACAATAAAGACATGTCTAATTTTGAAGTTTACTTCAGTATCACATAATGATTGAACATAATAATGTCCTCATATGAAAGACTCAATGGCATGTGATTTCATGGTGAGGACCTAAAATTAGATCGTGTGCATTCTATGAGTTTTCATTCTTATTTAAGTCCTTAGTCATATATTATTGTAGAAATTGGGACACCGATAATACAAAAGTTTGTATGTTGATTGACAACTATATCTCATTGTTCATGATATTTGATAATTGAGTCAAACACATAGGTACTTACTAATGAACAAGTGTACCAAACAAACCCAACTTGAGTATGACACTTGTGAGCTTGAAATGATAGTCAATATCATATCTCAATGTGAAAATGGTGATTTTGGCCTTTAGACCTGAACACACTATGGCAATCACCTGTTATTCAATATTTTTAAACTACTCAATATGACCTAGAATAAGGGTTTCCATACAAGTAGTGTTGGGGTGCATTGTGACACATGTGGATTACTATGATCGACACAAATGAATTTATGTCCCTCCTATTGGAGCGATATCCCAACCACTTGATGAGTGAGTATATGAAAAGCATGGCCATGCTCATGTGGGTCAACATTTGATATTGACGTGATGTGTATCTCAAAAAGTCTACTCTTAATCAAGGAACCAAAATTGAACATTATGAGCATGACATTTCCACACTTTTGATTCAATCTAGATATCGAGGACAAAGGGACTATACACTCACAATAACATTGAGGTCGTTCTCCAACTTATCAAGTTACTTGGGTGACAACGATGTGTTTATACATACAACTAATTTCTTGTAAAGTCATAATATCATTGCATACGCCACTACTAATGTAATGTGGATCCTATAGGGTTACACATAGGATGTACATATTAGAGAAGTATAATTGTGGATTCAAGTCAAATTTGATTGATACACAGTTTATGTAATCAATTAGAACTAAGATACATTTGTGTGGAAGCCCAAGTGACTGACAGGACAAGATCAACCCAAATGATTGATTGGAAACTCTAGTCGATCGACTAGATAAGACCAACCTATCTGATTGACTAAAAATTCAGTCGGTTGACTGGACAAGATTAGTCAGTCAGATGATCAATTCTAGAATGTCTTAATGCTATCCAGTCTTGACCACCTGCATGTAAACTGGTTGCTTAAACACAACTGTTAGATTTTTATTTCTCAGTTTATATTAGAAACTATTCTTTTCCCTCCCCTATTTGAAGGGGCATGACAACTAGAACTTTAGTTACATAATTTGACACATAAACCCTAGTCATCATTACCACAAGGGAGAGAGATAAGGATATAGAGCATGATGCTAGCACGTTGCTGATAACATCCAATTTTGTGTAAGTTACATGTCTATTTTACCATCCATTTCCTCTAATATTATAACCTTTAATATGAAAAATCTTATATTCATTTTCTTGAATTGACATTTCCTATTTTAGTATTATCTTTGCATCATTTTGTAGGAAACCATCAAGTTTTGAACCAATCAACATCTTCGCTGGTTGGGATCATTCCACAACCAATGAATAACTTTACCAATAAGAGGGCTCTTACCCAAGATGCCAAGAGAACCATCACTCAACAACCAACATAATCCCTAGCCATCTAAATGGCTCATACAACTTATGAAACAACAACACATAGAGCTCTAAAGTAATAAAAAATTGATGGTCAGGTGGGCCATCAACTTGAAGACATGAAGCATCATTAGTTGGCAATGAATAAGAAAGAAGAAGTCATGTTGTTCATCAGTTGACAATTGATGATGTATCAACATGCCAACCATTGATGACTCTACACTTTCACCAATCATCAACTGATGAAAAGACTAAGTCAACAACTAATGATCTGCATATTACATCAACTGGTGAGAGAACTGCCATCGTATACCAATGAGAAGGCAGACAACCAACCAATGATTGAATACTAAATCTTGCCTACTAATGGCATTCCTTGCATTAACAAACGATGAGAGCACACCATCAATAACCAACTTACAAAATCCATATAACAATGTAAGGCTATACTCTGTCTACCTATGAGATTTAGTAGACTGTCACACACCAATGAAGATCTTGCTAGCCCATCCTCCAACTAAATTAGTTGAGTGTGTTCCCCAACACACATGCCTTGATACTTGAAGTTCAAGAAAAGGACTCATGCACTCAAGTGTCTTGAGTAACACCATTCCCTATAAATAAGACCCCAAGCCTTCGAAAGAAGACACATCTTCTTCTACAAAGTGTTTTCCAATTGTTCATCAACATTCCATCTTCATAGGTTGATGAAGATGAGAGTCTAAATCTATCTATTTGTGTTCCTTGTAGGCATTTACAACCTAACTTCAAGAGAAGGAAGGTTGAACAAGTCTTCCATGCCACCATCAGTGCCATCCACGCTGAAGAGGAGGTCTACATCGACATTCAATACCATGTGGCTATTGTTATTTTTTGTCTTCTCCTTCTTTCTTGCTCTACTTCATATTCATTCCTTGTATATACTCAGATATGTCCTCCATTAGATGTCAATCATCTACAACTCATGTTAGAATAAGTTTCTAAACTCATTAAATCGAGTTATGAGTAGCCACCAAGGCCTCCCAACCATGTAATATTCATACTCGATTGAATGTATACACTCTTAGAAATGTTTATTGCTTACTCTTGAACACGAATGAATTACTTGTATGATTAGATACCATATTATGATACTTGATTTCTAACGCCTTGAGAGAGTGTACTAGATTACATTTAGAAATAATGAGTAATGTGAATGTATGAGAATGTTGGATACATCTAATGAACATGAAGTTTAATGCAATTGTATGCTTGCGATCTTGAGAAATATATGCTTATAATCTAGATCTAACCCAATATTGAGAGAGGAGGTACTAGACACAAATGATGATTGCTTGTAAACTACACTAAGAGTATACAATGGGTATGAGTGATTGCATGTTGGTGAGTGTGCTTGATTGGTGAAACTTCATCCAAGTTCTATCCATATATCAAACTCTATCGAAAAGATCTATTTCTTATTTTGCTTGTTAACTTAGTTTTTTTATTTCACTTTACTCTCATTTGTTTTTTTAGCTACTCCATTTCTTAAAGAACACAAAACTTACCTTTCAAGCAACTTATATAAGGTAAGATTTAACATCATGAAAAGTTTGTCACCCCTAGTCCCTGTGTTTGACCGCATTTACTACTAGGGATACCATATTATTCTTGCAAGCATCCTAAGGTATCATGTTACATATTTGAAGTCCAATACTTAAGATATAAATCCATTATCTAATGTATTGAACATGCATCAAATGCGATCGACTTTTGGTGTTGTTTCCTGGGACAAGGCAATAAACAACTATTAATAACCCATGGTCTACTTGGACTTTGCTAGTGATATTGATTATAGTGATAATGTCCACTGCACATACATTGAACCGACTACACTATAACCTCAATGTTTGATTGGATGTCTGATATGTTACCTTGACTTCCAAAACAAACTTAGGTACTGAGTTTGATCCAACTTTCTCTTCATAGGGAGAACTATGGCTTCCACAGGAGGAAACCTACCACCCAGGAATGGAAACAACCCACTGCCCCAGGTGGAGGTGGACCTGGAGGAGCACCACAAGTTCTTCAATCTCTCTATTCCCCAAGAATCAATGTCGCTAACTTTGAGCTAACACCAACTTTCATAACCATAATTCAACAACAAACCTTTGTGAGAAACTTTATTAAGGACAAACCTTAATTACCACACTAACGCCTTCAAGAATGTATGTGATACCTTGAAAATATATAGGTTTATTTAGGAGGTGATTTACTACAAATATTTCTCCTTCTCTTTGAGGGATAAAACACTTGCATGGTACCACACCCTAAAGCACAAGAGTATACAAAATTGGGAAGCCTTAGGTAATGCATTTGTGACTAAATTCTTCCTACTAGAGAAAATAATCAAGTGTGGAAACAAAATTAGCGAGTTTGACTAGAAACTTGTATAAAACTTAAGTGATCCCTGGGAGAGATACCTGATGTACCAAAGAGAGTGCCCACATCATGGACTCGATGATGGGTACATGATTAATACTTTCTATAATGTTTTTACCCAAATTGAGAGAAATTCCATAAACACAACAACTAGAAGCAATTTTATGGGGCATAACTCTGAATGTTCCAAGAAAACCATAGAAAATATTGATATGCTTTAGTATGGGTTGGATTGTGAGAGAGGACCAACTGGTGCTATGGGAAATGTTGTCGATTCAAATGTGCTAGAAGCCCTGACAACAAATCTTGTCAAGAAATCTACAAACGTGTTTACTTTCAAAGAAAGCAAGGTCAAGGACAATAATCATATAGAGGAAGTCATGAATTGTTTTACCTATGGATAAAGTGAACATAGATCTGACGACGATGTTAATAACCATGAAGAAGAAAATCAAGAGGGAGTAGTAGAAAATGTCTCTTTTTTCAACTACTAGAAACTGGACCATGTTGAATTTTTCTATGGGAATACTACCACGATAGAGAACTCTCACTTGCTCAATTAGCCTCTTAAGCCACCTGGGTTTGGGAGAGGTAATGGACCATTGGATATCAGTGTTCCACTAACTTCCAATAGAATTGAAACAACTTCCATGATCAAAACCAACCAAAATATGACATGACGTTCAAGATGTTTGCCTTCACTAAAAGGCAAGTTGGTATTAATAATAAGCTGAATCAAAACACTATAAACAAAAACAACACGTTGAGCATCATGCAAGGACACATGGGGAGTGTGACTCGATAGATATTCGATCTGCATCAACACAACAAGATGATATGACCATCAAATAGCAGATCTTGTAAATGTAATTAAGAACGCAACTCAAACAATTATATCTAACATAGAGAAAAACCCAAGTGGTCATAAGTCTAATATCATGGCCGCTATTCGGTATGGGAAAATTTTGACTTAACCACTTTCAAAAAGCAATAAGAGAAGTGACATTGTGCCAACTTCAATCCTTCATCAAGAAACAATTCAAATTACTCAACCGAAAATTGTAGAGGTAGTACTAATAAAGACCCACCTACCTGTCACTGAGAAGACATTATCTAACGAGAGAGAAAAATTTAAGAAATTAATTAAGGATAAGGAATCAGAATCTGATGAGGAGTTTATGTCCAATTCAGACCCATATTCTCTAAGGATTTCTTTTTCTTATAAATTGATCAAGGCTTACTTCTAGAAGAGGTATGAGAAATTTGTTGAAGATGTGAAGAAGATTCACCTTGACTTTATGTTCCTTGATTCTATTGAAGGGATGCCAACCTATGGAAAGTTCTTCAAGGATCTGATAATGAAGAGAAGATGAGGAGAGGAAGCATGAATTGGTAAATTAGAAAAAAAAATCAATCCCCTTTTTTCAAGCAAAGATGCCTATGAAGAGGAAAGACCTTTAAGCATTCCTGATCCCATTCAATGTAGAAGATAATGAAGAAACAAAGGGAATAGATGACCTTAGTGCAAGTTCGTTTTGATTGCACACACTCTAGCCAAGCTCCTTGGTCTGAATAAAATGCTAACCAAATGGATGAGAATCTAGCTAGTTGACACACTTTTTAGCAGACCCCTTCAAATTGTTGAAGACGTCCCTATAAGAGTTGGCATACTTTTCATTCAATGTGATATAGTAGTGATTGCCACTCTTGAGGATCCATCATGCCTGATGATTTTTGGTAGGCCCTTCCTTTCCACTGGATGAGAATTGATTGATGTGGAAGCTGGGATCATAACTATATGAGTTAGAAATGATCACATCAACTTTAGAGTTCAAATTACCATGAAAGACCCCTCTATGTTTGAATTTATTGATTTCACTAATAGTCAGATTTGTGATGATGTTCAAGAATAAAGTGCGATTATGGATCCTTTAGTGAAGGATCTACAAACCATATATCTGACATTGACAACCCTGAGGTCAAAGAGTTTCTAGAACACTTAGATGTAAATGAAAAAGATGTTATGATCATGGAAGATCAGGAATATTATAACCTCGATTTTCATGTGTATTGTTTAAAATGCAATTTTTTCTTCCAATAAAGTGTATGTGTATGAAAACTATATGATTTATGTGTAATGAATGGATTTCTTTGGTAATATTTCCTTTGAATGTATGTTTTCATGGATCTTACTATTTTAGTAAGTCCAACGTGATAAAAGGGAAGAAAAAGATAAAAGAAATCTAATAGTAGATAAAAGGAAATAAGAATAAAGATGATTGTGAGAATGATGTGGAATTCTATAGTAAGTGGTATGATTGATCTTCATGGATTAGGTTTCGAACCCACTTGGTTAATAAAGGTAAGAGGAAACCCAAATAAAGGAAATAGAAGAGAAAGATAGAGAAAATAAGAATTAAATATGTCTTTTGAATAGATTACTTGCAAATGAATAAAAGCCTCTCTTATTATCGAATCTTGACACGAAACTTGGCATGCAAATAAATTAAGTTATCAAAGAGGTTCCCTTTAAATTTGGGATTTAAAAGATATATGGTTTAGGAGTTATGAATTTTGGAAAGTTTCCTAAAGTGAGAGGGTTGTGCATAAATGTAACGATTTATAATTGGATTTGAATTTGGACAATTTGAGTTATTCCCGATCATGCATGATGTGGACCATTGGATCTGAGATCCAACAACACATGATCATCCCTTACAATTCAATAAAAAATGGCGATAGGGAATAGTGGGGAGGTTGCTTCCCGATCGGATTTCTCGGCACTTAGTGGATGAGAAAACATGGGGAGTTTCCCAATGGCTTCAGGAGTCCAAGCTAAGCAATTCCATCCTTAGTTGTACTGGGATTAAGAGTCTGTCAGTGATTTTCCTAAATCACTATTGCCATAGATTTGACCCTTAGGTATAAAAGGGGGAGTAGACCCCCTCTGTGAAGCTACAACTCACACCCAAAGATTCATCCAGAGCATGCAAACTTCCCATGGTGATCAATTAAGAGTTCAGTCTCAACCTTCATCTCTGACCAGACCCATTAGTCACTGGAGTAGTTGGACCTCGACTCGTCATTCCTGAGAGGTAGGCAAGCAATTGGAGGCGCCATTCGACTTGCCAGGGTTTTTTGAAGGCGAGGACACCTTTGCCCGCACTTGAGGAGGCCTAGATCCTAGAGTCAACTAAGGAGTTGACCAAGCTTGGCCTGAAGCTTGCGCACGAGAGGTAGAAGATAACGATGAGAGAAAATACGACTCTATCCTCGACCTCTCTTCACACAAGTAAGGCCTTTTTAGTCTTTTTGTTTTATTTTATGTGCAATCCCACGATCCCCGCAACTCAGGAAGAGGAACTACGTTGGCTCAAGCCAGTTGGCTTGGCTTTGCCGCATAGGCAGAGCAGGTTTAGATTGCCTTGGCCCAGGTGGCAGCCCCTGATTGGCCAGAAGTCAATTAATTTAGGAAAATAGTAATTAATTATGGGCTTATTTGATGGAAAAGTGTTATATATGAAACTTGCTCAGAAAAATCTATAGAATCCAATAAAAATAGAATTGAGGTCTGAATATGATTGTAATATGAAAAGTAGGTAAAGATGTTACCTTTAATGGTTTATTTAATGAAAAACCCGACGTTTGGTTGATAATTGGATCTAATGATATTCCTTGAATACTTTGAGTTAAATATTAACTTGTGAATGTAAAAAGGAGGAATTAGGTCTGAAAAGATAATTTGTATACATAATTTGCTTGATTTAGGGTTCCATTAAATTAAAGTACATTAATGGACCTAGACACCCTAATTTATGGTAATTGTGAGATTTAATGATTTTAAGTACGGAAATCCATAATTAAGACTGAGATATGATGTTCCTAAGTTGATTTGAGAATAAAGACCTCTAATATGGATAACTTGTATAATTAGGATTTTATGAGTGGAAAAGATGCTTTAGTGTTTGTTGACCTAAAAAGGTAAAATTGGAACCAAGAAAACCTTAAGGAAACCCTAATAGAACTTAGGAACCCTAGAATAGAATCCCAAGTCAATAAAAGGTGTTAAGATGAGTTTGTAACAATTAGATATTATACATGCTTTTCTTGATCCAAATTTTGCTTGATTGATTGCTTGACTTGGGTGATTGGACTGCTTGTTTGGATTGGATATCTTGCTTGTTTCCTTAAGACTTCTGAATTAGGTATGTGGTTACATTTATGACTAATTTCTTAAGTTTCACGATGATTCTTGAAGTTTTATCGATTGCTAGAAATTAAATGCTTGGATGAACTTTAGTTCCTGCCATCTATAAAGTGACTATGATTATCATTATTATTATGTTCATAACTTGCTCAAACCGACATGACATCTCTGGGATTTATGAATAGGATTATGAATGAAGTCATGTTGATGATTAAGAGACCAAGCCCAAGTTGGGAAGGTCATGAGAGGTCAAACCCAAGATGGGCAGACCAATGGAACCTAACTCTAGATTAAGGGGTGACCAATGAGGTACCTAACTCTAGATTGAGAGGTAGCCTAATATCCACTGTAGGGACAAAACCCTAAGAGAGGGTATACAAGAGGATGGGCAAAATGGTTGAGAGGTCATGAAGACAATGTAATTCTTGCTTGGTAACAAATAATTGATGTGATTATGTTGTTAAAATCTATGTGGAAACTTTTATTTTCCCCACATACTGGTATAACTTGTTATACTGACTGACATTTTATTTTTTGGTGTTTTAGGGTTACTTTTAGATATATGCTTGATAGAAAATGGATGAATATTAAAAATGACATTGAAAGAATAAAATTACATAAAGATTGTAGGATCATAGATAGATAGATTCCTATCTTGGGTAAAGTTACAAAATCTCATATTTGAAAGGTATGTGAGCAAACTTTTTTTCCCTGCATTAAGCTTAGATCGTGGTAGAATTTATTAATTATTTTTGATTATTTGCAAAACTATATGATCCTATTTTGGGATAACAACAATAGCTTCTTGGTCTTTCTTAATTCAGGGTTATTGAGTGGTGGGGTCATTACATTTGGTATCAGAGAATGGTTTTCCATATAATCTCTAATAATTATTAAATTTTAAAAATTCTCTAGAGCCAAAGGGAGTTATTAGAGAATTTTCCAAAGATGGAGGTGTCTAGAAAAGGATCACAATCTGGGGGCTGGCAAAATTTTCCTCCACCCCGCTAGTCAGTTTACAAGGACTCTCAGAATCTGTGTGACTGCTTGGACAAAATTTGAGGATTTGACTCCAAATAAGATACCTCTAGGTCTTCTCAACAATTTTCTTCCCTTCTTTATCTCTTATCTCTGGAAAAACTTTAAGTGCTTAGGGTTTTATCCCTCTCTACCACCTCCTATGTTTGGGAATTTAGGGTGTTAAGGATTAGGGAATCCTCCACCAAACAATAAAATCTATGTAAATAAGATGATACATATGTGAGTTTAAAGCTTATATATTTTTTCAAGTTATAAATCTATGGTTAAAAGATTTTAACTGGTGTGATCCAACATGCCCTTGTCAAGACCGTAGTTGTTCCCTATGATGCTACTGAGAACCCTTCTGGAGGTAGGTCCCTCCGTAAGAGGAAGGGATCTTCTGAGAAGAGGAGGAGAGACTATGGTGATGAGTCCTCGAGGAAGAGGAAGAGACCTGATGAAGCCTCAGAGGAAGGCTCAGATCCTAATCCAGTACCCTTCGACGATCCAGAGATAAATCGGGAGGAGGAACCAATGTTTGAAGATGAAGACAAGCCCAAGATTGACACCATCACAAACCCTAGACCAGTTGTGGTGGTCCATACACCTGATGAGCCTCTACCAGTTCATCCCCAACTCAGAGCCACCATTCTAGACTTTGTAAAGCTAAACATAGAGAAGTTCTGGGGAGAGGACAAGGCTGAGGTAGTCCATAGAGCTGATTCATGGCTATTAGCAGTAGAAAATGGTTTCCACATGCTTGAGGTACAGCCGAGTAAGAAGGTTTTGTTTTCCACTCACCTCCTAGAAGGAGAAACTAAGATATGGTGGGAGAACCACATCATGGGCTGAGACCTAAATGAAGACCCAATGTCCTAGACTGATTTTAGAACCAACTTCTCTGCTAGGTTCATGCCCATCTTAGCCAAGAAGGAGAAAGAGAAGGAGTTCGCCTTCCTTGTCCAAAGAAACCTCCTATTACAGACTACACTCGTAAGTTTCACCTCCTGGAGTGGTTCAGATATATGCTAGCTGAGGAAAGATGGGTGGACCACTTTGTTGAATGTCTGCATCCCATCATCAATCCTCATGTGATGGCAAGTAATCCGACAAACTTCTCCAATGCCTACAACATTGCCCTAAGCATGAAGAAGACGATGATGCCTCCACCAAACCCATCTAAGGGTTACTTGGGTTATGCTGAAGGTACTTCTGACCTGAATAATGATCATAAGAAGGGACATGGTAGTAATAATGGCAAAGGAAAGCATGGAGTAAAAGGGAAGCACCACAATGAGAATCATCACTCGAGGTGCTGCAACTGTGGACGGGCGCACCCGGGGAAGTGTCGCTTAGAGAAGAAGGTGTGCTTCCAATTGTCAGCAGGACGGACACTTCCTCACCAGCTATCCCCTACCTGATCTGAGAGGTTTGGGTCCTATAGCAGCTCAACCTATGGTAGCGACACCACCAGCTATAATGCCACCCACAGGAGAACAAAGGCAGGCCCAAGTCTTCACCATCGACAATGAAGAGGCTCAGGCCAATGCTAATTATTTGGTAGAGGGTAATAACCCTTACAACTTTCCTTTCTATTTTAGTTGGACCATGTAGTAGTCTAATACATTATGGAAAACTATGTAGGCATGCTTGAAGTCATGGGATACAATGTAAAAGCTCTTTTTGATTCTGGTTCTACTAATACTTTCATTTCAAGAAATCTGGTAACTATGCTTTGTTTGGACATCAAGGATTTTGATTACATTTTAGATGTCACAACCCCGAGTGATCGAATCTATAAATCTCTTTTGAAAACCCCAGTTTTACCAATTAAGTACTTGAGTCACGAGCTTCCTACGAATTTTATCATCCTTGATATGAGTGATTTCGATGTGATCATTGGTATGGATTGACTTTACACCTATAAATCACAAATTGACTGTAGGGAAAAGAAAAATCTTATACGAAAACTTGGTCACCCACACTTTACCATTCGAGGAAGGAGAGATGCGGCCACCAATTTGTATGTGTTAGCCCTGAAAGTGGAGCGGATGATAACCAAAGGTTGCCAAGTTTTCCTAGCATTAGTTACCGAGCCAGAGCCTAGAGTATGACCCCTAGAGGAAATATAGGTAGCCAGGGACTACACTGATGTGTTCCCAGAGTATTTGTCTAGGATTCCTCCTGAGAGAGAGGTGGACTTTTTGATAGAGATATCTCCCGGGACATACTCCATATCCAGGGCACCCTACAGGATGGCCCCTACTGAGTTGCTCGAGTTGAAGAAACAACTACATGAACTACTAGACAAAGGTTTTATTAGACCTAGTACATAACCATGGGGAGAACCAATCCTCTTTGTGAAGAAGAAGGATGGGTCGCTCAGGATGTGTATAGATTACCAGATGATTAATCAGGATACCATTAAGAACAAGTATTATTTACCCCATATAGATGACCACTTTGACCAAATCAAGTATGCTCGACTCATTTCAAAGATTGATTTGAGGTCTGGGTACCACCAAGTGAGAGTCAAGAGTGAGGACACCTTGAAGACTGCTTTTTGATCCAGTTATGGTCACTACGAGTTTGTGGTTATGTCTTTTGGGTTTTCCAATGCCCCAAGTGTGTTTATGAATCTCATGATTAGTGTGTTCCAGCCTTTCCTTGACTCGTTTGTCAAAGTGTTCATAGATGACATCTTGGTTTATTCTGATGACCTAGAGCAACACCGTGACCACCTGTGTAGAGTCCTTGATATCTTGAGAAAGAAGAAGTTTTATGGGAAATTCTCAAAGTGTGAGTTTTGGATAGACCGTGTCATGTTCCTTGGACACATCATATTCAGAGGTACAATCGTAGTCGATCCAGCTAAAGTGTCAACCGTTCGAGATTGGCCTGCAACGAAGAACCCTTCTGAGATCCACATCTTTCTGGGATTGGCCAGATACAATCGACGCTTCATAAAAGATTTCTCAAATACAGCTTTGCTGCTCACCAAGCTTACCCAGAAGGATGAGAAGTTTGTATTGTCAGATGTGTGTGAAGCTTGCTTCCAAGAGTTGAAAGAGAAGTTGAATACAACTTCGGTGTTGACTCTACCATTATGCAATGAAGGTTTTATGATCTTTAGTGACACTTCAAAGATGGGGCTTGGATACGTGTTAGAGTAGAATAGGCATGCCATTTCTTATGCCTCCCGACAGCTCAAGCCCAATGAGGTGAACTACCCAACTCATGATTTAGGGTTGGCCGCAATTATTCACGCCTTGAAGATTTGGTGGAACTATTTGTATAGAGCTACCTTTAAGATCCTCACCGACCATAAGAGTTTGAAATATCTTCTGACATAGTAAGATCTATATTTAAGACATATGTGATGGATGGAGTATATGAAAGATTATGGCTTCACTCACCTATCACCCCAAGAAAGCTAATGTTGTAGTAGATGCTCTTAGTCAGAAACAACTCAGGTGTGCAACTGTCTTATTTAGTCAGTGGAGGAAGCTGGAAGAGCTTGTTAAATGGGCTCCACAACCATTAGAGGACCAAATTTGTTTGGCTAACATTTTGATGAAACCAGACCCATTGAGTGAGTTAGTAGCTGCCCAGTTAGCCAGTCCAGGGCTTGGCAAGATGAAGGGTTTGTTGGAGAAGTTGCAGATCCATCTCTCAGTGGGAGTATATGGTGGAATCCTCTACAAGAGTCACATTTGGGTTCCTGAAGATTCTCCCTTAAAGGATCATATCTTGCAAGAAGCCCATGGTTCCAAGTACATAGTACACTCCGATACTACTAAGATGTTTAAGGACTTACAATGGTATTTCTGGTGGCCAGGAATGTAGAAGGACATAGCGGCGTATGTGGCCAATTGTCTCACGTGCCAGATGGTGAAGGCTAAACACCAGGGATCTGGTGGATTGTTACAGTCGATTGAGATTCTTGAGTTGAAATGGGCCATGGGTTTTGTGGTGGGTCTCCCCAAGACCAAGAGAGGTCATGATGTTATATGAGTTGTGGTAGATCGCCTTACCAAGTCAGCACATTTCCTTTCCTTAAAGACCACTGCCAAGGTGACAGATCTAGATGGGCTTTACATCAGAGAGATAGTTTGACTACATGGTTCTCTAGGTTCGATCATTTCTGATCACGATCTAAAGGTTACTTCCAAGCTGTGGAGGCAGGTGCAAGAGGAACTCGACACTAGGTTAAAGTTTAGTACAACTTATCACCCCCAGACTGAAGGATAGTCAGAGTGGACAATCAGACCTTAGGGGATATGTTGAGAGCATGTGTGCTTGATTGGGGTGGATCATGGGAGAAACACTTGCCCTTAGCTGAGTTCACATATAATAACAGCTACCAAGCCAGTACTGGGATTCCTCCGTATGAAGCTCTCTAGGGGAGGCTGTGTCGATCACCGCTTCACTAGGATGATGTCGGTGAGAGGACCTTGTTGAGGTCAGAGGAACTACAATTGTATGATGATAAAGTCACTTTGATCAAGCAAAGGCTAAAGAGAGCCCAAGATCAACATAAGTCGTATGCTGATGCCAAACAGACTGACTTGCACTTCACTATGGGAGAACATGTGTTTCTGAAAATCTGACCCCTCTAAGCTATAGCTAAGAACAGAGGAAAGTTGAGTCCCTAATATGTGGGTCTATTTGAGGTATTGGAATAGATTGGTGAAGCTGCCTATCATTTGGCCTTACCCCCTCAGTATAATATGATGCATTATGTATTCCATGTGTCCAATCTGAAGCGCTGTGTGAAGGACCCAAGCCATGTGCTGAGCATTGAACCTATTAAACTCCAAGGGAGGTTGACATACCATGAGTCACCTGTGAAGGCATTGGACACCTAGGTGAAAGACCTCAGGAGTAAGAATATAGAGATGGTAAAGGTTCTCTAGAAGCACCATGGAGAGGATGAAGCCACATGGGAGCTGAAGACAGACATGGAAAAGGCCTATCCTTATTTGTTTGCTTGATTGCTTGAATTTTGTGGGAAAAATTCCTATAAGTGGGAGAGGATGTTATAACCTCGATTTTCATGTGTATGGTTTGAAATGCAATTTTTTCCCAATAAAGTGAATGTGTATGAATTTTGTATGATTTATGTGTAATGAATGGATTTCTTTGGTAATATTTCATTTGAATGTATGTTTTCATGGATCTTACTATTTTAGTGAATCCAATGTGATAAAAGGGAAGAAAAAGATAAAAGAAATCTAATAATAGATAAAAGGAAATAAGAATAAAGATGATTGTGAGAATGATGTGGAATTCTCTAGAATGTGGTATGATTGACCTTCATGGATTGGGTTTCGAGTCCACTTGGTTACTAAAGGTAAGAGGAAATCCAAATAAAGGAAATAGAAGAGAAAGAGAGAAAAAATAAAAATTAAATATGTCTTTTGAATAGATTGCTTGCATATGAATAAAAGCCTCCCTTATTCTCGAATCTTGACTCCAAACTTGGCACATAAGTAAATTAAGTTATCAAATAAGTTCCCTTAAAATTTGGGATTAAAAAGATATATGGTTTAGGAGTTATGAATTTTGGAAAGCTTCCTAAAGTGAGAGGGTTGTGAATAAATGTTACGATTTATAATTGGATTAGAAATTGGATAAATTTGAGTTATTCTCGAGCACGCGTGATGTGGACCGTTGGATCTGAGATCCAATGAAACACGGTCATCCCTTTCCTTTGATAATAAACGACGATAGGTAATAGTGGGGAGGTTGCTTCCCAATCAAATTTCTTGGCACTCAGTGGATGAGCAAACATGGGGACTTTCCCATTGTCTTTGGGAGTCCAAGCCAAGCAATTCCATCCCTAGTCACTCTGGGATTGAGAGTCTGTTGGTGATTTGCCTAAATCACTGCCACCATAGCTTCGACCCTCAGGTATAAAAGGGGGAGTAGACCCCCTCTGTGAAGCCACAACTTACACCCAAAGATTGGTCCAGAGCACACAAACTTCCCAGGGTGATCAATTGAGAGGTCAGTCTCAACCTTCATCTATGACCAAACCCGTTAGTAGTCGGAGTAGTTGGACCTTGACTCGTCATTTTTGAGACGTGGGCGAGCAATTGGAGGCGCTGTTCAACTTGCTAGGGCTCATCAAAGGTGACGAAACCTTCGCCCGCACTAGAGGAGGCCTAGACCCAGAGTCAACTAAGGAGTTGACCAAGCATGGCCTGAAGCTCACGTGTGAGAGGTAGAAGATAGGAGAAAATACAACTTTGCTCTTGACCTCTCTTCACACAGTTAAGGCCTTTTTGGTCTTTTTGTTTTGTTTTAAACACGATCCCACTGTGCCTGCAATGCAGGCAAAGGATCCACATTGGCTCAAGCCGATTGGCTTGGCTCTATCGCGTAGGTAGAGGGGGTCTGAGTTGCCTTGGCCCAGGTGGCGACCCCTAATTGGTTAGAAGGCAATTAATTTAGGAAAATCATAACTATTTATGGGTTTATCCAATGGAAAAGTGTTATATATGAAACTTTCTCAAAAAATCTATGGAATCCATTAAAAATAGAATTGAGGCTTGAATCTGATCGTAACTCAAAAAGTAGGTAAATACTTTATCTTTAATGGTTTCTTTAATGAAAAACCCTACGTTTGGTTGATAATTGGATCTAATGATATTCCTTGAATACTTTGAGTTAAATATTAACTTGTGAATGTAAAAGGGAGGAATTAGGTCTAAAAAGATAATCTGGATACATGATTTGCTTGATTTAGGGTTCCATGTAAATGAAAGTACATTAATGGGCCTAGAAACCCTAATGTATGGTAATTGTGAGATTTAATGGTTTTAAGCACGAAAATCCATAATTAAGATTGAGATATTATGTTCCTAAGATGATTTGAGAATAAAGACCTGTAATATGGATAACTTGTATAATTAGGGTTTTATGAGTGGAAAAGATGCTTTAGGGTTTGTTGACCTGAAAATGTAAAATTGGAACCAAGAAAACCTTAAGGAAACCCTATCAGAACTTAGAAACCCTATAATGGAATACCAAGTCAATAAAAGGTGTTAAGATAAGTTTGTAACAGTTAGATATTATACATGCTTTTTAGGATCTAGATTTTGCTTGATTGATTGCTGGACTTAGGTTATTGGACTGCTTGTTTGGATTGGATATCTTGCTTGTTTCCTTGAGACTTCCGAATAAGTATGTGGTTACATTTATGGATAATCACTTCAATTTCACAATGATTCTCGAAGTTTTATCGATTTCTAGAAATTAAATGCTTGGGTGAACTTTAATTCCTATCATCTATAAAGTGACTATGATTATCATTATTATTAAGTTCATAACTTGCTCAAACCGACATGACATCTCTAGGATTTATAAATAGGATTATGAATGAAGTCATGTTGATGATTAAGATACCAAGCCTAGGTTGGGAAGGTCATGAGAGGTCAAACCCACGTCGGACAGACCAATGGCACCTAACTCTAGATTGAGGGGTGACCAATGAGGTACCTAACTCCAAATTGAGAGGTAGCCTAATGTCCACTGTAGGGACAAAACCCTAAGAGAGGGTATATAAGAGGATGGGAAAAATGGTTGAGAGGTTATGAAGAAAATGTAATTCTTGCTTGGTAACACATAATTGATGTGATTATGTTGTTACAATCTATGTGCAAACTGTTATTGCGCCACATACCAATATAACTTGTTATACTGACCGACATTTTTTTTGTTGACATTTTAGGGTTACTTTCAAATATATGCTTGACAAAATATGGATGAATATTTAAAGTCACATTGAAAGAATAAAGTTACATAAATATTGGAAGATCATAGATAGATAGATTCCTATCTTGGGTAAAGTTCCAAAGTCCCATATTTGAAAGGTATGTGAAAAGAAATTTTTTTATCCTGCATTAAGCTTTGTTCGTGGTAGAATTTATTAATTATTTTTGATTATTTGCAAAACCATAAGATCTTGTTTTGGGATAACGACACTAGTTTATGGGTCTTCTTTAATTGGGGGTTACTCAGGGGTGGGGTCATTACAAGGAAGATTGTGAACTCAAAACAACAAACTATGTCTCCATGAGAAGGACTCTTGTAGATGAAGAAGCCCCTAAACATCTACTAGAGTTGAAACAACTCCTTGAGGGACTTTACTATGTGTTCTTAAATGATGAGGGAGGAAATATGATTATTATAAGATTCTTTATTTGAGGAGAAAAGGGCACGATTACCTACAAAACTAAAATCAAGAAGACTTGTCTATTTTGTTGATGACATCAGGGGCTTGAACCTTGCTGATTGGATGCACAAAGTCTATATGGAGAAGAATGCTAAACCTATATCTCAATAAAAGAAAAGATCAAATCAGAAACTCTGTGATGTTGTCTTGAAAGAGGTTATCAAGCTTTGTGATGCGTGAATCATTTGTGCTAATAGTGGAAACCAATGGCGAGTCCCGTCAATGAAATATCTAAAAAGGGAGGCATGACAATGGTAAAAGGAGAAAATGGTAAGGAGATCATAACCATGACAATGATTGGTTGGAGCGATGTACATCAACTATAGAAATATCAACTCATCTTGGAAGAAGGATCACTTTCCTCTACCATCATTTGACCAAGTGATAGATGTATCACCCATCACTATTAGTTATGTTATCTCAATGGTTACACAAGATTCTAGCAGATGCCTATACATTGACATGATCAAGAAAAGATGATGTTCACCCACTTATATGATACATATGCCTTTCATAGAATGCCATACATCATGTTCAACACGCCTCTTACATTCCAAATATGTATGAGGTATATTTTTGCTGACTTTTTGGAAGATATTATAGAAGTTTTCATGAATGATTTCTAATTATATGGCTCATCCTTAATTGCCTACATAACCTTCATCTAGTACTACAAAGATGTGAACATAAACATTTAGTAGTTAACCAGGAAAAGTGCCATTTCATGGTACAATAAGGAATAGTTCTGGGATACAAAATATAAGATATAGGTATGAAAGTGAACCTCAATTAAGTAGAAGCCATATAAAACTACCACCATAAATTAGTAAAAAAGTGAGCAGTTTTGTAGGACACACATGGTTCTATTGCCATTTCATCAAGAATTTTTAGAAGATCTCCACGCCTTTTTCCAATTTAATTGTTAAAGATTCTAACTTTGACTTTGATGACAACTACCTAAAAGATTTCAACACTTTGAAGCATGAAGTCATGGTATCACTAGATAATCCAAGCTCCAGATTGGGATTTTCTATTTGAATTTATGTGTGATGCAAGTGAGTATGTAGTTGGAGAAGTCTTAGGAGAGAAGAGGGATAAAAAACATCACATTATATTGGACGCCAGTAAGAAGCTGGATAAATCTCAACTCAATTAGATGACTATGGTAAAGAATATGTTATCCATTATTTATGCCTTCAACAAATTCATATCCTACCTGACTGGGTCAAAGGTAATACTATATACTAATCATGGGGCCATCATGTATCTGATGACCAAGAAAGACACTAAGACAGGACTCCTAAGATTCACATTCCTTCTAAAAGACTTTGATCAAGAGATAATCGACCAAAAAGGGATCACAAACGTAGTATCTGATTACCTATCTAGGATACATATAGAAGAGGTAACTCCTTTTCCATCAATGATAGCTACCCTAAAAAAATCTTAACGCGAGCAAGGACATTGATCCCATAACCCCATGGTTCACCGACATATACAACTACCTACCCTATAAATAGCTTCTACCTGAGATTACTTACAACAAGAAAAATAATATTTTCTCTAACATTAATAACTACTACTGGTACAACTCTCTTTTATTCATAAAATGTGTTGATAATATTTATAGAAGATGCATACCTGAAGAAGTACCAAAAGATCCTCTACAAATGGCATGCTTCACTGTATGATAGGAACCTAAGAGAAGATAGAATGGAAAAAAATGTTCTACAATCAGGTTTTTACTTGACCACCCTATTTAAAGATGTGAAATCCTATATGAAAGTCTGTAATGAGTGTTAGAAGATAGGTAACATCTCCAAGCATAATAAAAAAATGACGTCTGATTGGATTGATGTTAGAGTTTTGATATGTGGGGCATATTCTACATGGGTGTAGCCCTTCCCTTCATCCTATGACAACCAATATATTTTGGTTGTGGTAGAATACATGTCAAAGTGGGTACAAGCCTTAGAAACTCCCTCTTATGATTCCAAAGTAACAACAAAGTTTTTCAATAAATTTATCTTGATACAGAGTTCCAAAAACCATCATAAGTGATGGGGGCTCCCATTGTTCTAAAAACCAATTTGAGACCCTTTTGAGGAAATATGGAGTCAAACAAAAGCTTGTCACACCCTACCATCCTCACACTTGAGGCCAAGTTGAAGTATCAAACAAACAAATCAAGCAAATACTAAGTTGGAAAATCAAGGAAGGACTGGTCCAAAAAACTAGATGATGCCCTTTGAGTGTACATGACCACTAACAAGAAACCTAAAAACACCACTCCCTATATACCGATATATGGAAAAGCATTTCATATGCATGTGGAACTAGAACATAATGGTTTATGGGAAATAAAATCTATGAACATGGACCCATACATTATAGGGAAGATGAGATTCTTACAAACCCAAGAATAGGAGCAAATGAGGATACATACCTATGAGATGCACGAATTTACAAGGAGAGAACCAAGGTGTGTCATGATGCACAACTGGAGCAAAAATGTAATGACCACATTTGTGCTTAATTGGTAAACTAGGGTTTACCTGGATGATTATATGCTTAATTGGATTGATCATTTCTTAAATCTAATTAATGATGATAATTCAATTATGATGTTTAAACCTAATAAGAATGTTAAGTGTTCTATTGTTTGAGAAATTAGGATTTGAGAAATATAAACCCTAGTTGGCTGAAATTAGGGTTTTGATGGTACATGAGTATGGAATTTGATCAAGATAGTAGTACGGTAAATAATTTATCATATTTTCTATGTAATTTGGATTTAATTGAAATTTGGATATAATATGTATAACTTAATCTTTCATTTCATTGAAAAATTTCAGAATTTTTGGATGTTCTTTGAAAGTCATTCTCGACCGAGATATACTTAAACCGACCATGCTGACAAAATATTGTTCAACAATATATTGTTTGATTTTGATTTATTTATTGGTAACTCCAAATGATCTGAAATTTTAAATAGAGATCTGAAACTAAATTATAAACAACATGTACAATTTTCATAATTTTTGGACGCATCTAGACCTTATTGGTAGACAAATTACAGTAATTGACATTTCTATAAAATTCTAGATAGCAGTGTACTATTTGATTTTTATTTATTTAATGGAAGATTGGAATTATCTAAAATTTTAAATAAAGCTTTGAAACTCAATTATACAAAACATTATAAATTTTCATAATTTTTGGATAAGGTTTGATCTCTTAAATACACGAATTAACATAAACCGTTTTATGACAGAAAAATCTGCTGAAATAAGAAAAAGTTTAGTGAGGGGTCAAAGTGCAATTGACCCAAGCAGTTCAATTGCTATATATGATCAACCTAACACACTAGAAGCTCTCATAATTCGTAACTCATTCCAGAGAAATGAAATCCTAGAGGGAGAGGGAGAGTTAGGGTTTGAGAGGAGAAATTGATGGAGATGCTGACCTAGGATTTTGCAGTCCGAGGAATGACGAAATCATGTAAGTTTAGCTTCTTTGCATAGCCTTTCATGGAGAATCTTATCTCACATGTCAAAATTCCTTCCATCCTCTGATTTGATCCAAAATGGTATAAAAACTTCCCCTTTTCTCACTCTTTCTTCATAATCCCTCATTTTTAGGGTTTTTGAGTTGAAAGGAAGAAGAATCAGGTGAATTGCTAGGGATTTGATATGGATTCGAGATTTTCAGATATGGGATACATTTTTAAGGTTTTTTCACACCTTAGGGTTAGTGGGAACTTTCTATAAATAGTATATTGCACGAAAATTGGTTAAATCATCCATAATCTTTAATTGCTTAGTATGCGACTACAAACCCTGAATTGTCTGTTTGATCTAAGTTGTTGCAAAATGATATGAAATGGATTCTTCCTCTGTTTGGATGAATTTTAGATGATAAAATCATATTAGAAATGTATAAAATACATCCTAATGAGAATTCCCTAAGTATTCACAGAGGTTATAAGAGTAAACTAAAATATAGGGAATTCGTCTATGACTAAAATTGCTGTATAATTAAATAGAGAAATTTGTTTATCTCGATCCCCTTGGTTATGAAAAATTGTTTATCTAAATTCATAGTAAATATATGTCTGATAATATCTTGGATTTCATTTATGGTGAATAGTGTTTGTTTGATATCTCAGTAAAGAGGGTGAAACCCTAGATGCGAGGAAAGTTGGAAATTTGCGAATAGATATCGAGAAATCCATTTGAACGGATTTTCTTGACACGATAGACTTTATTTATTCAATTTTATTATTGATGCATGTTATCTCAGTGAATGGTATGGAAACCCAAATTCATCTCAGTTCTAAGGTTTCATATATATATATATATTGATTTTATATGATTTGTTGATAGTAGTCTTTATTCAGTGAATGTTTATGTCGCATGAAATACTTATGAGAGCCATGTGATAAGTGAATGAGGTAAATGAAACCCTAAGGATAGGGTGTTCACTGAATTAAGCATTTTGATTACCATGTTCTCAGTATGAGATGCAAAACCCAGGATTTGGGTCGATGTGTACGTTTTCCAAGAAAGTGCAAATAATTTATGGGTGCAAATGATGATTACTCGTATGCCAAGTAATTAGCTCTTGTCAGTGTATTAAGATGTTTAATTGCATGATTCTAGTGTATAAGTGCAAAATGGACATGCATTATGTTTATTTAAGTATTTCAGTCTTCCTGCATGTATAAAATGTTGATTTCTCATTATATTACAATGCTTTGAGTATATTGCTCTGCCAAGTTTAGAATGATGTACATGTTGTATTATAAACTTCAATTAAATAGATGTGATACCGTAGAGATATCAGAGTCAAGTATAAGTAAGAGAAAGGTATAATGTAGAAAGAGTTTTCCAAGAATAATAAAATAATAGACATAGGTGCCCTAAACACCATAGATTCCCTATAGATGTATGCACTGTAGGGAGGAAACGATCCACCCTAGAAGTGACCAGTATATAGGGATCAGATCGCACCCACAGAGTGTGTAGGGAGAAAAAACCCTTGAGGAAGTATTCTAAGAGAATATAGGTTACCCAACATGAACCGGAGATCCCGGTGGTAACCCAGAGGTACCCACAGAGCGTACCAAGATGAGGCCCACAGAGCGTCTCAGACCCTCTGCCTGTGTACTCAGCCTATAAGGAGAGGTCCAGTTAAAGGCCAACTATTTAGCCGCCTTAGTCAGATGTGACGGTTTGAGTCAAGCAGACCCAAATTCAGTTTTAGGCTTAACTTCCTGGGTTTTAAGCTAAGTCTTGTACGGTGAGATCGTAGTTCGCTACGAGTCTTCATATGTAGAGTACACTGCATATGATCAGGACATAAGCTAAAATATGATAATATAAGTTTTAAAGAGTTTCTTATAAGTAAGAAAGGCTAAGAAAGATTCCAGTACAGTTTCCCAACAATTATTCTTTGTATGTTTCTGAATTATTAGTTCTCTTTGAAATTAATCAAGCATGCTCATATATTGATTTACTCTTGTTGATATTTAGAGTGTCTTGCCATATTTATGATTGTCAATTATTAGACTCTTTAAAACTTATAGTTGTTATAATTGATATCAATTGTTCAAAAGTATATCTATAATTATATCAGTGCTTTAGACTATTTCTTTGAAGTACTCATTCATTGAGCGAGTAGGCTCACCCCTCTACTCACAATTTTTAGGGAAATCACATGGACTTGAGGAAGATATCATTGAATCAGAGTAGATCTTCCACAAGAGTTAAGTCTAAGTATAGATAAGTTCAGTCGGTCCCTATCACTCTAGGTCCTTGTATAGATGTGAGAGAATTGTAAATAATGTTTGTATCTTTGTTTCCTTAATACGAGAGAATGCATTTTATTATCATGTCGTATGTACATGGAAGTGTGAGAAACATAATGAATGTATGGATGTGTATCATTAATGTTGAGATCATATTAGAGTAATCAAGGTTTAATTCTCTTGTAAAGTTTTTTTATGTGATTGAATGGGAGAAAACAAAGAGTTTGAAAAAGAAGAAAAAGTTAAGGGTGATCTTTGTATTACGTTAAATCCTCAATTTATGCCCTAATCTCATGGATAGTGGAAATTGTGAGATCGGGGTGTCTCAACTTGGTATCAGAGCTTAGGATGAGTCATCAAGGACCATTAAGTTAGTAAGTTAGAGTCATAAGTGTGGCAGATATGATATGTTATGATGTTAGCTCTAGGGATTTGAGTATTTGGATATCCTGGCCTGATATCTGAGTACTTGGATCAACCAATATCAAGCTACTCTATCTATTCTTTCATGTATACCCTGGCCAGGTATACAATGGAAGGATGGGCTAGAGAGGAACCCTAGAAATATTAGGGTTAGAAACAAGATAAGTAACATGAATTAAGAGCATAAATATAAAATGAGATAGAACTTTCATTTCAAATTGTTGTTTTATTGGAGATGAATAGAAATTCTCTTATTTGTTTGAATTCAAATATTCAGTATTTTGAAATATAAATGGGTCTTTAAGATTTGTTGTACACTATACAGTTGTAGCATTTATTGATTACATTCTTTGTATCAAGTAGACTAGAAATGATCTTTGAATGAACTTTCCTAAGTGGATATTCTTTCCACATGTTTGAGATTAATAAGAGTTGGTTAATCTTAAGTAGCTCTTGGCTTCAGGACTACAGGTTCGGCCTGGTCCGACTGGCAAGATGCATTACTGGGATCTAATGACTCCTATTAACAATATGATAAGAGTAGACTCTGGATAAATTAGACCCACATCATAGTGAGAATGTACATACACTAAGATGTTGAAACATATGGGAAACATTAGAATAGCTAAGAATAAGTTGGAACTGATATCTGAGACCCAACTTTGGGGCCTCATATGAGAAATCCTTAATTAGGAATAAAGGAACATGATGTAAGGTTCATATTAAGTTTAATGATTAATATTATATGAACTCTAAATATGAAATATGGAAAGGATACGAGAAAAGTATGTAAGGGCCAAGGTAATAAGAATCAATCACGAGGAATGGATATAATCGAGTACAATGTTTTTATGTACTCCAAAGCAAATGGAAAATAGAAGAAAAGAGTTAAGTATACGATAAGTACTTAGAAGTGAAGAGTCTTCAGAAGAGTTAAAGTGAAGAGAACTAGATGAGCATGTAAATCATAAAACTAGGATAAGAAAGTTAGTTGAAACAAAGAAAAATGTTGGAAATAATGAGCCTGATTAAGGAATGAGGGTTATAATATAATTGAGAGCATGGAATGTATACCTTTATTAATAAGTTTAATATATTCATCCTTACTGCCTTTGGATTCTAAGTCTCTATAGAACAACAAACTAGTTTCTAAAAGAAGAACAAAAGTGTAGCTAAATAAATGAATAAGTCATACAAAGGTAGACTATATTCAGGAAGGAAAAACTTGATTGAAAGAGGAACTATGTTTCACCCATGCACGAGCCATTTGATTTAAAATGAAGGATATGTAATGTATTAAACATGAGGTGATACTAGTAGAGAGATTATTGATTTAGAATTTCAACTTCACATTAGTAGAAGGATAAAAGGAAATATAGGCAACATGGTATGCATGATCATACACCTAAAAGAAGCAACATGATCATAAGAGAAAACTAGAAGTGAAAGATGACATGTGGAATAGCAGTATATGGTAAGGGGATTATGGAAAGTAAGGAATGGTTTGAAACATAATGGAGTAATATAGATTATAAAAGAAAGAGGTTAGGAGATTCAATCAAGTGCTAGTTAGTCAAGTACCCTTTTTGATAACTAATTAAACCTACATACGACAAATGTATTAATGGATGTTTGAAGATAAGAATTCTAAGTATCAAAACCATCTTCTCTTCCATATATTACTTAATGAGAGAAATGTGGGAATGAAGTGATAAGAAAATGAATCATATCTGATGCATAACCACCATGGTAGAGGCATCTAGTGAATGTAATAATGACACACAATATGATGATGAAACCCTAGAAGGGTAAATTGAGAATGTAATCTATCTGAATGGCCAATTAATATGAAGGGAATTCAATTGATAAGATAAGGAAGAATTTAGTGAAAACTTGTGAGATCCAAAGTTTGAATTTCAAATTAAGGGAGCAAAGTCACACCACAATAACTTCATGCTACTGATAAAGGCCAAACCCTAGAATGTTTAGAGTTGTAGTAGTAGTTCAAGGGTTATCATTAGTGATTTGACCTTGAATACTAGCATCTCTATAAAGCAAGATCATGATATTTTCACTATGAGAAGTAAACTAGCACTGATAGTAATCTAGGGTTAAAAGGTAGCTAATCTGAAAGGTAGATAAACAATATGGAAATGATTCAGAGCAAAGGGTAAGAAATAAATTTGAAATGTAATAAGTGTGTTTTGAACAAAAGGAGAAATACAATATGAGTGAAGTGTGATATGAAATAAATTCTTGTAGTAATAGCAAGAATGATGAATAATCTATTCATACCTTGTATGTTTCAATTTTAGGGTTATTTAATCTACATGATTAAAATGAGAAGGATAAGTAGAAAAAAGTAAGTAGTAATGAATGAGAAGAGAGATAAGAGAAAACAATGGCTTTTATTAATATGTGAATTTGTTTTGATAAGATAAGGAAGAATTTAGTGAAAACTTGTGAGATCTAAAGTTTGAATTTCAAATTAAGGGAGCAAAGTCACACCACAATAACTTCATGCTACTGATAAAGGCCAAACCCTAGAATGTTTAGAGTTGTAGTAGTTCAAGGGTTATCATTAGTGATTTGACCTTGAATACTAGCATCTCTATAAAGCAAGATCATGATATTTGCACTATGAGAAGTAAACTAGCACTGATAGTAATCTAGGGTTAAAAGGTAGCTAATCTGAAAGGTAGATAAACAATATGGAAATGATTCAGAGAAAAGGGTAAGAAATAAATTTGAAATGTAATAAGTGTGTTTTGAACAAAAGGAGAAATACAATATGAGTGAAGTGTGATATGAAATAAATTCTTGTAGTAATAGCAAGAATGATGAATAATCTATTCATACCTTGTATGTTTCAATTTTAGGGTTATTTAATCTACATGATTAAAATGAGAAGGATAAGTAGAAAAAAGTAAGTAGTAATGAATGAGAAGAGAGATAAGAGAAAACAATGGCTTTTATTAATATGTGAATTTGTTTTTAGAAGTATAATTTGTTGAAGGTATATTTAGGGATGTAAATTGGTTCTACGTATGATTTTAGTGTACATGTGCAAGCAATATCTTAATTAAAGGTGTCTGATAGTTTATGTCATTCATACCAGTAATCCATCTTAGTATTATACAATTGTGGTACGGTGATATGGGTTGAATGATGATGGAACAAATGGAGGGTTACCCTGAATAAGGTAGTCTTACCTATTCACTCATATGAATAGAAGGGATGATAACCATATTGTATTGATATGTAACCCTAATGAGGTATAGCTTGTTATACCTAGCTTTAATTTAACTAAGTGATGGTAATTGGATATGAATAGTCCTTGAATGACTAATACAATCATGGAGTACTTTGTTACTATTTTTGAAACCCTAGTATGCTATAACCCGATGGTTACACCTTGAATTATATGTGGGTTCATACTTGAGAATAATATGGAATGTGATGGTAATGCTTCACCTTATGCATCCATGATGCAATGAGGATTCCGTGAGTAGTATTGTACAATTACTATTAAATCTAGTCTTCCAACTTAAGAATGTTTTTCTATTTGAGTAGCACAATAGTAAAATTCAAAAGAACACGGTGAACTATCTCTTATGACTTAGAGGTAACACAAATGAATAGTACATATTGAGCCGTATGAATTGAGATATTTGGATCAGATTATCAATGTTGAGGTAACACCTCAAGAGTATGAAAATATTGAAATGGTTGCTTCTCTATCTACACTATGATTGATTGTGACATAGAGAATTCATTTGTTATCATTGAGCAGTCATGATTTAACATGTTTTGATTAGAAAAGATATAAAGGACTTAATGTTGAAAACTGCATTCAAGTATGAAATACAAGAATGTAACGTCATGTAAGATTTCATAAGCTTAAAATAAACTTTGAATATACTTTATTTGTGTATTTATGTTTCGGGTACAAAACCTTTTAAGGGGGTGAGAATTGTAATGACCACATTTGTGCTTAATTGGTAAACTAGGGTTTACCTGGATGATTATATGCTTAATTGGATTGATGATTTCTTAAATCTAATTAATGATGATAATTCAATTATGATGTTTTAAACCTAATAAGAATGTTAAGTGTTATATTGTTTGAGAAATTAGGGTCTGATAAATATAAACCCTACTTGACTGAAATTAGGGTTTTGATGGTACATGAGTATGGAATTTGATCAAGATAGTAGTACGGTAAATAATTTATCATATTTTCTATGTAATTTGGATTTAATTGAAATTTGGATATAATATGTATAACTCAATCGTGAATTTCAATGAAAAATTTCATAATTTTTGGATGTTCTTTGAAAGTCATTCTCGGTTGAGATATACTTCAACTGACCATGCTGACAGAATGTTGTTAAGCAGTATATTGTTTGATTTTTAATTATTTATTGGTAACTCCAAATGATCTGAAATTTTAACTGGAGATCTGAAACTCATTTTAAACAACATGTAAAATTTTCATAATTTTTGGATGCATTTAGACCTTATCAGTAGAAAAATTACAGTAACTGACATTTTTGTAGAATTCTAGATAATAGTGCACTATTTGATTTTTATTTATTTAATGGAAGCTTGGAATGATCTCAAAATTTAATTGAAGCTTTTTAACTCAATTATACACAATATTATAAATTATAATAATTTTTGGAGAAGGTTTGGTCTCTGAAATACAAGAATTCACAGAAACCTTTTTATGATAGAAAAATCTACTAAAATAAGAAAAAGTTTAGTGAGGGGTCAAAGTGCAATTGACCCAAGAAGATCAATTGCTCTATATGATAAACCTAACACACTAGAAGCTCTCATAATCCGTAACTCATTCCAAAGAAACAAAATCCTAGAGAGAGAGGGAGAGTTAGGGTTTGAGAGGAGAAATTGATGGAGATGTTGACCTAGGGTTTTGCGGTCTGAGGAATGAAAAAATCATGTAATTTTAGCTTCTTTGCATAGCCTTTCATGGTGAATCTTCTCTCACATGTAAAAATTCCGTCCCTCCTATGATTTGATCCAAAATGGTATCAAAACTTCCCCTTTTCTCACTCTTTCTTCATAATCCCTCATTTTTAGGGTTTCTGAGTTGAAAGGAAGAAGAATCAGGTGAATTGCTAGGGATTTGATATGGATTCGAGATTTTCAGATATGGGATACATTTTAAAGGTGTTTTCACACCTTAGGGTGAGTGGGAACTTCCTTTAAATAGTATATTGCACGAATATTGGTTAAATCATTCATAATCTTTAATTGCTTAGTATGCGACTACAAACCCTGAATTGTCTGTTTGATCTAAGTTGTTGTAAAATGATATGAAATGGATTCTTCCTCTGTTTGGATGAATTTTAGATGATAAAATCATATTAGAAATGTATACAATACATCCTAATGATAATTTCCTAAGTATTCACAGAGGTTATAAGAGTAAACTGAAATATAGGGAATTTGTCTATGACTGAAATTTCTGTATAATTAAATAGAGAAATTTGTTTATCTGGATCCCCTTGGTTATGAATGATTGTTTATCTGAATTCATAGTACATATATGTCAGATACTATCTTGGATTTCATTTAAGGTGAATAGTTTTTGTTTGATATCTCAGTAAAGAGGGTGAAACCCTAGATGCGAGGAAAGTTGGATATTTGCGAATAGATATCGAGAAATCCATTTGAACGGATTTTCTTGACATGATAGACTTTATTTATTCAATTTTATTATTGATGCATGTTATCTCAGTGAATGGCATGGAAGCCCAAATTTAGCTCAGTTCCAAGGTTTCATACATATATTGATTTTATATGATTTGTTGATAGTAGTCTTTATTCAGTGAATGTTTATGTGGCATGAAATCCTTATGAGAGCCATGTGATAAGTGAATGAGGTAAATGAAACACTAAGGATAGGGTGTTCAATGCATTAAGCATTTTGATTAGCATGTTCTCAGTATGAGATGCACAACCCAGGATTTGGGTCGATGTGCACGTTTTCCAAGAAAGTGCAAATAATTTATAGGTGCACATGATGATTACTCGTATGCCAATTAATTAGATCTTATCAGTATATTAAGATGTTTAATTGCATGATTCTAGTGTATAAGTGCCAAATGGACATGCATTATGTTTATTTAAGTATTTCAGTCTGCCTGCATGTATAAAATGTTGATTTCTTAGTATATTATAGTGTTTTGAGTATATTGCTCTTCCAAGTTTAGAATGATGTACATGTTGTATTATAAACTTCAATTAAATAGACGCGGTACCATAGAGATATCAGAGTCAAGTATAAGTAAGAGAAAGGTACAATGTAGAAAGAGTTTTCCAAGAATAATAAAATAATAGACATAGGTGCCTTGAACACCGTATATTCCCTACAGATGTCTGCACTATAGGGAGGAAATGATCCACCCTGGTGGCGAATAGTATACGGGGATCAGATCGCACCCACAGAGCATGCAGGGAGACAAAGCCCTTGACGAAGTCTCCTAAGAGAAGATAGGTTACCCAACATGAACCGGAGATCCCGGTGGTAACCCAGAGGTACCCACAGAGCGTCTCAGACCCTCCGCCCGTGTACTCAGCCTAGAAGGAGAGGTCCAGTTAAAGGCCAACTATTTAGCCACCTTAGTCAGACGTGATGGTTCGAGTCAAGTAGACCTAGATTCAGTTTTAGGATTAGCTTCCTAGGTTTTAAGATAAGTCTTGTACGGTGAGATTGTAGTTCGCCATGAGTCTTCATATGTAGAGTATACTGCATATGATCAGGGCATAAGCTAAAATAAGATAATATAAGTTTTAAAGAGTTTCTTATAAGTAAGAAAGGCTAAGAAAGATTTGAGTATAGTTTCCCAACAATTATTCTTTGTATGTTTCTAAATTATTAGTTCTCTTTGAAATTAATCAAGCATGCTCATATATTGATTTACTCTTTTTGATATTTAAAGTATCCTGCCATATTTATGATTGTCAATTATTAGACTCTTTAAAACTTATTGCTGTTATAATTGATATCAATTATTCAAAAGTGTATCTGTAATTATATCAATGCTTTAGACTGTTACTTTGAAGTACTCATTCACTGAGCGAGTAGGCTCACCCCTCTACTCACAATTTTTAAGAAAATCACATGGACTTGAAGAAAATATCATTGCATTAAAGTAGATCTGCCACAAGAGTTAAGTCTGAGTATAGTTAAGTTCAGTTGGTCCCTATCACACTAGGTCCTTGTATAGATGTGAGAGAGTTGTAAATGATGCTTGTATCTTTGTTTCCTTAATAAGAGAGAATGCATTTGATTATCATGTCGTATGTACATGGAAGTGTGAGAAACAAAATGAATGTATGGATGTGTATCATTAATGTTGAGATCATATTAGAGTAATCAAGGTTTAATTCTCTTGTAAAGTTTGTTAATGTGATTCAATGCGAGAAAACAAAGAGTTTGAAAAAGAAGAAAAAGTTAAGGGTGATCTTTGTATTACGTTAAATCCTCAATTTATGCCCTAATCTCATGGATAGTAGAAATTGTGAGATCGGGGTGTATAAAAAACATGTCAAAGAGGGGGACAAAGTCCTACTATTTAATTCTTTAATTAGATAATTCTCAAGAAAACTCAGATCCAACTTGTTAAGATCCTTTAATATTGCAATGATCTATCCATTAGCAACGATGGAACTTTTTAGTGATAAATTTTGAACTTTCCTAGTGAATAGGCAAAGAGTGAAAAGATACTACGAAGATATGTATTTATAATGAGAGTTGATATGCAACTTTTTGAACCACAAACGCATACCTATGGAATATAGAAAGTCAAGCTAATAACTTAAAATTAACAACTCATTGGGAGGCAACTCAAGACTTTTCACTTTCTTTGCTTTGCATTTTTACCAAAATTTTTGCTTTTCAATTTCTCTTTTGTTAATTTTGTCCTAATTTTCAAAATAGGTTCCTTAATTTTCTAACTCTTGATTTATGCAAATTTTCTATAATACAATTTATGTAAATAATATAAATTTTGGAAAATGATATGAGCTATTTGATCAATGACAAGTCAAACCGAGGATACAAAAGTCACCTATTAAGGAAAGAACTAAAAAAAATTGATGAAATGTCCAAAAGTCTAAATTTTCATTGGTTCTTGAAGCCTACTATTCCATCAATCTTCACTTAAGTATTTTTCCTTAATTGAAGGAAACTTCTCTTTCATTGGTCATTAAGACATGACTTTCATCGATAGAAGAGACCTACACTCTCATTGACCGAAAGAAGCATCACCTTCACCAGTTTATGAAACTTGGATAGTGATTGACCTTCAAATATAAAACCTCATTATTTTATGATACCCAAAATCTCATCAATGTACAGAGCTCAAAATGTTTATCTAACACTACTTACTCTTTATCAGTAGATACTCTTAGGAGTTCCCATTGCTGAAATAAGACCATATTTTTCATTGGTATTTGAGAGCCAGAAAGTTCATCAATTTTTCACGTCTACCTTTTCATTGCTTGCTCGTGTCTGCAACTTCAAGGATAGACAACTAATTTTTCATCAGTAGATGACAACCTGATTTTCATTGGTGGACAATATTTGCCTTTCTAGGTGTTCTTCATCAATCAAAAAAATAGAAGTGCCCATGCACACTCACATGCCTGAGTATAAAAACCACTAGTGTGCTCGAAGACTAAATATCTACAAACCCTACCTTTTGCAAGATAAATTAAGAACCCAAAACTAAACACCTTTGGGCCAGCTACTTTCATTAGTGGAGGATTTAGAATCTCATTAACAAATCAGCATAAATCTCTGCCCATTACTTGATAATTAAAAACCATTAACAAAGAACTCTGTCGCAAGCACCCGTCACTTCCAAGATCATCATTATATTACTGAGAAGTGGGAAGAATACATTGACTCCAAGGACCACAGAAACTGAGGGGACCAAGCCTACTGACAGTGGTGACCCAATGGTAGATCCGACACAAGTAGAAATGGAGGCAGGAAACATAGCGGAAGAGCATAATCAAGAAGATGAAGTGGAAAAGAGGACTTCATATGTGCCACCACATCAAAGAACATAGACGGTACCCGTTCCATATGCTAACAACTTGAAGGCAACAAAGATGGATCAGCAATTCAAGAAATTTCCAGATAGCTTTAGGAAGCTTTCCTTGAACATACCGTTGATTGGTGATTGAAAAAATACCATCATATGGTAAATTTCTGAAGGATATCATTAATAAGAAGAGGAAGATCCCAGATGCTGAAGTAGTTGTACTGAGAGAGCAAGTTAGTGCCTTCATTTTAGGTACACTACCACTAAAGAGACATGATCCCGGTTGCTTCAACATCACATGCTACATCGGGAAGACAAAGTTTGAGGATGTACTCTGTGATTCAGGGGAGAGTATCAACTTGATGCCCTTATCTACCTTTAGGAAGCTTGGTCTCAAAATGTCTAGGAAAAGCAGCATGACAATCCAATTGGTAGACAACTCAGTGGTGAAACTGTATGGTATTTGTGAGGATGTACTTGTCAAGGTGGACCGTTTTGTTTTCCCTGTAGACTTTGTGGTGATGGAGATGCAAGATGACCATGGCAATGCACTTTTATTAGGGCAACCATTCCAAGCAACAACTGACATGATCTTGGAGAAGGGTAGAGGTCATTTGACTATGGGAATTAAAGATGATAGGTTTGAGATCAATATGCCACATAATTCAAAATCACCCAATGATCAGGAGCAATGTAATATGATGAAGCACATGGACAAAAATATCTCTTTATTCTTTGGAAACCATTTTTGGACATGGCTCATGTAATGACAAAGGTGGATAAGGGTACACTCACTGTGGACATCATGGAGAACACTAATGTGGTCTCACTTGCCAAGGCAGTAGGGTATCTGTATGATGAGCAGGATGAGTTGGTTTCATCCAATGAGGATGAGGACGGAGAGGACTCTCTAGTAAAGATGCATCCACAGCTCCCGCTAGAGGCATGTCTAATGAACCTTATAGATGATTGTGTGTGGAGCCGGTCACTAGAAGAATGTGCAAGGCTATTGAAGGCTTTGCCGTGTTATTACACAAGACACTTTGAGGATTTGGGACCACTACCACCACCACATGTTTCTTCACTCCTGACCCCACCTAAATTGGAGCTCAAGCCGCTGCCATGCATATGAAGTATGTGTTTCTAGATGAAGAGGAGAAGTTGCCGGTTATCATATCTGCATCATTGAGTGAATCAGAAGAAGAATAATTAATTACTGTGCTAAAGAGCCATCGAGGTGCATTTGGGTGGACTGTGGCTGACATCAAAGGGATCTCTCCTACATTGTGCCAACACAAGATTTGGTTAGAAGAAGGAGCAAAACGGTCATTCAACCTCAGCGTCATTTAAATCCAATCATGACAGAGGTAGTCAAGAATGAGGTAATCAAGCTATTGTCGGCAGGTATAATTTATGATATTTCTGATTCCATGTGGGTTAGTCCAACATAGGTAGTACCAAAGAAGGGGGAATCACTGTTACTGCTAACTCCTCTAATGAACAAATAACCACTAGATTAGTGACAAGATGACGAGTTTGCATTGATTATCACAGATTGAACACTGCCACACTTAAAGATCATTTTCCATTACTGTTCATTGACCAGATTTTGGAGTGACTCGCCGATCGCTCCCACTTTTGTTTTCTTGATGGTTATTCGGGCTATAATCAGATTTCAATTGAGCCTAAGGATCAGGAGAAGTCTACCTTCACCTGTCGTTATGGCACTTTTGCATATTGCCATATGTCGTTCGGGTTATGCAATGCACCTCCTACTTTTTAGTGTTGCATGTTGGTGATTTTTTCAGATATGGTGGAATGATGTCTCAAGCTTTTTATGGATGATTTTTCTGTGCATGGGGCATCTTTTGATGATTGTTTGAAAATTTTGGATAAGGTTTTGCAAAGGTGTGAAGACACACACACTTAGTGCTTAATTGGGAAAAATGCCACATGATGGTTAGTGAGGGCATTGTGCTGGGACATAAGGTGTCCAACAAAGGATTGGAGGTGGATCTAGTTAATATGGAGGTGATTTCAAAACTTCCTCCACCAACATCAGTGAAGGTAGTTAGGAGTTTTCTAGGCCATGTCAGGTTTTATCGTCGATTTATAAAGGATTTTTCAAAAATCGCTAAGACATTGTCTGAGCTCTTGGAAAAGAATGTTGAATTCAATTTTGATGAGAAATGTTTAAAAGCCTTTGATATCTTGAAAGAGAAACTCATATCCGCACCGATTGTACAGGCTCCAGATTAGATCCAAGCTTTTGAACTGATGTGTGATGAATCAGATTATGTTGTGGGGGCGGTGTTGGGGCAACACTTAGATAAAGTTCCCACGGTCATATATAATGCATCTAAAACACTTAATGATGCATAACTAAATTAAACCATGACTGGAAAAGAATTATTGGTTGTTTTCTTTACTTTTGAGAATTTTAGACAATATCTTGTAGGAGCTAAGGTGGTGGTGTGGACCAATCATGCAGGAATTAAATACTTGTTGCAGAAGAAGGATGCAAAACCAAGATTGATTAGATGGATCCTTTTACTATAGGAGTTCGACATTGAGGTCAAAGATAAAACAGGGATTGAGAATGTGGTGGCTAACCACCTATCTAGACTGGAGAGGGTAGATGAAAAGGATGTTAATATACCCATTCTAGAGACTTTCCCTGATGAATAGTTGTTCACCCTTGAGCAAAGGGACCCTTGGTTTGCGAACATTGTAAATTATTTAGATTGCAAAGAATTACCCGATGATTGGGGGTACTAAGAAAAGAAGAGGTTCTTTCATTCATTACACTATTATTTTTGGATTGACTCTATTTTATTGAGGCAGTGTAGGAATGGAATATTGAGGAGGTGTGTACCTGAATGTGAATATGATAGTGTGTTGAAACATTGCCACACACTACTACAGGTGGACACCATGTCAGTTCCAGGACAATTGCAAAGGTTTGGAGAGCGGTTTGTACTAGCCAACCCTATTCAAAGATGCATATGATTTTTTGCGTAGGTGTGACGCATGTCAACGGTCAGGTAATATATCAAAGAGGCAGGAGATGTCGTTGAATGTGTTTTAGGAAGTAGAGGTATTTGACCTATGGGGTATTGATTTCATGGGACCCTTTGTGTCCTCTAACTCTAACCTCTATATCTTACTGGCTATATATTATGTGTCAAAATGGGTGGAAGCGATTCCAACATTCACCAATGATGCCAATGTCATAAGCAAATTTGTCAAAGATCACATTTTTTACAGGTTTGGAATGCCAAGGATGATTATAAGCGATGGGGGAACTAATTTCACCAATCGGAAATTTGGGGCACTCTCAAGCAAATATGGAGTGATGCACCGTGTGGGCACCCACAAACTCAAGGGCAGGTGGAGATTTCAAATCGTGAGATTAAAAAGATTCTTGAGAAGACGGTGTCATCTAGTAGAAAAATTTGAGTGATTTGTTGGTTGACGCGCTCTGGGCCTATAGGACTGCCTATAAAACACCAATAGGAGCTACACTCTTTAGGCTAGTCCATGGACGGGCGTGTCATCTCCCTGTGGAGTTAGAACATAAATCTCATTGGGCATTGAGGAGGCTCAATTTTGACCTTGATGAAGCAGGTAAGACAAGGATGCTGGAGTTGAATGAGCTTGATGAAATTAGGATGAATGCCTATGAGAATTCACGATTGTACAAAGAGAGAACTAAGCAGATACATGACAGACATATAGCAAGGAGAGTGTTTTATCTGGGAGAGAATGTGTTGCTTTTTAATTCAAGGATGAAATTACACCCTGGGAAACTAAGATCTAGGTGGAGTGGACCATTTGTCATAGAGGAAGTGTTTCCACATGGGGCAGTTAGAAACAAAGAGGGAGAAAGATCCTTCTTGGTTAATGGCCAAAGACTGAAGCACTACTTTGGAGAAGACTTCCATAGGAAGGAGCATGAGGTGAAACTCATTGCTCATGATTGATCACAAGAATGGACTTGTCTAGCTTAGGATGTTAAACGAGGGCACTTGTTGGGAGGCAACCCAACTATTAGTATGTTTATTTCATTCCTTTACATTATTTTAGTTGAGTTGTACTTAGTTTTTCATATTTTTTTTGTAAAAATGATACCTTGACCCGTTTGTTAAGTGTGTAGGACTATGCAGGGTCAGTGCCACTGAGTCCCCAAGTCGGTGGCACCAAAATCGGGTCAGTGAGAGGGCCAGTTCGATTGAAAAAACTCGGTACCACCGAATTCCCAGTCAGTGGCACTAAGATCTTTGAAGAAAGTGCAAAAAATTTTGAGCGGATAACTGATAAGCCGTCAGTACTATCGACTCCTGAGTCAGTAGCACCGACACGGCCAACACTCCAGGTTCAGTGGGTGCATCGGTGCACTGAGACAATCTAAAAAAAAGTCAGTACCACTGACTCATTAGACTTGGTGCCACCGACGGGTGATGCCACTGATCTGTGGGCACCCTCGACCAATGGTCCAAATTTAAATAAGATCGATGATTAGTAGCACTATTCCGATGTAAAGTCGGTACCACCTGCTACTTTTGTCGGTGCCACTGAATCGTCGACAATCTGCCTATTCAAGATGCGCACCGACGGTCGTCGATGCATTGAGGCCACATATAAGCCCCAGAGTTGGTGCCACTGACTCTTTAGCTTGGTGCCACTGACTTCGCCACAGTAGGTTCATGCCAACTCTATAAAAGGGGAAGTGGTGGATTATTTCTTTCCACACCTTCAAGCACCACTCCTCCCCAAGTGCAAGTGACTACTCCGAGCATACAGAAGCTACATTGAGCTCTACTTTCTCAACCTCCTTCTCCGATCTTGTCAGCACCATGGCAAGGAGAAGAGAAGATCTCACCCCGATTCCCTGACCTAGGATAAGTCATCCTTCATCAGAGGTGCGAAAGGTGTATGAGGAGCTCGCTAAAAGATCATTTTCTCAGACGAGATATGGGGACCAAAAGACGATGGAGGACATGGGCTTCATCGACAACATGGAGGCTGTCCTCCAAGGGCAAGAGTTCGATGAAGGGAACTCAAACCCTTTCTTCAGTGGGTGGCCCACATATAAGGAGATCATGATCGAATTCATGGATTCCCAGGAGATATGTGTGGCCCCTGACCCATCCTACCCAGCATGAGGTGAATGGAAAGAAGGGAAGATGGACTTCTACCTTTATAACACAAACTACTCCATGACCCTTCGCGCCTTCAACGAGATCTATGGATGGCCTCATGTGCCATGCCGCCAGCCCGAGAATGTTGATTTCAATGCAATATGGAAGGATCTTGTGACAGTATTAGAAGGTTACAAGATAAGTTGGCACCACAGCGCCATGTCTGACATCGAGCACCCCTTTGTTCAGGTGCTACACCGCATGCTCACCAACACAATCTTCACCAAGTCTACTCAAGGGAAAGCGAAGGTCCAACAACCAGACTTATACTTTCTCTACCAACTTTTCGAGTGGAGGCTGGTCAACTTTGGGGTATTCTTCCTTACCCATGTGATGGAGGTAAGGAGAAATGTAAGGAGAACCACACCGATCCTTTTTGGGGGACTTATCACCCCCATAGCTTTCCATTAGGTCTGGATCTCTCTACACTTGAGCCGCTATAGTCCAGGAAAAACATAAACCGCACCCACTTCAAGTAGGCTGGTCTTATCACTGCCCAAGACAACACCATATTTGCAAACTGTTCGGTTAGTGGCAGCTTCTACGAGTAACAATTACCTGATCATGTATTCAACATCAGACAAGTTGACCACTATAGATGGCCAGACATCGATGATGCAGATGAAGAACAAGAAGGATATGATGATGAGGACAAACAACCGAGTGACAATGACGTGGAGGAGGTGGATCCCAACATCCCCATCACACATCGAGTAGCTCCACAAAAGCACCCACGACACTATGCAACCTCCACTTCTTCTGCCCCGCCACCCTCTTAGGAAGGAGAGGATGCTTACTCCATGGCGGGCATGTATTCCATGCTGTAGGATATTCAGACACATTAGCATCAACACACAACATCTCTGGCTGGAATTCAAGATGTGCAGGGTCGACTGTACACCAACCAACAGGCGATCTATGAGAATGAGCGTCTTCTCTTGGCCAACCAAGAGATCATGCATCAGTGCCGGCAGAGGATGGAGCAATACCAGCAACCATTCTTTGATCATTATTGGAGTCAGGGATACTTTGGAGGCTATCAGATGCCACTGCCTATGCTCTCTTCTGATCCAACTTTCTAGGGGATGTTTCCTCCCCAAGACCCTAGCCAGCCACTACCACCATACTAGTCAGGTATATCTATTCCACCTCTTGAGTTGGAATTTTAACTATGAGGTCATAGTCATATTCAAGCTTGGGGGGGTGCTGGAACAACTTCTATCTTAGTTCTTTCATTTTAGCATTTTTTTGTGGTAAAATTAGTTTTTTTTTAGGTTTTCTGTTTATGTAGGATCCACAAGCTATCTAGTGTCATTTGTGGAGTAGTAAATGCATGGTTTCATTTGAGTATATCAATCTCTGGGTTGGATGCACATAAAAAATGAGTAAATTTAAAAAAAAATTGTGAGCTTATCTTGTGAGTAATTGAGTTGCATAACTGAGGAAGTGCTTGGGTAAGCCATCTCTAGGATATGAGGATATAAATGACCATCTTAATTGTCCAAGGAAAGTGATTGACAAGGTTTTTGAGCCTGAACCGACCAAACACTAACGTGACCTTAAACTAAAATTTAAGAGAGAAACCCCTTGATTACCCTATACACATGTCATTAGAGAGGGACCTATGATTTTCTCTGAAGGTTCTATCTCTTATTTGTGTGATCTCATCCACTGAATACATCCGCATCACACTCCACCATAAGGATATTGAGTACATGTTATCATTCTTTCTCTTGATTGCATTTACATTGCATAGTAGATCTTGCATAATAGTTGTTTATTTTTGCTTGCATTAGTGAAAAATGAAAAAAATATAAAAAAACATACATGCACAACAAAATTCTGGTGCATGTCATATAGTTGCATAACATCTTATTCATGTAGTTTGCATATGCATTACGTATCATCTTGCAAATATCGTGTCTAGTCTCTTCTTCTCTAATATAAGAAGGTAGTAATTTTTCCCATACCCTTTAAAAAAAGAAGAGAAGCTTTGACATAGATCAAATGTGTAGTGCAAGTGGAAGCCTAAAGTATTTCTATCATGTTGAAAGGGGGCTTGGCAAAAAAAAGAAAAAAAAGATTGAGTATAGTGTCAAAAAGTGTGGGAGAAAAGGCATAATCCTACATGATCATAAGGAAGAATTAGTACATGATGTAGTTTGTAGATATTTCATATTATTTTGAGATGAAATGATAGTTGCATGCATCATTCCACCTAAATGATTAGGCATTAGGAGCATTCTATAAATTCTCATCATCATAGGCTCATCATAATTTTTGATTGCATGAATGATTTTATGTGCTCATGATTCTTCCACAACCACCCATTCTGACCACCCGTTGCTCTTATTGGTAGTCCACTCATATGATTTTCTCCTCATTCATTGCTTCCATGTAGATGGTAGGTAGAGAAAAGAGAAACATAGATAGGAGATCACACGATACATCAAGTATGAATCAAATGAGTCTATCATATCAATTGCTTTAATCGATAGTGTTTCATTGATTGGGGGATGGACACCTTTTATAGAGGTTTATGGTCGTCTAGATGGAAGTTAGTGTTCAATGGTCAGTGAGGGCCGGTATGCGGACCGAAGGTGGAGACTTTTAAGATGTACCTTATGCACTTATGTCCTTCAGCTGACTTATCTCAATAAGATCCAAAGGTTTTGTTGCTCGAGGATGAGCAAGGTTCAAGCTTAGGGGAGTTTGATGCACATGTTTTGAGTCACTTTTATAGGCCTATTTTATACTTGTTTTGTGCATTTATTAGTCAATCAATTGATCATATTTTCATAAATCATTATTTTTGGCCTTTACACTCTGTTTGCATCAAATTATGCTTATTTTATCATATTTACATGATTTTATGTATTCCCCGACCTTATACACATTTTTTGGCATTTTTTAGGTACTTCATGTACAATGCAGAGTCGATGCCACCGACCCATGGCAGTCGGTGCCACCGAGATCGCAACAATGATCGGGCAAATAAGAGATAGCAGACTCAGTGCCATCGACCCCTACAGTCGTTGCCACTAAGATTGGCTCAGAGAGGCAGATCAAATAGGTGCACCAGCACGGTGCCACCAACCATCACGTGTCGGTGGTACCAACTCAGTAGGGCAAAGGCCGCAACCTGAAGTTGTCAGTGCCACCGACTTCCTAGTCGATGCCACCAACTCTGTTGGAAATCAACAATAAAGTTAGATTGCGTAGATCTGATAGTCCATGTTAGGTGGTACCATAAGTTGGCCTATGACGTAGAAAAGGAAATCCTGACCTAAGGGGATCACATCACGCGCCGCATGAAAGCCAAAGATGAGAGAGCGAGTAGGGCACAGAGCCGAAGGCCATCAACCGAGATATTCGAGCACCTCCAATGAGTGTTTTTGCCGCCTGAAGACTGTAGAATGTGCATTTCTCGAGGAGGATCATCCGGAACACCTTCTCTCCAGGGGTTACACAAATTTCTTTCATGTTTCCCATGTTTTTCTCCTTTCTCTCCATGTATTCGCACTTGAAAACCATGCAGGGATAAACCCTTCCTTTCCTTAGGACCCGAGAGTAGCCCAGGGAATTATTGTATCGACTTTTGCATGAATTAATATAGATTTCTCTTTATTCCTGGATATATATAACTGTGAAATTGAATGATATATGTATGCTTGATCACCATCGGTAGAATTTTAGACTGATAATTTCTCCAGAAGGAAGATTAAAGGTCTGAAAATCACAAGTTACACTTTCCTACGCATTCCTTGGGAAAGGTAATGTACGGTTAGTGGAAAGAAACCCAGAGTCGTCGATAATGCACCTAGACTAAGATATAAATTGCTACAGACATGGAATTGGTATAGATCTAGGTAGTGAATTGCATGGTGGAAGTGGGCATTTTTTACTACAGGCTTTCTATCCAGGGTAGGAGTAAAATCGATATTAATTTGGTAGAAATAAGATATAACGAGACCCCATGTTGAAATCGGTAATATTAAGGAATCTATCTCATTTGAATCAGCCACCATTAATTTTCCTTTAATTTCCTTTTGTTTTGTTTAAACTCAAATCCAACTTTTTAATCAGCTTAGCTGATTGCACCGTAGTTAGTAGTAGTCACTGAGACTACGTCTCCCTGAGTTCAACTTGGGCCTCACATAGGTCTATATTACTCAACGCGTACACTTGCATTTATACGCACAGTTTTAGTGTGTCACTCTCTCTCTTCCTCTCTCTCGCCTTGATGCTGATGTGTCAAATTCTAAATGGTTTATTTTATAAAAATCATATATTTTTATTCCTTTGTCCAAAAATTAAAAGAAAATATGTTTTGGATTAATTTTTTTTTAAGATTTCTAATAATTGTTTTGAGACTTGTTTTTGAGTTTTATCAGAAGAAGTTTTCTAAAAAATGATTTTAATACATAAAAATCACCAAAAATACACTTTAACCTTCATAACCCCAAAATATGAAAAAGTATATGTTTTCTTAATCATGAGAACCTAACTAGATCAATGGTGATGTTTTTAGAGTCTAAATTAGAGTTTTGTGTGAAAAGTCCAAAACAAGGATTTTCTTTACATTAATGTATATGCAAAACCCTAATACATGATTATACATTGAAAATAGGAAAAGTGGACCTTGGACTCAATTAAAGTGATGAAAGTTGGTAATTGGATTTCATTAAGAAAGGTATGTTATTTCCTTAAACCTCATTTGGGAATAATTTGTAAGCCCTAACCTAGTTTCCCTAATGAGGCTTCTACGAAACCCTAATTTCTCTTTTGATAAATCCTTTACTGAATTTGCCTCAAAATCAATTTTATTATTTATTTCTTGGGTCTTGTACCCCACTGCCATGTCTTTATTTACTTGATGCTTATACTTGCCATAGTTCTTTAGCATGTTGATTTTATTAGACTATTTAACTAGTGTAGTGGTACTTTTGTACAACCACCCATAGATGTTGACTAAATGGACATCAGTTAATCCCTTTTGTTTTGATAATGACAAAAATTTCATTCTTGTCAATCTAACGTGCTACTTGAGTGTTGCAGGAATAAGGTGGATGACAAAGCTTTGGGAAATCTATATGCTTGAATGCTTGTATTTTTCATGAATTGTAATCAATTGTAAAAACTTGTACAAATATATAATGTACAAGTACTTAGACATCATGTAAATCAAGCGTTAGATCTTCCCTAGCCAATCACTACACTTAGATAGTTCATCCCCTTCAATAATGTCACATATGCACACTCATACATATACTTAGTACTTTATTTGAAACAGGGTCAATCTCGGTCGACAAAATCCTCGACCGAGACACTCTCGGTCGACAAACTTCTCAACCGAGAAAGACCCAAGTAGCCGTTAGACACAGCTGACAAGGTAGTTAGCAGTTGGAGATGAACGTTGCAAACACTTGCTCCAGAGAGCCTGTCGGTCGACAAATCCTCGACCGAGTAGGTATCTCAGTTGAAAATTCCTCGACCGAGATTGGTTCTGACAGCACTTACAGAATTAATTAACTAGTCGTTGCTAAAGCAACTAAAGTGTACCTAACGGCTAGTTAAGCACTTAAAACCCCCTAGAAAGTGTCTAGAACGTCCTTAAGCACTTGTAGGTCATTTCTATAAATAGGACATGCCTTAGGACACCTAAACTCACTTATTTCTACACTTGAGCAATCCTTGAGCATACGCTTGCATGAGCAACCTGTTTTGAGCAATTGAGCAATACTTGCAATTGGATACTCTTCTCCTTGCTCTAATTTCGTGTCCTATTGGCTAGTATCTCCTATCCACAGCAATCACACTTCCATATACATTGGTTAGGAGATCTACACACTTGATATAGTCAAATCAAGCCTTGTGCTTCAAAAGTTAAGTGTAATTTCCTTTTCCTTTCTTGTTCACTCTTATTGCTTGTACTCTCCTTGCTACTCCTAGGATTGGAGGCTGCGGATTGGAGAGGGTCGTGATCTTCTTGGTGAAGAAGGAGGCTTTAGACTACTTCAAGAAGGCTGGTGCAACGGGAGGCTACTTCAAAGAGGAAGGCTACTTCAAGGGGGAGCTTGAAGTTACTTCAAGAAGGCTGCCTCAAGTTGGTGCATCTACTTCAAAGTGAAGGCTGTCCAAAGGGGTGTAAGAAAGTATTGTATTTTATGTAAAATCCTTGAAGAGGTAATAAAATTAATACTTTCAAAATCCCGGTTGGGTAAGCAACCGGGTAGTGGACTGACTACCTTAGTATTTGCTAAGGTTGGAACCACTCTAAATCCCTTGTCTCCTTCTTGCTTTTTCATTTGTAGTTGTTTGAGTTAAATAAGTATTGAATTATCTTTAAAACCCTATTCACCCCCCCTCTAGTGGTTTTTCAATTGGTATCAGAGCAGGCTTCAAGGAACTCTAACCAAGTCTTGAAGAATGGGTGACGGGTTGCTCAACAACCTCAACCTTGAAGGGACACTTGTGGCTAGGCCTCCGGCATTTGATGGAACTAACTACACCTACTGGAAAAGAAGAATGCAATTTTATTTCCAAGGGATTAGTTGGGATCTATGGAGGATGGTGTCAACCCCTTATGAACTTCCTCAAGCAGAATATGCAGCTTGGGACACCAATACGGTAAAGTCTGCCCAAATGAATGCAAAGGTTGTAAGTATACTTTATTGTTCAATTTTAGTTGGAGAATTTAATAGTATATCAAATTGTGAAACGGCTTATGAAATTTAGCATAGACTTTCCATAACTTATGAAGGAATTGTGCAAGTTAAGAACTCTAAAATTGGAATGCTTAAACAGAAATTTGAACAGTTCCGTATGGATCTGAATGAATCTATTAGTGACATGTATGCAAAATTCTCTTCTATTGTAAATGGTTTGAATGCTTTAGGTAAAGTTATTAGTGAGGAAGATCAGGTGTCAAAGATCCTTAGATCACTTCCTCCCAAATACAAGCCCAAGGTGACGACCATTGAAGAAGAAAATGATCTCACCCGACTGAGGATGGAACAACTCATTGGCAACCTAGAAGCTCATGAAGCAACCCTAGAAGAAGAAGAAACAAGAGAACGTGAACTTCAACAAGGGAAAAAGAAGGATGTGGCTCTAAAAGCTTCAAATATTATCACACCGGAAAGTGAGGAGTCAAGTGAAGAAGAAGGAGAAGAAGCCTTGATTGTAAATGGTAAGAAATATAAAAGATTTAGATCTAACAAAATTTCTAGTTCTTCTTCTTCTCCTAGGTGCTTTGAGTGTGGAAAGAAAGGACATCTAAAAAACGAAAGCCCTAAAACAAAGAAAGGAAAGAAAAGTTCACACAAAAAGAAGGGAGAAAAAGCTTACAAAGCTGCATGGGATGAGTCAAGTGAGAGTGAAAGTGGAGAAGAAAAGGTGGAATGTCTAATGGCAAGAGAAGATGAAGACTCACAAGAGGTAAGCCTTCTTGATCTTCCTAAAGAAGAGTTAATTGCTAGTCTACAAGAAACTCATGATAAGCTTGTTGATTGCAAAAAGAAACTAAAGAAGGTTACCAAAACAAATGATGAGTTATATGCTAGATTAAATGATCTCTCTTCTGAAAAGAACAACATTGATCTTGAGAATTTGTCTTTAAAAACATCTTTAAATGACTGCACTAGAAAGTTACTTACTCTAGAAATGAATGTTGATCTTATTTCTCAAGAAAAGATTGATTTGTTAGCAAAACTGAATGATTTTCAGACCCAACCAATCTTATGTAACCATCTAGACTATGATAATGTTGTAAAAGAAAGAGACTCTCTATTATCTGATTTAGATCAAGCAAGGAAAGAATTACACAAGAAGATGGATGACATTGCTAAGCTACAAAGAAACCTAAATGACTTAAAAGGAAAAGAGATCCTTAATAATATTCTGGAAATTTCCTCTAGTTTCAATGAAAGAAGAGGATTAGGATATAATCCAAAGAAAAATCAACCCAAAAGAGATAAAACATCCAAGAATCAGACTATGTTTGTACCTAAGAACACAATTCCTAGAAAGAGAAATGAAGTTGATTCTATTACCTGTCATTTTTGTCTACGTCTTGGACATTATTCATTTTCATGACCTTATAAGAACAAGGATTCCACATTAGTTTGGGTTCTAAAACCTCAAACTTAGTAGACTTGAATGAAATTCAGTTGAGATATGATCTAATGCTTATCTTTGAAGATTATATTGTCTTATCTCAACTTAACAAAAGGTCTCATGCATTATGGTAATTTTCTGAACTGATATACTGAAACAGAAACTTATTCGGTCGAAGTATTGTCGACCGAAAATATAATCGGTCGAACTTTTGTCGACCGACCAGTTGCTTGTGACAAATTAAAATCTACAACAACAAACTGAGTAAAACAACAACCATTTCGGTCGAAAAAAGATCGACCAGGACAAAATTCGGTCGAAAAATGGTCGACCGAGCAGAACTTCTGTTTTTCTTCAGTTTTTAATCTGCAATACAACAAACTTTCTCGATCGACGATTGGTCGACCGAGAGAAATGTCGGTCGAACTTTTGTCGACCGACTGAAGTTCTGAGTCAGATTTTTTATTCAGTCTGTAATTAAATGCTTCTAACCATACCGGACCATCACATGGGTACCAAAACCTACATTTTAATGCAGGATTGGGTGGTCGACAGTGGATGTTCCAAACACATGACCGAAAACAAGGATGCATTTCAAACTTTTGAAGAAAAGAAGAGTGGAACAGTCACCTTTGGAGATAATGGTAAAGGTAAAATCGTTGGAATAGGTAACATTGGTACAAACCTCGAAATAAAGAATGTTTTACTTGTTGATGGTTTGCACCATAATTTAATAAGTGTTAGTCAATTATGTGACAGTGGATATGATGTTTTATTTAACAAAAATTACTGCAAGTTATTAATAGAAAACACTACAAATGTTGTTTATGAAGGAAAATGAGTTGGAAACCTTTATATTCTTAGACCTAACTCTATGAAATCTGTAGTAGGAAAATGCTTACTTGCAAATGAAAATACTTTACAACTATGGCATAAAAAGTTAGGACACGCTAGTTCACATGTCATAAAAAAGTTAGTTAAATATGATCTTGTCGTGGTTTGCCTAATTTATCTTTTGATCAAGTTGAAAATTGTGAACCATGTACTTTGGGCAAGCAAACAAAAACCTCTTTTAAACCCAAACATGTACTTAGCACCTGTAGATCCTTAGAATTGATTCATATGGATTTATTTGGACCTATGAGGACACAATCTATTGGTGGCAAAAGATATTGTTTTGTTATTGTTGATGATTATAGTAGATATACATGGGTACATTTTCTTGCAACCAAAGATGACATTATTCATGTCTTTATAAAATTTTGTTCCAAGATTGAAAATATATTACAAAACAAAATATGTACCATTAGAAGTGATCATGGTGGAGAATTTGAGAACCATTTATTTGAAGAATTTTGCATATCTCAAGGATACATTCACAACTTTTCTGCTCCACGCACTCCACAACAAAATGGTATAGTTGAAAGGAAAAATCGATCACTACAAGAAATGGCTAGGACTATGATTCTCGAATATAATATACCTAAAACTTTTTGGGCTGAAGCTATAAACACCGCATGCTATGTGTTAAATAGAGTAACTGTTCACTCCTATTTGAAGAAAACACCATATGAAATAATACATACTAAGAAACCTAGAGTTGACTATTTTCATACCTTTGGATCCACATGCTATATCTTAAACATTAAAGAGGATAGAGATAAGTTTGATTCTAAATCACATAAAGCATTCTTTTTGGGATATTGTACCTCTAGCAAAGCATTTAGAGTCTACAACACTATTTCTAGAAAAGTTGAGGAATCTATTCATATTTCTTTTCATGAAGAGCCAAAATTAGAAAATCCTGAAATAGTTGATCTCACTCATCAATTTGAAAATTTATCCATACCCAATGACAGTGAGAAAAATACTACAAGCAATGACAAAGCTGAAACACAACCTACACCTAGACTCATTAAGGATCATCCTCAAGAATTAATTATTGGAAATCCTAATGATAAAGTCAAAACTCGTTCTTCTTTTAAGGATGTTGCAAACATGGCCTTTATTTCTATTATTGAACCTAAAAAGGTATCTGAAGCTCTTAAAGATGACGATTGGATAATATCAATGCAAGAAGAATTAATTCAATTCACTAAAAATGATTTATGGGATTTAGTTCCTAAACCACAAGATAAAACCATCATTGGAACTAAATGGGTTATCTTGTCAAATTGTAGAAGCACTAAGCTATTATTAATAAAAGTGTTTTTCTATGGCTTCACTTGAACAAATACATGTTTGATAATAATATTATTGTAGAGCATACAAATAAAGGGGAGTAATATATGAAATTAATCACAAAGGATAACATTTTTGCAAATGATGGAAAATTAAATTGTGCCAAAATTTAACATTAATAGTGTGCATTAATCCCTTGATTTTAATTGGATATCTCTTTAAGGGGGAGCAAAGCATAATATTAAGAAAGAAAAATACAAAGTCATACTAAATGATTATCTTGGATATCTTTTTGAAATGACAAAGGGGGAGAAATAATATAAAAATCAAAAACATAAAATTAAAAATGATATCTCAGTCAGAATTCACTTGCAAAACAAGAATGGCTACAAAAGGTTATCTTCAGGTATGAAACTCACATGTTTTATATTTCCTTATTTTACATTTAGGAAATGTTTGTCATCTTCAAAAAGGGGGAGATTGTTGGCTAAATGGACATTAGTTAATCCCTTTTGTTTTGATAATGACAAACATTTCATTCTTGTCGATCTAACATTCTACTTGAGTGTTATAGGAATAAGGTGGATGACAAAGCTTTGGGAAATCTATATGCTTGAATGCTTGTATTTTTCATGAATTGTAATCAATTGTAAAAACTTGTACAAATATATAATGTACAAGTACTTAGACATCATGTAAATCAAGCGTTAGATCTTCCCTAGCCAATCACTACACTTAGATAGTTCATCCCCTTCAATAATGTCACATATGCACACTCATACATACACTTAGTACTTTATTTGAAACATTGAAACAGGTTCAATCTCAGTCGACAAAATCCTCGACCGAGACACTCTCGGTCGACAAACTTCTCGGCCGAGAAAGACCCAAGTAGCCGTTAGACACAGCTGACAAGGTAGTTGCCAGTTGGAGATGAACGTTGCAAACACTTGCTCCAGAGAGCCTGTCAGTCGACAAATCCTCGACCGAGTAGGTATCTCGGTCGACAATTCCTCGACCGAGATTGGTTCTGACAGCACTTGCAAAATTAATTAACTAGTCGTTGCTAAAGCAACTAAAGTGTACCTAACGGCTAGTTAAGCACTTAGAACCCCCTAGAAAGTGTCTAGAACGTCTTTAATCACTTGTAGGTCATTTCTATAAATAGGACATGCCTTAGGACTCCTAAACTCACTTATTTCTACACTTTATCAATCCTTGAGCATACGCTTGCATGAGCAACCTGTTTTGAGCAATTGAGCAATACTTGCAATTGGCTACTCTTCTCCTTGATCTAATTTCATGTCCTATTGGCTAGTATCTCCTATCCACAGCAATCACACTTCCATACACATTGGTTAGGAGATCTACATGCTTGATACAGGCAAATCAAGCCTTGTGCTTCAAAAGTTAAGTGTAATTTCCTTTTCCTTTCTTGTTCACTCTTATTGCTTGTACTCTCCTTGCTACTCCTAGGGTTGGAGGCTGCGGATTGGAGAGGGTCGTGATCTTCTTGGTGAAGAAGGAGGCTTTGGACTACTTCAAGAAGGCTGGTGCAATGGGAGGCTACTTCAAAGAGGAAGGCTACTTCAAGGGGGAGCTTGAAGTTACTTCAAGAAGGCTGCCTCAAGTTGGTGCATCTACTTCAAAGTGAAGGCTGTCCAAAGGGGTGTAAGAAAGTATTGTATTTTATGTAAAATCCTTGAAGAGGTAATAAAATTAATACTTTCAAAATCCCGGTTGGGTAAGCAACCAGGTAGTGGACTGACTACCTTAGTATTTGCTAAGGTTGGAACCACTCTAAATCCCTTGTCTCCTTCTTGCTTTTTCATTTGTGGTTGTTTGAGTTAAATAAGTATTGAATTATCTTTAAAACCCTATTCACCCCCTCTAGTGGTTTTTCAATAGATAGGGCATGTATAAATTTTCCTAGGGGAATGTGTTACTCTCCCCAATATAGAATATTTGTAGGTGATCAAAATGTGTTACTACCCCTCACCTATTGGTTGAGGTTTTGTACGTGCCTGAACCCTACATAGTTTAGGTAGTCAATATTAATCATGCATGCAACCTTTTTACTATTTTTGTTATGGAAATCATCATTTATTTATGCCTCATACTTTTGATCATCTTCATCTTATGATGAAATCTTAGCCTTCATTTCCATGTTGTTTCTTATCTTTTGTCCTTGTTCATTATCTCTGACACATACCTTGCTTCTTTATTTTGCTTGGTGCTTTCCCAACCACCTAGGGTTTGATCAAGCAGTTGAGCAAGGCCTAGGATCAGAGTTGTGCAATAGGAGCATGGAGGACCATCCTAAGAATAGGATAAAGAGTATAAGGCTTTAAGCATGGACCTATCTCATGAAGTTGTTTCTTGGAGACAAAGTTGGTGTAGTTTAGATTTCCCTCTATCTAGATCCTTTTGTTGTTGTAAACCCTATATGGAAGATATGATGAAATGATGTACACTTTTATAAAATTGATTATAGTCATGAAATTATATTCCCCTGCAAAACTCTTTGGTCTTTTGTATAACATCATATAAAGATTTGAAAATTTTACACCCATTTTTGCATGCCTTTTGAGTATGTTTGGTATGGATGTTTTATTTTTTAAATTTTTAGTAAAGGGGTGATTTACTCTTTTACAACACAGTATTAGAGCCCATGGTAGTTAGAATCTGACTATTTCAATTTTTTCTCCAAAATTAGAACTCTTGTCTTACATAGTTCCCCTTTAAGTGACATGTTTTCCCTATAATTTATCTATGCAACCCTTGAGATGATGAAAGGTTGATGTAGGATCCTATAAGTTTCACATTAGAATCATGATGAATAAACCCCAAAACTATTTATAATTAAAAGATGTAAGTAACCATACTAGCTTGAGGTTGTTTAGATTTGTCATTAGGAAGATACTAGGACATGAAGTTGAAAGCAAAGGTGCCTAGAAAGGATCAGGGTTTGGGGGTTGGCAAGATTTTCCTTCACACCACTAGCTTGGTTTACAAGGAATCCCAGATCCATATGATGCATGCTTGGCCTGAGCTGATACAAATTGTCTGAAATAGCATGCCTTTAGGCAATAGTTTCCTTAGACATCTATGTTGGATATCTTTGGGAACCTTAATATGTTGACCTAGTGACTTGTTTGAGGATGAATACCAAATATAGTTCCCTTATGTCCCTTAAGACCATATGTTTGGTTAGCCTAACCCTAGAACCTAGACTTTGAAGTTTGGTGATTAGTAAGCTATCAGAGTGCTCAGTGGAAGTATGATGGATCTTATACATGGTTTGGTTAGACTCAACCTTTTACCTATAGTTTAGTTTAGCTTGACAGGTCAAACCTTTTTAAGGGGTGGAGAGTAGTTGGTTGTTGATGTTGGGTAGTTATATTTTGAGGACCAAATCCTTTTTAAGGGGATGGAGCCCTATGACATTTAGAAATCGAGGTACTATGACTCTACAAACCCTAATTCCATGAATTGGAGGGTAGCTTGCTTGGATCCTTAGTTTTGACTAAACAAGTTATAGTTACAACTTAACATGTTTGTTAATATATTAATGAGCATATAATGATCATCTAATTAATAGTTCATACGTTTGAACCCTAATGAATATCTAATGCACATAATATGAGTAACTCACATATTAATACTAATAATGAATAAGCATGATGCTAACCATGTCATGAATTAATAAACTCTAATGATATGAAGAGCAAGATAATTATAACCTAACTCTCAACTTAATGCATGCTAAGAAGGTACAAGTAAAGTATAATGATCATATTAACCTAAATTCTAAGTTGTAATCATCCAACCTTAATGTATACATCCTTGATGACATTCATGATACATTAATGACATTAGGTGTCATAATCAAATAATATACTTTGATACACATAAATGGTATATAATCACCTAATCATAGATTAATCAAGTCATCCATATGTAATGCACATCACCTTGTTCTCTAATACACACCTAATTAATCACCTAATCATGGTTTGATATGCCAATCAAATAATTAATGTGTAATATGTTTCATCTTGTTCACAAAAATGCATAAAATAACTCAAATATGGAAAAGAAGTAATTGGATTCACATAAATGTGCATAATCAATAATAAGAAGTGAATAAATATGAGAAATGAATTAATTAATGATGACATTAATATTAGTAAGAAATGTAATGCGATAAGGTAACAACATTTAATGTATATATAAGTAAGTAATGTGACATTATATGGATTAATAATAGACTTGATAACAAAATGGATAAAATGTCTTAATTCATGAAAAATAATATATTATAATTTAATATGGTGATAATATAAGAATGATGGAGCCTAAATCCAAATTATTAATGATAATGGTCAAATATATCAATAGAGCTTGAGATAATTCGGTAAACCCTAGTTGTGCTTAAAATTCTTAATGAGATAGAAAAAATATATGATTTCTTGCATAATAATGAAATATAATTCTTTTGGCAACTAAGAAAATACAATTGGATACAATTAAAAGAATAATAAAGATAATGTGGTATCCTAATAAATATAATTCTAATGATCCAAAAATATTAATAATGTTAAATCTCGTAAAATTAATCTTAATAATGGAACCCTAGGTGATCTTTGAGAACCTGACCTATGAGGAGTTGCTAGTGAAAGTTTTTGTGGAAGTTTCATGGTTGGAGGAACAACCTGAAGTTAGTGTTGATATGTTGCACACTCACCCTTCCCTCTTTGCTTGTGATTTCGGGGACAAAATCCTCTTTAACAAGTGGAGTGTTGTAACATATCAAAACTTGGACATATTATCTTTTTGACCCTCTTTCCATGTTGATCCTTTCATTTCTATCCTTTTTGTCATTGATGTTGAATTTGTGGAAATAATAAGTGGCTTGGTGAAAATTTGTTCATTATCTCCTCCAAAAAATGGGTTTATGCTCAAATACCTTAGTAAATATTTTTAATAATGGTATAATACGTAAATTTACCACATATGTGAGATTATGATAAAATAATTCGTTCTAGATCATTCCTTAGCCTTATGGAGTAAGGAGGAGAAAAATGAATGAATATTAATGCTTTAAACATGTTAATGTGATATATAATTAATTAATACGAAAAAAAATTAATTAATATGAGAAATAATGGTAATAATGGATAATAGGCCAAAATTCATAAAAGAAAAACGAATTGGTTAAATATAACTTGAGATTCATTTCCTCAGGTTTGTTTTGGCTTGGAGGCCAAGTTTCATAACTTTGGGATGATAATAACTATATCTCTTTTATTTAAAAAAGAAAAGGTGAGTTTTCCTCAAAATATGAAATTAAATACTTAGTGACTCCAAAAGTGGAAAATAATCTTAGATTCGTAATCTACACATTAAAAATAACCTTTAGGTGAATTTTCATGAAATTTGGATAATCTTTAATATACATGAGAATTCAGGTGAGAGAAAGTGTGTAGAACCTTCAAAATATTAAATAAATGTACAGACAACTCAAACATGTAAAATTGATGGCAAATTCATATCCAAGGAACTTAATTTGACTTGTTGGTGAAGTTTCATCATATTTGGAGAATCTTATAATCATTAATGATGGAGGAAAGAGAAAATAATATTTGATTTATTTAACACATAAAATTTCTCAAATGGAAAATATAATTACATATTCATATTCCTCATATCAAAAATATGTTGGGTGTCAAATTTCATTTAATTTGGGGCTCCTTTACACCCTCAATTGAGGAGAGAAAAATAAGAATTTAACGTGACCACACTTTAGTCAGAATCATAGTCACATTAGATATATACATGTCACGTGGCTCCTTTTAATTTTCAATTTTATGTGCAACCAGGACCATCTGATCCTTTATTCGATGATGTGGAACTCGTCTCCTACCTTGGGTAGGAGAGGCTCGCTCGAAACAGTAACCATCTCTTGTATTTTGGGTTTTGCTCGCTCGATTCTGAAAAATTTGTGTGATTTTTGTTGCGTTGAATTTGGGAGATAATTCAACACGATTCAAGCCACAATTTTAGCCCCACTTTTCATTGTTTAAGAAATACTCAATTTTTGGATCTGAGCTTATAGAAGCTCCTACCCTGTTGGACCTATATGCACCCTCACCTATAAATACTAGTTCCCCAACCTCCGCGAGCACCTGTTCTATTCTCCTCTCTTATCAATTTGTTCATGGTTTCCTCACACACATGCCGCCGAAGTCTTCTCCTCTCCATGCTTGTAGCAGGTTGCCTGAGATCTCAGCGGTACCCAGATCCAAATGGACCACGAAGGTGAGTTCGTTGGAGCTTGTTCTTCATTTACTTGGCTTCGATTTTTCGTTTGATGCTTTCTCGTGGATTTGCCCAAAACCATGCGAAGCAGCAACTGAGTTGCTTGCGGGCATGGTTCCGTGGATGGATGGGATGAATCCCCCTATTCTTATCCCTAAACTACCCTCTCTTCTCTCTTTTCTATAGTTTTTCTCGCTGAGGGTAGTTTGGTAATTTGAACGTGTTTCCCTTTGTTTTGGGGCGGGCCAGCGAACTATTGCTGGGCTTGACTAGGTGATTTGGTGGCCTTCCATTGGACCAAGTCACCCGATGGCCCCACTCTCTCACTCTCTGTCTTCCTCTCTCTCACCTTGATGGTGATGTGTCAAATTCTAATTGGATTATTTTATAAAAATCACATCTTTTTATTCTTTTTTCCAGAAACTAAAAGAAAATATGTTTTGGATTTAGAAAAATGTAAGCTTTCTAATAAAATGTTTTTGAGACTTGGTTTTGAGTTTTATAGGAAGGGGTTTTTTAAAAATGAATTTAATACATAAAAATCACCAAAAATGCACTTTAACCTTCATAACTCCAAAATATGCAAATTTTATGTTTTCTTAATCAGGAGAACCTAACTAGGTCAATGGTGATGTTTTCAGAGCAGATTTTTGTGCAAAAAGTTCAAAACTAGAATTTTCTTTAAATTAATGTATATGCAAAACCCTAATACATGATTATACATTGAAAATAGGAAAAGTGGACCTTGGACTCAATTAAAGTGGTGAAAGTTGGTAATTGGATTTCATTAAGAAAGGTATGTGCTTTCCTTAAACCTATGTTTGGAATAATTTGTAAACCCTAACCTAGTTTCCCTAATGAGGCTTCTATGAAACCCTAATTTCTCATTTGATAAATCCTTTACTAAATTTGCCTCAAAATAAGTTTTATTATTTATTTCTTGGGTCTTGTACCCCACTACCATGTCTTTATTTACTTGATGCTTATACTTGCCATATTTCTTTAGCATGTTGATTTTATTAGACTATTTAACTAGTGTAGTGGTGGTTTTATACAACCACCCATAGATAGGGCATGCGTAAATTCGCCTAGGGGAATGTGTTAATATCCCCAATATAGAATATTTGTAGGTGATCAGAATGTGTTACTCTCCCTCACCTATTGGTTGAGGTTAGGTAGGTTCCTCAACCCTAGATAGTTTAGGTATTCGATATTAATCATGCATGCAACCTTTTTACTATGTTTGTTATGGCAATAATAATTTATTTATGCCTAATACTTTTGATCATCTTCATATTATGATGAAATCTTAGCCTTCATTTCCATGTTGTTTCTTATCTTTTGTCCTTGTTCATTATCTCTGACACATACCTTGCTTCTTTCTTTTGTTGGGTGCTTTCCCAACCACCCAAGGTTTGATCATGGAGTTGAGTGAGGCCTAGGATCAGAGTTGTGCAACATGAGTGTGGAGGGTCATCCTAAGAATAAGATAAGTAGTACAAGGCTTTAAGCATGGACCTATCTCATGAATTTGTTTCTTAAAGACAAAGTTGGTATAGTTTAGATTTCCCTCTATCTAGATACTTTTGTTGTTGTAAACCCTATATGGGAGATATAATGAGATGATGTACACTTTTTTAAAATTGATTATAGTCATGAAATTATATTCCACTGCAATACTCTTTGGTCTTTTGTATACCATCATATAAAGATTTGAAAATTTTACACCCATTTCAACATGCCTTTTGAGTATGTTTGGGATGGATGTTTTATTTTTCAAATTTCAAGTAAAGGAGTGATTTCACTCTTTTACACAAGGTGTGTGTGAAACATGCTCTCCAAAGAAGAAAGTAGATGCCACAAAACCAACTCCTCTACCATGTCATCAACGCATGTAATGACCTCATGTGTAAGCACATCCTTAATTCTTCTAGCAATCTATGTTCTTTATATTCCAGCCTACATTCACTAACATATAGGTAGATGAAATATGAATGAGTAATCAACTGCCAGAGGTCCTTCTACAATACCTCAAACATCTTGTAGCATGACAATGATAGATGATGAAAACTATGTCTAACATGGTGACAGAACTGTAGAACTGTAGAAGGAGCATGGTGACATGAAGATGGAAAAGGAGGAAGAAATGAATCAATGTAAGGAGAAGCACAAATGCAGGATACTAAGACAATAGTAGCAACCATCTTCATCATGTTTTTCATAAATCCCATCCTTTTCATCATCCTCTTCCTCATGTGATGGAGAAAGTCAAAAACCCACATCAAGCAATGAGGCTTCTTCTCCACTAAATATAGATATGAATTTATCACAATTCATTTATGGGACTATGGATACAGAAGAAAAGATGAAGGGAGAAACCCTGGTACCACCACCATAGGCCTCCCCTAAACTATGTTGGGATGAACAACCCACACCAGGGGCAGATGACTTGTAGAACACAATGCAATAGTCACATGCAAAATTGTTGAGAAGGATGAAGTTAATAAAAGTTTGTTGGGAAAAGTGGAAGAAACAACATAGTAGGTGATTTAGAAGGTATCAAATAAGTTCAACTATGAAACATAATGCTCAAGATCTACAAAAATCACATGCAATATAATGAAGAAGAAGAGACAATAACAACACACGTTGTTAACACACACATGACCGCAACATCAACTGTCTTGTTATAGGAAGACAAAAAGGAGATGTGGAGTTTCTTTGACAATGCCGCTATGGGAACACCAAGCCCACATCTCTTTGTACTAGAAATGCCAGAAGAAAGAGGAATTCATGTGCCTTCGCCTCTCCCATGCAAATTTAAGGAATGGACATTGCCTTTATGTTTGGGATATGCATCCATGTACTTGTTGATGTCATTGATGACAAGTTGCCATGAGAGGACATTATTGATGTCAACCAGAGGTGCTTCTTGACGAGGGAAGATTTTTGAGGGATATTCAAGGCAAAAGAGAAAGTGAATGCACATTTCTTTAACGTCCTATGCACAATAAATTCTTTAGGAGTTTTCATATCCTAAGAAAGAAGGATACTATTCAATAACACACCTACCCTCACCATCTGCCTCTATGAAAATAAGCTCAACACACCCTCAATTGATGAGCTAGCTGCAACAATGAATAATAACTAGACAATATTCATCATCTGACTTACAAAATTGAAAACTATTGGCTCCTATCTATAGTAGATATGGAGTAAAGGCAAACTGTAATCTTCAACTGTATTGCTATAGAATCGAAATCAACAACATGATATTCCAGGAGACTGAAGCAAGATAGATTTAAAGAATTTTGATCAAGCTAGAACATTTAATTAGAAGTGCTAGTAGCCATTACAAGAATAATTAGAATATATTTATTATCAAAACAAAATTTCCCTAGAAACATCCACGATCATGGGATAGCACCTTCATTGTCCTGAAAGTTAATTAAGGCAATTAATTAAAGAATCACTTTCAAGGATTTGGTCGGGGAGGACTTTCATTGCATGTGTGGGTAATAAACTATGGATATCATTTATTATATGTTCTCCTTTAATGACCACAAAATGACTGCAATAACATGAATATGATACACAAATGTACTTCTTTTTGAAAAGTTTCATAGAGGGAACATCTACAAGACCTACAAACATATGATACTGATAAAGTGTAGGCACTTGCATGGGAAAGGGGTTGGAACAATGATGAAGTGTGAAAGTTCCACTAAAAAAAACCATGATGTAGGTGCACCTAAATAATAGAAGCAACAAACTACAACTCTAAATGAGACAACAACACAAGAGAAACTACAACCCACAAAGGAAAGTTAGCAGACAGATAAGACCATAAAAGACTTGACACTAGAATTATTGACTGAACAACCACAACAAGTACCCCTCATTATGAAATGTCAGTTGAAGAGGATAGATTACAAACAAGATTAGATTTTTTTGCTAAAAATGATCATACAAAAGAGGGGGAGTTTAAAAAGATGCTTCAGTAGACACCTTTTACCCAGAGCAGACCCATGATACTGATCTCCTACAATATGAAGAAAATATATCTCAAGGGAAAACATGGACGACAAAGCAACATTCAAGAATTTTTCTAGATGTGCATGCACAGTCTAATAGATGAAGAAGTAGACTCATGCATGTACATAATAAAAGATTAATACAGTGACCACAATGTCATCTTTTAGTGAGGAAGTTTTTTCATCATGAAGGAATATTTCTAGGATATCTGAGATCGTAATGGTTATATCTCAGTAAATACAATATCAACATGCCAATATCTTCTCATGAACAATCTCCCCAATGTTCATGTAGAAAGTTTTATGTGCTTTAGAGGTGGGGTGAATAGAGCTAATATAAATATTATGCAATTTCAAACACTAAGGAGGTTAGATTACAACTTGCTTTAAAAATAATACAACAAAAATGTAATGTAAGTAATTGGACAATGAAAACAAACCACAAGAGACACCCATGTAGAGTGGTTTTGTCAAAAGATGTCAATGCACTGCTTGGTTGTTACCAACTAAGATTTGTAACAATCAACTTTTATTAGCCTCATGAGAAATGATGCAAAGTACAATTATTATCCTCTTCTTTCATGGTCACAAAAAAGCAGCAAACCTTAACCTTTTCTTTAACTACTTTGAAGAGCATGAACCTCTTCTTTAATGGTCAAGGAAGAGAACCAAACCCTCATCCCTTCTTTAACGACTGTGAAGAGTATGGAACCTTGACATCTTCTTTGATAGCCAAGGAAGAGCACCGGTGAGGAGACCCCTTCTTCTCTAGCAAGTTCCCAGATAGCCTTCTTGCAAGAAGTAGTCAAGAACACTCAAACAATGTTGTCAAATAAGACTTGAGAGAGAGGACACCAATGCTCACAATATACAAATATCAATTCTTCAAAAGATTTAAAATATGAAGCTCTCTATGAATAAGTGATTCAGCCCTATATTAGGGCTTCATCTTGTGCCATATTGCATTTCAATCACATCTATACCAGTTAGATTACATGTTATTTCTCCTAATATGCATATTTGTATCAAATGCACTTATTGACATTATGTGCATGTTTTTCAGGTATTTGGACCACCCTTGATGGAAGAGAGAGAGAAGAGTGATCCTAGGGTTTCTCTACCATTGGAGAGGCCTAAAGTGAAGTCCGAGGCTCCCTCAACCTACCCCTAGTGGCCAAAGCTCCATTGAAGCAAAGATGTCCAAGAATGCACAAAGAATCAAGTCAAAGTGTTGTAACAGAGACCACCATGACCGTGGTACCTCAGAACGGTCATGCTGGCTCATCCAAATACAACAAAGTCATCTCAAGAAAGTGTAGAGATCACCACGGCCATGCCACATAGAATGGCCATGGTGGAATGACCTAGAACAGTTGTGCCAACTTGCAGGGCCGTGTGACAGCTGAAGCAAAATGACCGTGGAGCCAAGAACGGGAATTGTTTTCCAATTCACCACGATCGTGCTACCCTAACCCCCACGACGACCGTGGTGACCACCACGGCCATGCTACCTCATGTAAATTTTTGACCAAATTATTGTGATTTTTACTCATTTCTCACCACAGTCATTCCACACTACCACGACCATTCTCACCCCTTCCCACCATGGTCGTGGTGACCACCACGAACCTGGTACTCATAAAAATGTAGCTACTTTTACACTACATTTCCCACTTTACCCCCACTTGACCTATTGCTTCCCCCACACCTATATATACCTAGGTGGAGGCTTTAGCATGAGGTTAGATACCTCCTAACACCTCTTAGATCTCCATTTCCCCCCTTAGCCATTCCACTCCATTTCCACCTCCATTCCACCCCATTTCACCATTTCCACCACTGAAACCTAGTTTCCTAGTGTTTTGACCCTATTCCACCATCATCCCATGCCATTGCACCTTGTAGGAGAGAGGAGGACGTCCTGTAGCAGCTGAGGTGGAGGATTTCTCCATCTATACTGATCTCCATGGATTCTTCTTCCTCTTTCTCCTTTCTTTTTGTATTTTTCATTGCTATGTGTAGCTAGGCCCCTTGGATGGGCTCTTTGGGGGTGAAAATGTTACTTTGATACCATGCTGGGGGAAAATGATATGTAAACATTGTAATTTCGTTTTCTAATGATTATGTTCTATTTTTATCCCACTCTTTAAGAATTTCTTGTTGGTTTGTGCTTGAAATCACCTAGGAATTTAGTGAAATTGCTTATATGTGTGAATTTTGGGATTTGCTCCTAGGTCTAATTTCTATATCCCTAGATAGCTACCCATCCTCCTACATGCTAATCAATTCTCCTAACCCCAGTTGAGAAATCTAAGTATCTAGTTTAGATGAATTTGGTGTGCTTAGCATGGAGCTTTCTCAAGGCTAGAATGTGGGTGATGGGAAGCCTAAAACCTCACTTCCACTCCTGTGACTAACCTTAGCCCCTAATCATCATAAGATCATCTAACTTAGAAACCTAGGCTTGTTTAGACTCTAATTGAATTACACCTAAACCCTAACCCAATTGAGCCTCGCAAGGGTAGTAGGGGGTGTTAGGGACTAGTTCCCCTAGCATATCCATGGCCAGTTAGTAGTTTAGGATAATTCATTAGACTCTAGCTTGTTGTTTGGTTTGATAACCTAAATGAAATCATCATGTTCACGTGTCATACCCAGCCTAATTGATAAGTGCATCACCCAAACAGGCTACACCTTTCTTTATTGCTTAAAAACCCTAATGGCCTTCTTGCTTAGATAGTGCTAGGCTAGTTAGCTTTTTACTTGCTTAGTTAGATCCTTGCCTTGTTCTTCCTTTGTTCTTGCTAGTTAGGTCTTAAATTTCTCTTTTGCCATGCTTGCTAGCTTAGTGTAGTGTAGTTCTCTTCTTACTTGCCTTATCATAGTTTTCTCTTTTCCTTATTTGCCTTACCTTTTCTTGCATAGTAGAATTAATTGTCTAGGGTTAACTTACGTTTTGATCTTACTTGTCCTCCTTTACTTGCTTGCTTGTTCATCATTAGTGTAATCAAACAAATCAACCTTTAAACCCTTCAACCCTAGACTATGCAGTAGGAACTAGCCCAAAAACTAACCTAGCTCTAGTGCCCCCTTTTCTCCATGTGGATCGAACCTATACTTGCCACCCTCCTATACCATGACACGACCCCATGTGCTTGCAGGTGTAGTGTTTTGGTTTAGGTGAGTGTGTTAAGTTAGGTCTTTATAAATTTTGAAAGTGATTCCACCATGTTCTTCTGTTCGCGGGGTTGCATCTATTCAAACTCCAATTGATTATTGTGAAACACCATTGGCGGAAACACACCAATAAGTGATGATCAACTTCTATAAAGATAGGCAAGGCTATGTTTGGTGAAGTATAACACAATTGTTGAGCTATGACTGATATGAAGATTAGCAATGTAGAATTCTAAGCTTGGAGAAAGATAACATGTAATAAATTTGATCAAGTGTATATTCTAAGTGTTCATAGGTACTCCTATATATAGCAAACACTTAGGAAGGGTCAATATAACTGTTAGGAGTGTTTTTACCAATATAAATGCTAAACTAGCCTTTAGAACTCAAAAAACAAGTTTACAATGATTAGAAAAATAAATACAAATTTTGACTACGGATTGATTCTAGTCAAAGAAGAGTTTGACCAAAATGTTCCATAAAAACACTATTATATTTTGGAAAACTTATTGAATGAATTTTCTGATGACACCTATCTATCCTAAATATTATATATAAGTGTGAAAAAGGGTTTACGATATGATAGTGTTGATTAATACTTGTTTTTACATAATTCCTAGCAAGCTGTATAAAATATACTTATACAAAGATTATATGAATCAACTTGTCCTACAAGCATCCAAACACATATAATATTTCATATTCTGTATTGTTGGATCTTGTCTAAGTTCTTTGATCACCTGAAACACTAAATGCACATTTTATTAACACAAAAGGGAAATATTTGCATCTTTGAAATTAGAGTGTGTCATATTCAAAAAGCCAACAATCTCCCCTTTTTTAGGATGACAAATATTTCTAATAAGATAATATTGAAAGTAGACAATTTAGTTCATCATACTTGTAAATTGCATAACTTAGATCATCATACCTTTAAATTGTTGTAGAATCTTCATGGATTTTTCTCCCCTTTTGTTGAAGTGAAAAAGGGGTTATAGTTACCAATGCTCCTCGTCAAGGAGACACCCCCAACAAGATATTCATTTTGGAGAGAAGATATATATACCCAAAGAAAAATAAGGATGTACTGATTTGAAATGAGATACATTTAATAGACAAAAATCCATATTTGATCAAGGAACATTAAAAAGTTGTCTAATTATTAATTAAAGGTATGTTAAATCCGTCATCATAAAAATATCCCATTAAGAATAAAATATGTAAAAGATACTCTAAGTCAATGGTAAGGAATGTTAAGTCCACCGTGATGTAGAGATGTCATGAAAAACACCAATTTTCTAAAGAATATCTCAATATCAATGCAGGGCATGTAAACTCCTCCATGATATAGAAATTACCATAAAAACCAAAGACAAAACCAAAAATAATATCGCAATTATTTTGAAGGGATGTTAAGACCATAAATGATATAGAGAATCCATTAAGCACAAAATGAGGTCAACAAAGAATCTGTAGACTAAATTTAAGGGATGTTAAGACCATAATTGATATAGAGAACCCATTAAGAACATAATCTAACAAAGATATCAAAATACCTACATGATATGCCTTTAAATGTTTAAATCTTAGTGTTTTCATAACTTGTCCTTTATTATATCACATGCTTGATAAATTTAATTTTTAGGTTGCAGGCATTGCAACACAAATTTATATGTGTCAATTAAATTATTTTCTTATTAAGGTGGTCACAGTGATAACAAGAAATAAATCAACAATTTTACATTATTTGGAAAGCATGAGAACTCATAAAAATATTTGGCCGCAATAGAAGGTACATCATATTTATGCGGAATGTGCACAAACCATATGCTAAATGATTAACAATAAAAATTATGGAAATGCCTTAAACTTTTTAATTGTGGATATTTTATCAATAAATTTCAACAATGCATTCAATGTCTATCAAAACTGCTTTGACCAACGATTACCAAAACCCAACAATTTATCATTCGGAAAACATCCAAATTCATTAATATATTTCTAAATTCAATAATTTACCGCAATGTAAAGTTATAAACTTTGACAAACTCTTTTTATCAATATTAAGCGTGGTCATAGGAAGAGTGGAAGATAAGCACAATGTATAGAAATAAATAAATAATTCATAATGAAAATTTAGAAACTGTGAACATGTTGCCAAACAAATCCATGGTGCTTTCAAAGCTTTCCTTATGCACTCTTTCATAAATAATCTCATCTCATTAGGGATGGCTAGAGGCCTGGTTGATCACAATTAATAATGACAATGAAATTTATAGATGTGGTTGATCAGAGAAAATAGAAAAGAACATAAAATGATTTTTTTCCAATTTTCAAACAACATTGTGGTGCCCAGCCAATCTTGCTCTAGAAAACTAATTATAAGATTGCCAAATTAAAACTTGACAAAAAATATTTTGGTTAAACTGTATTTTGATTAAACTTCCCCTCAGTCGAGCTATTCTTTAACCAAGAGGTATTCTACTAGAACTTTTTTCCCTTTTCAACCAATTTAAAAAAATGAACAAAACAAGATTAATTAGATATTCATAATTTTTCTCATCAACTTCTATATTGAAATAATTAATAGTAGTAACCAATTTTTATTTATTTTTCTTTTTCTTATATTTTTAATCTTTTTTGAATTAAATTCAACAAGTTCATACTTAGAAAAGTTGAAAGAGATACATCACTATCATCCCCTTGTGTACTTTCTTCTTTTTGTGTACTAATTCTAGTGATTAAACATTCGACTACATGATGAAAACTTTCCTCATCTTCTATTTCACGTTCATCAATATTCTTTTCAAAACAATTTATGGTATTTATAATAGAGGTAAATCTAGAATTCATTTTAGATATATTTTCATGTTTTTCCATGTGAAATAATTCTAGCATATTAATTTTAGAATCATTAATTTCTTGGTTTCTTGACGGATAATAGATAATTACCTCCAAATTTCATAAGAAAATTCATAAAAGGAAATATAAATAATTCATCAATAGAAAGAAAATTATAAAGCAAGTCTAAAAATATATTATTAAGAGTAGAATTTCTTACCATATCACATCTCATTCCTCCAAATCTATTGTTGAAGGCACATATGGATGGATGAATATCTTCCAAAGGTCATGTCTAACAACTTGAATGAAGAACATATCTTTCTTCCAAAGAATATAGTTGGATCCATCAAAGATACTTAGTTGATTGATGTGTGATCCTTCTTGGTTGAGTAGGCCTAAAGGACTTCCCCCATCTAAAAGACTTGTTAAAGTTCCTTGATGTGTGCTCTGATACCAACTCATGTGCTCTCGAGGGGGTATGTGAATGGAGCTAATATAAATCTAATGCAATTTCAAACACTGAGGAGGTTAGATTGCAACTTGCTGAAAAGAGAATATATCAAAAATGTAAAGCAAGTAATTGTACAATGAAAGCAAAGCACAAGAGACACCCAATGTAGAGTGGTTCCATCAAAAGACATTAGCGCACTACCTAATTGTTCCCAAACATTGATTTGCAACAACCAAATTTTATTAATGTTGCGAAAAAAATACAAACTACAATTGTTACCCTCTTCTTTCACATCCAAGGAAGAGCATCAAACCTTCATCTCTTTTGTAATGGTTTTAAAGAGCAACAACCTCTTCTTTAGCGTCCAAGGAAGAGCAATGAACCTTCACCTTTTATTTAATGGCTTTGAAGACCACCAAAATTTCACCTCTTCTTTGATGGCCAAGGAAGAGCACTAAAAAGAAAACTCCTTCTCTATCAAGTCCCCAGACAACCTTCCTACAAGAAGTAGTCTAAGAACACTCAAACAATGTTGTCGAACAAGATTGGAGAGAGAGAGAACACCAGTGCTCACAATATACAAATATCAAAATTTCAAAAGATTTACAATATAAAGATATTTATGAACAAGTGATGATCAACTTCTAGAAGGATAGAAAAGGCTATGTTTTGTGGAGTATGACACTATTGTTGAGGCTTAGATTTGAAGATAGGAATGTAGAATTCTAAGCTTGGGAAAGATATCACGTAATATATTTTCTCAAGTGTATATTGTAAGTGTTCATAGGCACTCCTATGTATAGGAAACACTTATGAATGGTCAATATAGATGTTGGGAGTTTTGTCACCAATATAAATGCTAAACTTGATGCTAGAAGTCAAGAGACAAGTTTACCATGACTAGAAAAATAAATGCAGATTTTGACTACGGACTGATCCCAGTCGAAGAAGAGTTTGACTGAAATATTCCATGTAAAACAAATTCTATTTTTTGAAAACATATCAAATGATTTGTCTAATGACACCTACCTATCCTAAATAGTTTATATAAGTGTGAAAAAGGGTTTAACATGGGATAGGGTTGATCATCACTTACATCATTCCTTGCAAGTTGCACAAAATGCACTTGTACATAATATATACATGGAACAACTTGTCCTACAAGCATCCAAACACATATAATATTGCGTATTCCTTACTTTTGGATCTTGTATGAGTATATTTATCACCTGAAATACTAAATGCATAATTTGGTAACACAAAAAGAAAATATTTGCATCATAAAAATTAGAGCATGGCATATTAAAAAGCCACCATGTTTCTTACTGTTATAAGACTTGATGCACAACAAGAATTTTGAGGAGAAGTAAAAACTCATAGAGTGATTTTGTAAAAGAGTGAAATCACCCCTTTACTAAAAATTTGAAGAATTGACATCCATTCTGAACCCTCTCATAGGTACTATGTAATGGGCATAAATTTTCCAAATTTATTAAACATTGGTATACAAAAGACCATTAGAAAGCAGCGGAATAAAAAATAACTGACTATATTCAATTTCATAAAAGGTTTACAAAAATACATCAAATTCTCCCATTAGGGTTTACATCAAGACACACAATCAGGATCTAGATAGAGGGAAGTCTAGACTACTACAATCTTGTCTCCAAACAACATCTCCATCAACTGACGTCCAAGCCAAAAGCTAAGATCTTCCTTGTCTTATCCATCACCTTGCTCAACACCTGGGTGGTTGGTAAGGCACCCAGCAAAAAGGGAAAGGGAAGAAAATTATGTGTCATAAAACTAGTCTAGGATATCAAGATAAGTAAAGCAAATAAGAACATGCTAGGGTTCATCATAAGATGAAGATAACAAGAGTATGAGGCTATATTCAAAAGAAACTTTCCATTAATAATTATATCAAAAAGGATTTGCATGTAAGATAATTATGCCTACCTAACTAAGTAGGGTTGAGGCACCTACCGGACCTCTAACCTTAGGTGAGGGGATAATAAGACATTCCCAGTCACCTACAATATTATGGGAAGAATAAGGCATTCCCCAGGGCGATTATTTACATGCCCTATGTCGGTGGTTGTACATAAGTACTACTACTTTAAATTAAATAGAACATAAATCCACGTGCTAGAAAAGTAGTCATGGCAAGAGTAGTCATAATATTCAATAATCATGGCAGTGGGGTATATGACCCAAACAAGAAGAAATTATAATCTAATTTGAGGCCTGAACAACATTAGGATTCAAGAATAGAATATTTAGGGTTCATTTAAGCCTCATTAGGGAAATATAGGGTTGGGCTGCAATTATCCCAACATAGGGTGTAAAGAATGCACATACATAATTAGGGATTGAAAATACATAGCACATACCTATCTTACTGATATCAATTACTAACTTTCACCACTTTAATTGAGTCCAAGTCCCACTTTGCCTATTTTCAACGTATTAACATGTATTAGAGTACATAGTGCACATTAACGTATAGAAACCCTAATTTCAGAATTTTTTTTTATCAAAACTCAGATTAAGATTTTGAAAATATCACCAATGAACTTATTAGGTTCTCTTGATGAAGAAAACATATTTTTATATTAATTTTGGAGTTATAATGATTGTGATGTAATTTTTATGGATTTTATGCATTAAATTCATTTTACAAAAATCACCCTTTGTCAAACCATAAAATCAGACCTTAAAATAATTATGTTAGATAGATATTAATTTTCCAATTCCAAAACATATTTATTTGTCAAATTTGGATAAGCGGATTAGAAGATATGAATTTTTCAATACTGACCAATAGGAAATTGCCACATCATCAAACCGATCGAGATAATTAAAGAGAGAGGGAGAGGGAGAAAATACCATTTGACTCCATATCAGGTTTGAAGTTGAATGGGTAACCAAACTAGAGCTTCTAGAGAAAGTAAAATCGCAAGAAACCAAAACCCTAAAAGGACATGGTAAAAAGAGACGTAAATCATCGATTTTCAACATAGAAGCATGAGTTTTAAGCATGTACTAAGCAATATATGAGAAGGGAGTTAACAAAACTTGCCTCTAGGAAGGTAATAAGGTTCAAACAGAAAGGATTCCAAGATTAGAAGGTCTGGTTTCTCCAAGCCAAGCTCCTTTCTTGAGCAAAGATCACCTTCTCCACTTTGGAGGTGCAAACCCTAGCAAAAGTGCATGGAGATGAGATGTTTTAGGGTTCTAGGTAGATTTTTACCATGGAAGGTCATGGTTCCGACCTGGAAGAAGGTGTAAGGAATACTAACAATATGAAAATAGGGAATGAAGGGAGGAAACTTACTAGTTTTGGTCGAAATTACCAAGGAGGAGCTTTAGAAACCCTAATGGAGCAATTTGGAAGCCCTATGAGCCTTCTTCACCAAGGTAGGCTCCCTCTATTACCTTGGGACAGCAACTTCGTGGCCAAATATAGAAGGAACTATTATCTAAGCTATAGGAAAGAAAAGGAGAGCAAGAGTTTTCAAATTGTTGTTGGGAAGAGGTATACATGGCTATATATAGAAAGAGGTGAAGCATGAGGTGTCTTAAGGGACTTTCCATGTGTCTTTAGCCTAGGGATTGATGGCCATGCAAGAGGACAACTCGTAGAGGCTTCATGCATATCAAAAGTCAGTCCTAAGAGCGCATAGATCCTTCTAGGCCATCCCCATCGTTTTTCAAGAAAGAAATAACCTCATTGGTTGATAGCTTTTAAGGATAAGCATCTTTATAAAGAGGGTAATCCCTATAATGCCCTTGGAAAGAAATACCATCAAACCAAGGTGAAACTAGGTTCTCCAATGGTTTAAAATCTCATTAATGGTAAGGGAATAGCTAGGGATTAAAATTCAGTTGATAATTTGCAAAGAAAATATCCCAATTGGGTAAATTGCATAAAAGTCCAGAATGTACCTAAAATTGCATAACTTGCACAAACAACATCCAAATCGAACCAAATTTGAAACTTAGGCTCATTTTATGTTTTCAAATCATATAAAAAGTTATATTAAGGTTTATAGAACTTAATTATGGTAATTAAGCTTTCACTGAGGTATTTGTGCATAAACCCTTATATTGGTACAATTAGTGAATAAATGTTCACTAAACCACTATAAATTCCACTAATAAAATAGAAAGTCCAATAAGGATAGAAATGAAAGGAAAAGATGGAAAAGAGGGTCAAAAGACAAAATTCCCGAATTCGGTATGTTACAACACTCCACCCCTTAAAGAGGATTTTGTCCCCAAAATCACAAGCAAGAAGGGAAGGGTGAGTGTGCAACATCTCATCACAAAACTTCAGGTTATTTCTCCAACCTTAACTTCCACCAAAAAAACTCATCAACATATACTCCCCAAGCATCTTGACATATTATAGGTTATGAAGGATCACCTAGTTCCCATTATTTAGATATTCTTTTTAGGAGATTTAACATTATTTATATTTTTGGCTCATTAACATTATATTCATTATGATATCACATTATCACCATTATTTTAATTATGGTATGTCATAATCACTTTATTACCAAGGAAGTTATATTTCATTATCATCCATGAAACATCGTATATAGACATATATATTTCTCATTTATCTTACTAAGAATTTTAGCAAAATTATGGGTTACTCAATTCCCTCAATATACTTGATCATTATCCTTAATATTTTGAACTCGACTTTGCTATCCTTATACTATCACCACATAAAGTTATAACGAATTATTTTGCATGAAATATTCAATTTGTCTTTAAGTCTTCATTCAACACAAATTATGTCACATCAATTACATATATTTATATTAAATGTTATCTCATTACCACATTATGTTTATTTCTAACATTAATGTCATCATTAATCATTTTATCATATTTATTTATATTATTAATTTGCACATTTATGTGAATCGAATCACTTTATATTCATATTGAATCCATTCCATGTATTTTAATGATCAAGGTGAGGCATATTATGAATTGATTCACATTAAGTGACTAATTGTGTGTGTATTAGATAACAAGGTAACATACCATGCATTTCATATTGATGACTTGATTAATATGTGATTAGATGATTATATATATCATTTATGTGTATCAAAGTATGTTAACTAATTATGGCACCTAATGTCATTAATGTATCATGAAAGGCATTAAGGATGTATATGTTAAGGTTAGATGATTACAACTTAGGGTTCAGGTTAATATGATCACTATATTTTACTTAACATGTATTAAGTCCAAGATTAGGTTACAATCATCATACTTGTCATTTCATTACAGTTTATTGGTTTATGACATGGGAAACACCATGCATATCCATTAGGATTAATATGTGAGTTACTCATATTATGTGCATTAGGTATTCATTAGGGTTTGAACATATAAATTATTCCTCAGATGATCATTATATGGTCATTACTATATAAACAAGCACGTTAGGCTATAAGTATAACTTGTTTGGACCCCACTAAGGTTTCAAGCACAACAACCTCCTAAGTATGGGGTTAGGGTTTAACTTGTTTGGACCCCACTAAGGTTTCAAGCACAACAACCTCCTAAGTATGGGGTTAGGGTTTCTAAAGATAGTGTAGATAGATTTCAAGTTGTCATAGGGCTCCATCCCCCTAAAGAGGATTTTTTCCTCGAAATCTAACCACCCAACATAATCAAACTAACTATACTCCGCCCCTTAAAGAGTTCGACCTATCAAGACAAAATACACTAGGGTTAAAGGATGAGTCTAACTAAACCATGTACAAGATCCATCACACTTCCACTGCGCACTCTGATTGCTTACTAAACACCAAACTTCAAAGTCTAGGTTCTAGGGATAACTATCCAAACATGTGGTCCTATGGGTCATAAGGAGACTATCTTGGTATCCATCCTCAAACAAGTCATCATACACCTAAAACTTAGGGTTCCCAAAGATATACAATATAGATGTATAAGGTCACTATTGCCTAAAAGCAAACTATTTCAGACAATCCATTTCAGGTTAGGCCAGGCTGGTATCATATGGATCTGGGAGTCCTCGTAAACTAAGCAAGTGGCACGGAGGAAAATATTGTCAGCCCCCAGAACCTGATCCTTTCTAGACACCTTTGCTTCAACTTCATGCCCTAATAGTTGCCTAAAGGAAGACCTAAACAACATTAAGTTATGCATATTTTAGTTATGAGTATTTTAGAGTTTATTCATCATGATATTAATGTGGAATATAGGGTCCTAAATCAACCTTTCATCATTTATAGATCAACTGTAGGGCAACCATGTCACCTAAAGGAACTATGTAAGGTAGGGATTCTAATTAGGGAGACAAAACTAAAATAGTCAAATTTCGACTACCATGGGCTCTGATACCATGTTGCAAGGAGAGTGAAATCACCCTTTTACTAAATATTTGAAGAATTGACATCCATTCCAAACCCTCTCAGAGGTATTATGTAATGGGCATAAATTTTCCAAATTTATTAAACATTGGTATACAAAAGACCATTAGAAAGCAGCGGAATAAAAAATAACTGACTATATTCAATTTCGTAAAAGGTTTACAAAAATACATCAAATTATCCCATTAGGGTTTACATCAAGACACACAATCAAGATCTAGATAGAGGGAAGTCTAGACTACTACAATCTTGTCTCCAAACAACATCTCCATCAACCGAGTCCAAGCCAAAAGCTAAGATCTTCCTTGTCTTATCCATCACCTTGCTCAACACCTGGGTGGTTGGTAAGGCACCCAACAAAAAGTGAAAGGGAAGAAAAGTATGTGTCACAAAACTAGTCTAGGATATCAAGAGAAGTAAAGCAAATAAGAACAGGCTAGGGTTCATCATAAGATGAAGATAACAAGAGTATGAGGCTATATTCAAAAGAAACTTGCCACTAACAATTATATCAAAAAGGATTTGCATATAAGATAATTATGCCTACCTAACTAAGTAGGGTTGAGGAACCTACCAGACCTCTAACCTTAGGTGAGGGGAGAATAAGACATTCCCAGTCACCTACAATATTATGGGGAGAATAAGACATTCCGCAGGGTAATTATTTACATGCCCTCTGTGGGTGGTTGTACATAAGTACCACTACTTTAAATTAAATAGAACATAAATCCACATGCTAGAAAAGTAGTCATGGCAAGAGTAGTCATAATATTCAATAAGCATGACAGTGGGGTATAAGACCCAAACAAGAAGAAATTATAATCTAATTTGAGGCATGAACAACATTAGGATTCAAGAATAGAATATTTAGGGTTCATTTAAGCCTCATTAGGAAAATATAGGGTTGGGATGCAATTATCCCAACATAGGGTGTAACGAATGCATATACATAAATAGGTATTGCAAATACATAGCACATACCTCTCTTACTGATATCAATTACTAACTTTCACCACTTTAATTGAGTCCAAGTCCCACTTTGCCTATTTTCAATGTATTAACATGTATTAGAGTACATAGTGCACATTAACGTATAGAAACCCTAATTTTGGAACTTTTTATCAAAACTCATATTTATATTTTGAAAATATCACCAATGAACTTATTAGGTTCTCTTGAAGAAGAAAACTTATTTTTATGTTAATTTTGGAGTTATAATGATTGTGATGTAATTTTTATGGATTTTATGCATTAAATTCATTTTACAAAAATCACCCTTCATCAAACCATAAAATCAGACCTTAAAAATATTTATATTAGATAGATATTAATTTTACAATTCCAAAACATATTTATTTGTCAAATTTGGATAAGCCGATTAGAAGATATGAATTTTTCAATACTGACCAATAGGAAATTGCCACATCATCAAACCAATCGAGATAATTAAAGAGAGAGGGAGAGGGAGAAAACACCATTTGACTCCATATCAGGTTTGGAGTTGAATAGGTAACTAAACTAGAGCTTCTATAGAAGGTAAAATAGCAAGAAACCAAAACCCTAAAAGGACATGGTAAAAAGAGACGTAAATCATCGATTTTCAACATATAAGCATGAATTTTAAGCATGTACTAAGCAATATATGAGAAGAGGGTTAACAAAACTTGCCTATATGAAGGTAATAAGGTTCAAATAGAAATTATGCCTTGATTAAAAGGTCTAGTTGCTCCAAGCCAAGCTCCTTTCTTGAGCAAAGATCACCTTCTCCACTTTGGAGGTGCAAACCCTAGCAAAAGTGCATGGAGATGAGATGTTTTAGGGTTCTAGGTAGAGTTTTAGCATGGAAGGTCATGGTTACTACCTGGAATAAGGTGTAAGGAAGACTAACAATATGAAAATAGGGAATTAAGGGAGGAAACTTACTAGTTTTGGTCGAAATTACCAAGGAGGAGCTTTAGAAACCCTAATGGAGCAATTTGGAAGCCCTATGAGCCTTCTTCACCAAGGTAGGCTCCCTCTATTACCTTGGGATAGCAACTTCGTGGACAAATATAGAAGGAACTATTATCTAAGCTAGAGGAAAGAAAATTAGAGTAAGAGTTTTCGAATTGTGAGTTGGGAAGGGGTATACATGGCTATATATAGAAAGAGGTGAAGCATGAGGTGTCTTAAGGGACTTTCCATGTGTCTTTAGCCTAGGGATTGATGGCCATCCAAGAGGACAGCTCATAGAGGATTCATGCATATCAAAAGTCAGTCCTAAGAGCGCATAGATCCTTCTACGCCATCCCCACCATTTTTCCAGAAAGAAATAACCTCATTGGTTGATAGCTTTTAAGGATAAGCATCTTTATAAAGAGGGTAATCCCTATAATGCCCTTGGAAAGAAATACCATCAAACCAAGGTGAAACTAGGTTCTCCAATGGTTTAAAATCTCTTTAATGGTAAGGGAATATATAGGGATTAAAATTCAGTTGATAATTTGCAAAGAAAATATCCCGATTGGGTAAATTGCATAAAAGTCCAGAATGTACCTAAAATTGCATAACTTGCACAAACAACATCCAAATCGAACCAAATTTGAAACTTAGGCTCATTTTATGTTTTCAAATCATATAAAAGTTATATTAAGGTTTAGAGAACTTAATTATGGTAATTAAGCTTTCACTGAGGTATTTGTGCATAAACCCTTATATTGGTACAATTAGTGAATAAATGTTCACTAAACCACTATAAATTCCACTAATAAAATAGAAAGGCCAATAAGGATAGAAATGAAAGGAAAAGATGGAAAAGAGGGTAAAAAGACAAAATTCCCGAATTCGGTATGTTACAACACTCCACCCCTTAAAGAGGATTTTGTCCCCAAAATCACAAGCAAGAAGGGAAGAGTGAGTGTGCAACATCTCATCACAAAACTTCAGGTTATTTCTCCAACCTTAACTTCCACCAAACAACTCATCAACATATACTCCCCAAGCATCTTGACATATTATAGGTTATGAAAGATCACCTAGTTTCCATTATTTAGATATTCCTTTTAGGAGATTTAACATTATTTATATTTTTGGCTCATTAACATTATATTCATTATGATATCACATTATCACCATTATTTTAATTATGGTATGTCGTAATCACTTTATTACCAAGGAAGTTATATTTCATTATCATCCATGAAACATCGTATATATACATATATATTTCTCATTTATCTTACTAAGAATTTTAGAAAAATTATGGGTTACTCAATTCCCTCAATATACTTGATCATTATCCTTAATATTTTGAACTTCGACTTTGTTATCCTTATACTATCACCACATAAAGTTATAACGAATTATTTTGCATGAAATATTCAATTTGTCTTTAAGTCTTCATTCAACACAAATTATGTCACATCAATTACATATATTTATATTAAATGTTATCTCATTACCACATTATGTTTATTTCTAACATTAATGTCATCATTAATCATTTTATCATATTTATTTATATTATTAATTTGCACATTTATGTGAATCGAATCACTTTATATTCATATTGAAGCCATTCCATGTATTTTAATGATCAAGGTGAGGCATATTATGAATTGATTCACATTAAGTGACTAATTGTGTGTGTATTAGATAACAAGGTAACATACCATGCATTTCATATTGATGACTTGATTAATATGTGATTAGATGATTATATATATCATTTATGTGTATCAAAGTATGTTAACTGATTATGGCACCTAATGTCATTAATGTATCGTGAAAGGCATTAAGGATGTATATGTTAAGGTTAGATGATTACAACTTAGGGTTCAGGTTAATATGATCACTATATTTTACTTAACATGTATTAAGTCCAAGATTAGGTTACAATCATCATACTTGTCATTTCATTAGAGTTTATTGGTTTATGACATGGGAAAAACCATGCATATCCAGTAGGATTAATATGTGAGTTACTCATATTATGTGCATTAGGTATTCATTAGGGTTTGAACATATAAATTATTCCTCAGATGATCATTATATGGTCATTACTATATAAACAAGCACGTTAGGCTATAAGTATAACTTGTTTGGACCCCACTAAGGTTTCAAGCACAACAACCTCCTAAGTATGGGGTTAGGGTTTAACTTGTTTGGACCCCACTAAGGTTTCAAGCACAACAACCTCCTAAGTATGGGGCTAGGGTTTCTAAAGATAGTGTAGACAGATTTCAAGTTGTCATAGGGCTCCATCCCCCTAAAGAGGATTTTGTCCTCGAAATTTAACCACCCAACATAATCAAACTAACTATACTCCACCCCTTAAAGAGTTCGACCTATCAAGACAAAATACACTAGGGTTAAAGGATGAGTCTAACTAAACCATGTACAAGATCCATCACACTTCCACTGCGCACTCTGATTGCTTACTAAACACCAAACTTCAAAGTCTAGGTTCTAGGGATAACTATCCAAACATGTGGTCCTATGGGTCATAAGGAGACTATCTTGGTATCCATCCTCAAACAAGTCATCATACACCTAAAACTTAGGGTTCCCAAAGATATACAATATAGATGTATAAGGTCACTATTGCCTAAAAGCAAACTATTTCAGACAATCCATTTCAGGTTAGGCCAGGCCGGTATCATATGGATCTGGGAGTCCTCGTAAACTAAGCAAGTGGCGCGGAGGAAAATATTGTTAGCCCCCAGAACCTGATCCTTTCTAGACACCTTTGCTTCAACTTAATGCCCTAATAGTTGCCTAAAGGAAGACCTAAACAACATTAAGTTATGCATATTTTAGTTATGAGTATTTTAGAGTTTATTCATCATGATATTAATGTGGAATATAGGGTCCTAAATCAACCTTTCATCATTTATAGATCAACTGTAGGGCAACCATGTCACCTAAAGGAACTATGTAAGGTAGGGATTCTAATTAGGGAGACAAAACTAAAATAGTCAGATTCCGACTACCATGGGCTCTGATACCATGTTGCAAGGAGAGTGAAATCACCCCTTTACTAAATATTTAAAGAATTGACATCCATTCCAAACCCTCTCAGAGGTATTATGTAATGGGCATAAATTTTCCAAATTTATTAAACATTGGTATACAAAAGACCATTAGAAAGCAGCGGAATAAAAAATAACTGACTATATTCAATTTCGTAAGAGGTTTACAAAAATACATCAAATTCTCCCATTAGGGTTTACATCAAGACACACAATCGAGATCTAGATAGAGGGAAGTCTAGACTACTACAATCTTGTCTCCAAACAACATCTCCATCAATCGAGTCCAAGCCAAAAGCTAAGATCTTCCTTGTCTTATCCATCACCTTGCTCAACACCTGGGTGGTTGGTAAGGCACCCAACAAAAAGCGAAAGGGAAGAAAAGTATGGGTCACAAAACTAGTCTAAGATATCAAGAGAAGTAAAGCAAATAAGAACAGGCTAGGGTTCATCATAAGATGAAGATAACAAGAGTATGAGGCTATATTCAAAAGAAACTTGCCACTAACAATTATATCAAAAAGGATTTGCATATAAGATAATTATGCCTACCTAACTAAGTAGGGTTGAGGCACCTACCAGACCTCTAACCTTAGATGAGGGGAGAATAAGACATTCCCAGTCACCTACAATATTATGGGGAGAATAAGACATTCCCCAGGGCAATTATTTACATGCCCTCTGTGGGTGGTTGTACATAAGTACCACTACTTTAAATTAAATAGAACATAAATCCACATGCTAGAAAAGTAGTAATGGCAAGAGTAGTCATAATATTCAATAAGCATGACAGTGGGGTATAAGACCCAAACAAGAAGAAATTATAATCTAATTTGAGGCATGAACAACATTAGGATTCAAGAATAGAATATTTAGGGTTCATTTAAGCCTCATTAGGAAAATATAGGGTTGGGATGCAATTATCCCAACATAGGGTGTAACGAATGCATATACATAAATAGGGATTGCAAATACATAGCACATACCTCTCTTACTGATATCAATTACTTGTTGGATAAATTGGACATTATGATAAATCCCTTTGTTTCGATGATGACAAACATTTCATTCTTGTTGATCTAACGTGCTACTTGAGTGTGCAGGATTAAGGTGGATGACAAAGCAACTAGGGAAAATCCAAAAAGCTTACATATTTATATTTCCATGCAATGTAATCACTGTTGTAAAAAACTTGTACAAATATATAATGTACAAGTACTTAGATTGCATGTAAATCAAGCGTTGGATCTTCCTAGCTAAATCACCACACTTAGATAAGTCATCCCCTTCAAATAGGATCACATATGCACACTCATACACATGGTTAGTGGTTAATTAAAAGATTGAAAACAGAGTCAATCTCGGTCGACCACACTCCTCGACCGAGACACTCTCGGTCGACAAACTTCTCGACCGAGATTGACCCAAGTAGCTGTTAGACACAGCTGAAAAAGTAGTTGGCAGTTGCAAATGAGCGTTGATCCAGAGAGCCTGTCGGTTGACAAAACTTCGACCGAGTAGGTATCTCGGTCGACAAATTGTCGACCGAGATGGTCTCTGACAGCAACTGCAGAATAATGTAACTAGCCGTTACTAATGCACCAAACTTATATCTAACGGCTAGTTAAGCACTTAGAAGCCCCTAGAAGTTGTATAGAACGTCCTTAAGTATCCATAGGCCACTCCTATAAATAGGACATGCCTTAGGACACCAATAGACACCTAAGCTATACTTGTGCTATACTTGAGCTTGAATACACACTTGCAATCTGTTTTAGAGCAATAGAGCAATTCCTACACTTGCCATTCATTCCTATTGCTCCCATTTAGTGTCCTATAGGCTAGTATCTCCTATCCACTACAATCACATTGTCATACACATTGGTTAGGAGATATATACGCTTGATATAGGAAAATCAAGCCTTGTGCTTACAACGGTATTGTAATTTCTATTTTCCTTCTTGTTCCTTTTTTATCCTTTGTACTCTCCTTGCTACTCCTAGGGTTGGAGGCTGCGGATTGGAGAGGGTTGACTTCTCAGGTGGAGAAGGGGACTTCAAGCTACTTCAAGAAGGCTATCGCACGGGAAGCTACTTCAGAAGGCTGGTGCAACGGGAGTTGGTGCACCTACTTCAAGGGAAGGCTGCTTCAAGGTTGGGCGATTACTTCTAGGTGAAGGCTTCTTGAAGGGTTTGGGAAAAGAAATTGTATTTTATGTAAAGTCCTTGCGAGGTAATAAAATAAATTTCTTTTCAAATCCCGGTTGGGTAAGCAACCGGGTAGTGGACTGACAACTTTAGTATTTGCTAAAGTTGGAACCACTCTAAATCCTTGTCCCCTTGTCCAATATTTTGTGGTTGGTTGTTTGAGTTTCAGTAATTGTTAAAATTATATTTAAAACTCTATTCACCCCCCCTCTAGTAGTTTTCAATTGGTATCAGAGCAGGCTTCAAGGAACCCTAACCAGGTCTTCAAGAATGAAGGGTGGTGGTGACTACAACCGCAAGCAAAGGAGCAACTTGGACCAACCTTCAACAAGTTGCAATTGGTGTTTAGGAACAAGCCACACAACAATCGGTTGTCCTTGGAGAGAAAAGAAGAAAGAGGTCCACAAAAATTGTCTCATTGCTACAACCAATGAAGAAGAAGAAGAAGAGGTAAGCCTTCTTGATTTATCAAAAGAAGAGCTAATTTCTAGTCTTGAAGAAATACATAATAACTATATTGAGTGCAAGAAGAAATTAAAGAAATCTAATAAAACAAATGATGAGTTGAATGCTAGACTTCTTTCTCTTACATCTGAAAATGAAGATCTCATAAAGGTTATTGAAGATCATGATATTAAGCTAAAATTTGTAGAAGCAAATTGCAATCTTCTTTCCCTAGAAAAGTTAAATTTGCAAACTCAAGTAAATGATCTTCAAAAACAACCTATTTTGTGTACACATCTAGATTATGATATTATTGTGAAAGAAAGAGATTCTTTATTATCTAATCTAGATCAAGCAAAGATGGATATCAAGAAGAGAATGGATGAAATTGTTAAGTTACAACAAGAAATCAGTAGCTTGAGTAACAATGATATTCTCGATAAAATCTTAAGTGATCCTTATCGTCAAATTGGAAGGAGAGGACTAGGTTATAAGCCTAAAGGAAAATCTCATCAAAAACCTAGTTGGAGAAGGACACAAGCACTAGAGAGTCAATCCATGTATGTACCTAGAGGCAAATATACATATGTACCAAAGAACAACCTAGAACAAAAACATAGAAAGAGACTTGAGGTTGATTCTATATGTTACCATTATTTCTTACGTCTTGGACATTACTCCTTTTCATGCCCATACAAGAAAAAGGATGTTGAGTTGGTATGGGTTCCAAAACCTCCAAACTAAATGAACGGAATTAAGTTGAGATATGACCAAGGACCTTAGTTGCATATTTCTATGTCTATCTCAACTCAACATAATGGGATAATAAATTAATTTAAGTTTTTAAACATCTAACTTGGATATATACAAAATCTTTCAAATTGCAAAAATAAAATTTTGCATTACTCATAGCTAAATTGTTAATAAAGATTTGGATACAATTAGTTGGGATTTGATCTAAAAGTTCCTTTGATGTTCATAAAGTCTATCTCAACTAAACTGAGTCTTCAAATTGTTTAATTGAGTAAATAACCATTCATGATTTACTTATAAACAATTACTGAAAATGGTTCTGAAAACAATACAGAAACCTGATCGGTCGAGAAATCTTCGACCGAGCAGTCAGTCGGTCGAGAAATCATCGACCGAGCAGGTTACTGATGTCCGTCTGAAATAAATCTGCTGAATAATTCTACAAAGGATCAATGTGCTATCTATTTGCTGTTAATAACTGATTTACATGCACAAATTATGGAAATCATCTTTGGAACACTTATATGAGATCATTTTTATCTATGAATCATATTTGATTTAAGTTAAGGGAAAATTATTGTTTTCATGGTAACCCTTGGAATATCTATACATGAACCATGTGTGTATTGAAATTTGTTTTAAATGATCATAATATTGCATTTATATGCTGATCATTGTATATGCTTCAATTGTTCTATCATTACACCATGGATATGCTTCATCATGATCATTATGTTTCATTGGTTTGTCTAAAATAATCTTTGATTCATATATACAAACCATGAATGGATATTATTCTTGATCATTGTGATTTAGATAAATTGAAAATGCCATTAGCATAAAAGCATCTTGACATAATAAACAATGATTGTGGACATAGCTTGTGATAAAATAATGATGTTGCTATGACAAGCCAAACGGTGCCTCTTAGAACAAAAATATTAATGTTTTTATCTATTTGTTTGTTCTAAGAAATCAAAAGCAAAAATCTTGACTTTAAGATATTAATCTTGCTTTCAAAATATATGTCTCTAAAGAATCTTATGATTAATATGAAAATAAGGGTATAAGAAGAAATGTGATTTAATATGTACCCATAGCAAAGCTTATGAAAACATCATTCACAATGAATGTAAAACATGCGTTCTAGAAAAATCAAGGACAAAGACTTCACTATGATGCCCATATTAAGTCTTCATAATAGGTATATCTTAATATGCTTCAAATAGATATTTATTTAAAGCTATCTGCAGAAATTATACTTCACATATGAATGTTTAAATTGGAAATCTGCAGAATTTGCCTCTTGGTTGAAATTAAAATTGACCAAGGGGCACTATGGTCGTAGTCAAGGGCGACCTAAAATAAGTTTTGACAAAATGCTTATATTGACATCATTTTATTGTACTTAATCTTAGTATACGTTTGATAAAGGTCAAAATCAAAATTTAAAATCATTTGTGACCTTAGAAGCCTTAAATTGTAAGATTAAGGGGGAGCTCATAAAAACAAATTTGATTATTTGATTAAGAAGCGTACAAAAATATTGTAAACATCATTTGAAGCCTATTATGACCTTAGTATTTTTACTCCGGTTATGAAGAAATCAACAAATTTCATAAAATGATATATCTTGTTCTTAAAGGAATTCTCTAGACAAATTAGGGGTTAACATCCCGTGCATTTGGCTAGAGAAATTTTTATGTACTCTAAGATTAAAGAATTCTCATTTCATTTTTAGGGCTTAACATCCCTTGTAAAATGGATGAGAAATCAATACACAAATGCCATGAACCTAAAAGGAACTCATATCATTTCAAGGCTTAACATACATTGCAAATGAGTGAGAATTAAATTATGGCTAAATTTAACAATCATTGCTTTGCTTTAATCCCTTGTTTTCTAATTGAATATCTCTTTAAGGGGGAGCATAGCATAAAATTAAGGGGGAGAAATAAAATCTATTATATTGGATATCTTTTTGAAATGACAAAGGGGGAGAAATAATATAAAATCAAAAACATAAAATAAAAATATGAGTTTCATAATATCTCGACCAACATCCACTTGCAAAACAAGAATGGCTACAAAAGGTAATCTTCAGGTATGAAACTCACATGCTTTATATTTCCTTATTTCATATTTTAGGAAATGTTTGTCATCTTCAAAAAGGGGGAGATTGTTGGATAAATTGGACATTATGATAAATCCCTTTGTTTCGATGATGACAAACATTTCATTCTTGTTGATCTAACATGCTACTTGAGTGTGCAGGATTAAGGTGGATGACAAAGCAACTAGGGAAAATCCAAAAAGCTTACATATTTATATTTCCATGCAATGTAATCACTGTTGTAAAAAACTTGTACAAATATATAATGTACAAGTACTTAGATTACATGTAAATCAAGCGTTGGATCTTCCTAGCTAAATCACCACACTTAGATAAGTCATCCCCTTCAAATAGGATCACATATGCACACTCATACACATGCTTAGTGGTTAATTAAAAGATTGAAAATAGAGTCAATCTCGGTCGACCACACTCCTCGACCGAGACACTCTCGGTCGACAAACTTCTCGACCGAGATTGACCCAAGTAGCCGTTAGACACAGCTGACAAAGTAGTTGGCAGTTGCAAATGAACGTTGATCCAGAGAGCCTGTCGGTCGACAAAACTTCGACCGAGTAGGTATCTCGGTCGACAAATTGTCGACCGAGATGGTCTCTGACAGCAACTGCAGAATAATGTAACTAGCCGTTACTAATGCACCTAACTTATATCTAACGGCTAGTTAAGCACTTAGAAGCCCCTAGAAGTTGTATAGAATGTCCTTAAGTATCCATAGGCCACTCCTATAAATAGGACATGCCTTAGGACACCAATATACACCTAAGCTATACTTGTGCTATACTTGTGCTATACTTGAGCTTGAATACACACTTGTAATCTGTTTTAGAGCAATAGAGCAATTCCTACACTTGCCATTCATTCCTATTGCTCCCATTTAGTGTCCTATAGGCTAGTATCTCCTATCCACTACAATCACATTGTCATACACATTGGTTAGGAGATCTATACGCTTGATATAGGAAAATCAAGCCTTGTGCTTACAACGGTATTGTAATTTCTATTTTCCTTCTTGTTCCTTTTTTATCCTTTGTACTCTCCTTGCTACTCCTAGGGTTGGAGGCTGCGGATTGGAGAGGGTTGACTTCTCAGGTGGAGAAGGGGACTTCAAGCTACTTCAAGAAGGCTATCGCACGGGAAGCTACTTCAGAAGGCTGGTGCAACGGGAGTTGGTGCACCTACTTCAAGGGAAGGCTGCTTCAAGGTTGGGCGATTACTTCTAGGTGAAGGCTGCTTGAAGGGTTTGGGAAAAGAAATTGTATTTTATGTAAAGTCCTTGCGAGGTAATAAAATATATTTCTTTTCAAATCCCGGTTGGGTAAGCAACCGGGTAGTGGACTGACAACTTTAGTATTTGCTAAAGTTGGAACCACTCTAAATCCTTGTCCCCTTGTCCAATATTTTGTGGTTGGTTGTTTGAGTTTCAGTAATTGTTAAAATTATATTTAAAACTCTATTCACCCCCCTCTAGTAGTTTTCATTACTAACTTTCACCACTTTAATTGAGTCCAAGTCCCACTTTGCCTATTTTCAATGTATTAACATGTATTAGAGTACATAGTGCACATTAACGTATAGAAACCCTAATTTTGACACTTTTTTTATCAAAACTCATATTTATATTTTGAAAATATCACCAATGAACTTATTAGGTTCTCTTGAAGAAAAAACTTATTTTTATATTAATTTTGGAGTTATAATGATTGTGATGTAATTTTTATGGATTTTATGCATTAAATTCATTTTACAAAAATCACCCTTCGTAAAACCATAAAATCAGACCTTAAAAATATTTATATTAGATATATATTAATTTTACAATTCCAAAACATATTTATTTGTCAAATTTGGATAAGCCGATTAGAAGATATGAATTTTTCAATACTGACCAATAGGAAATTGCCACATCATCAAACCAATCGAGATAATTAAAGAGAGAGGGAGAGGGAGAAAACACCATTTTCCTCCATATCAGGTTTGGAGTTGAATAGGTAACTAAACTAGAGCTTCTATAGAAGGTAAAATAGCAAGAAACCAAAACCCTAAAAGGACATGGTAAAAAGAGACGTAAATCATCAATTTTCAACATATAAGCATGAGTTTTAAGCATGTACTAAGCAATATATGAGAAGAGGGTTAACAAAACTTGCCTCTAGGAAGTTAATAAGGTTCAAATAGAAATGATTCCTTGATTAAAAGGTCTGGTTGCTCCAAGCCAAGCTCCTTTCTTGAGCAAAGATCACCTTCTCCACTTTGGAGGTGCAAACCCTAGCAAAAGTGCATGGAGATGAGATGTTTTAGGGTTCTAGGTAGAGTTTTACCATGGAAGGTCATGGTTACGACCTGGAATAAGGTGTAAGGAAGACTAACAATATGAAAATAGGGAATGAAGGGAGGAAACTTACTAGTTTTGGTCGAAATTACCAAGGAGGAGCTTTAGAAACCCTAATGGAGCAATTTGGAAGCCCTATGAGCCTTCTTCACCAAGGTAGGCTCCCTCTATTACCTTGGGATAGCAACTTCATGGCCAAATACAGAAGGAACTATTATCTAAGCTAGAGGAAAGAAAAGGAGAGCAAGAGTTTTCGAATTGTGAGTTGGGAAGGGGTATACATGGCTATATATAGAAAGAGGTGAAGCATGAGGTGTCTTAAGGGACTTTCCATGTGTCTTTAGCCTAGGGATTGATGGCCATGCAAGAGGACAGCTCATAGAGGCTTCATGCATATCAAAAGTCAGTCCTAAGAGCGCATAGATCCTTCTAGGCCATCCCCACCATTTTTCCAGAAAGAAATAACCTCATTGGTTGATAGCTTTTAAGGATAAGCATCTTTATAAAGAAGGTAATCCCTATAATGCCCTTGGAAAGAAATACCATCAAACCAAGGTGAAACTAGGTTCTCCAATGGTTTAAAATCTCTTTAATGGTAAGGGAATATCTAGGGATTAAAATTCAGTTGATAATTTGCAAAGAAAATATCCCAATTGGGTAAATTGCATAAAAGTCCAGAATGTACCTAAAATTGCATAACTTGCACAAACAACATCCAAATCGAACCAAATTTGAAACTTAGGCTCATTTTATGTTTTCAAATCATATAAAAAGTTATATTAAGGTTTATAGAACTTAATTATGGTAATTAAGCTTTCACTGAGGTATTTGTGCATAAACCCTTATATTGGTACAATTAGTGAATAAATGTTCACTAAACCACTATAAATTCCACTAATAAAATAGAAAGGCCAATAAGGATAGAAATGAAAGGAAAAGATGGAAAAGACGGTCAAAAGACAAAATTCCAGAATTCGGTATGTTACAACACTCCACCCCTTAAAGAGGATTTTGTCCCCAAAATCACAAGCAAGAAGGGAAGGGTGAGTGTGCAACATCTCATCACAAAACTTTAGGTTATTTCTCCAACCTTAACTTCCACCAAACAACTCATCAACATATACTCCCCAAGCATCTTGACATATTATAGGTTATGAAGGATCACCTAGTTTCCATTATTTAGATATTCTTTTTAGGAGATTTAACATTATTTATATTTTTGTCTCATTAACATTATATTCATTATGATATCACATTATCACCATTATTTTAATTATGGTATGTCATAATCACTTTATTACCAAGGAAGTTATATTTCATTATCATCCATGAAACATCGTATATATACATATATATTTCTCATTTATCTTACTAAGAATTTTAGCAAAATTATGGGTTACTCAATTCCCTCACTATACTTGATCATTATCCTTAATATTTTGAACTTCGACTTTGTTATCCTTATAATATCACCACATAAAGTTATAACGAATTATTTTGCATGAAATATTCAATTTGTCTTTAAGTCTTCATTCAACACAAATTATGTCACATCAATTACATATATTTATATTAAATGTTATCTCATTACCACATTATGTTTATTTCTAACATTAATGTCATCATTAATCATTTTATCATATTTATTTATATTATTAATTTGCACATTTATGTGAATCGAATCACTTTATATTCATATTGAAGCCATTCCATGTATTTTAATGATCAAGGTGAGGCATATTATGAATTGATTCACATTAAGTGACTAATTGTGTGTGTATTAGATAACAAGGTAACATACCATGCATTTCATATTGATGACTTGATTAATATGTGATTAGATGATTATATATATCATTTATGTGTATCAAAGTATGTTAACTAATTATGGCACCTAATGTCATTAATGTATCGTGAAAGGCATTAAGGATGTATATGTTAAGGTTAGATGATTACAACTTAGGGTTCAGGTTAATATGATCACTATATTTTACTTAACATGTATTAAGTCCAAGATTAGGTTACAATCATCATACTTGTCATTTCATTACAGTTTATTGGTTTATGACATGGGAAACACCATGCATATCCATTAGGATTAATATGTGAGTTACTCATATTATGTGCATTAGGTATTCATTAGGGTTTGAACATATAAATTATTCCTCAGATGATCATTATATGGTCATTACTTTATAAACAAGCACGTTAGGCTATAAGTATAACTTGTTTGGACCCCACTAAGGTTTCAAGCACAACAACCTCCTAAGTATGGGGTTAGGGTTTAACTTGTTTGGACCCCACTAAGGTTTCAAGCACAACAACCTCCTAAGTATGGGGTTAGGGTTTCTAAAGATAGTGTAGATAGATTTCAAGTTGTCATAGGGCTCCATCCCCCTAAAGAGGATTTTGTCCTTGAAATCTAACCACCCAACATAATCAAACTAACTATACTCCACCCCTTAAAGAGTTCGACCTATCAAGACAAAATACACTAGGGTTAAAGGATGAGTCTAACTAAACCATGTACAAGATCCATCACACTTCCACTGCGCACTCTGATTGCTTACTAAACACCAAACTTCAAAGTCTAGGTTCTAGGGATAACTATCCAAACATGTGGTCCTATGGGTCATAAGGAGACTATCTTGGTATCCATCCTCAAACAAGTCATCATACACCTAAAACTTAGGGTTCCCAAAGATATACAATATAGATGTATAAGGTCACTATTGCCTAAAAGCAAACTATTTCAGACAATCCATTTTAGGTTAGGCCAGGCCGGTATCATATGGATCTGGGAGTCCTCATAAACTAAGCAAGTGGCGCGGAGGAAAATATTTTCAGCCCCCAGAACCTGATCCTTTCTAGACACCTTTGCTTCAACTTCATGCCCTAATAGTTGCCTAAAGGAAGACCTAAACAACATTAAGTTATGCATATTTTAGTTATGAGTATTTTAGAGTTTATTCATCATGATATTAATGTGGAATATAGGGTCCTAAATCAACCTTTCATCATTTATAGATCAACTGTAGGGCAACCATGTCACCTAAAGGAACTATGTAAGGTAGGGATTCTAATTAGGGAGACAAAACTAAAATAATCAGATTCCGACTACCATGGGCTCTGATACCATGTTGCAAGGAGAGTGAAATCACCCCTTTACTAAATATTTGAAGAATTGACATCCATTCCAAACCATCTCAGAGGTATTATGTAATGGGCATAAATTTTCCAAATTTATTAAACATTGGTATACAAAAGACCATTAGAAAGCAGCGGAATAAAAAATAACTGACTATATTCAATTTCGTAAAAGGTTTACAAAAATACATCAAATTCTCCCATTAGGGTTTACATCAAGACACACAATCAAGATCTAGATAGAGGGAAGTCTAGACTACTACAATCTTGTCTCCAAACAACATCTCCATCAACCGAGTCCAAGCCAAAAGCTAAGATCTTCCTTGTCTTATCCATCACCTTGCTCAACACCTGGGTGGTTGGTAAGGCACCCAGCAAAAAGCGAAAGGGAAGAAAAGTATGTGTCACAAAACTAGTCTAGGATATCAAGAGAAGTAAAGCAAATAAGAACAGGCTAGGGTTCATCATAAGATGAAGATAACAAGAGTATGAGGCTATATTCAAAAGAAACTTGCCACTAACAATTATATCAAAAAGGATTTGCATATAAGATAATTATGCCTACCTAACTAAGTAGGGTTGAGGCACCTACCAGACCTCTAACCTTAGGTGAGGGGAGAATAAGATATTCCCAGTCACCTACAATATTATGGGGAGAATAAGACATTCCCCAGGGCAATTATTTACATGCCCTCTGTGGGTGGTTGTACATAAGTACCACTACTTTAAATTAAATAGAACATAAATCCACATGCTATAAAAGTAGTCATGGCAAGAGTAGTCATAATATTCAATAAGCATGACAGTGGGGTATAAGACCCAAACAAGAAGAAATTATAATCTAATTTGAGGCATGAACAACATTAGGATTCAAGAAAAGAATATTTAGGGTTCATTTAAGCCTCATTAGGAAAATATAGGGTTGGGATGCAATTATCCCAACATAGGGTGTAACGAATGCACATACATAAATAGGGATTGCAAATACATAGCACATACCTCTCTTAGTGATATCAATTACTAACTTTCACCACTTTAATTGAGTCCAAGTCCCACTTTGCCTATTTTCAATGTATTAACATGTATTAGAGTACATAGTGCACATTAACGTATAGAAACCCTAATTTTGGAACTTTTTATCAAAACTCATATTTATATTTTGAAAATATCACCAATGAACTTATTAGGTTCTCTTGAAGAAGAAAACTTATTTTTATGTTAATTTTGGAGTTATAATGATTGTGATGTAATTTTTATGGATTTTATGCATTAAATTCATTTTACAAAAACCACCCTTCGTCAAACCATAAAATGAGACCTTAAAATATTTATATTAGATAGATATTAATTTTACAATTCCAAAACATATTTATTTGTCAAATTTGGATAAGCCGATTAGAAGATATGAATTTTTCAATACTGACCAATAGGAAATTGCCACATCATCAAACCAATCGAGATAATTAAAGATAGAGGGAGAGGGAGAAAACACCATTTGACTCCATATCAGGTTTGGAGTTGAATAGGTAACTAAACTAGAGCTTCTATAGAAGGTAAAATAGCAAGAAACCAAAACCCTAAAAGGACATGGTAAAAAGAGACGTAAATCATCGATTTTCAACATATAAGCATGAGTTTTAAGCATGTACTAAGCAATATATGAGAAGAGGGTTAACCAAACTTGCCTATAGGAAGGTAATAAGGTTCAAATAGAAATGATTCCTTGATTAAAAGGTCTGGTTGCTCCAATCCAAGCTCCTTTCTTGAGCAAAGATCACCTTCTCCTCTTTGGAGGTGCAAACCCTAGCAAAAGTGCATGGAGATGAGATGTTTTAGGGTTCTAGGTAGAGTTTTACCATGGAAGGTCATGGTTCCGACCTGGAAGAAGGTGTAACGAAGACTAACAATATGAAAATAGGGAATGAAGGGAGGAAACTTACTAGTTTTGGTCGAAATTACCAAGGAGGAGCTTTAGAAACCCTAATGGAGAAATTTGGAAGCCCTATGAGCCTTCTTCACCAAGGTAGGCTCCCTCTATTACCTTGGGATAGCAACTTCGTGGACAAATACAGAAGGAACTATTATCTAAGCTAGAGGAAAGAAAATGAGAGCAAAAGTTTTCGAATTGTGAGTTGGGAAGGGGTATACATGGCTATATATAGAAAGAGGTGAAGCATGAGGTGTCTTAAGGGACTTTCCTTGTGTCTTTAGCCTAGGGATTGATGGGCATGCAAGAGGACAGCTCATAGAGGCTTCATGCATATCAAAAGTCAGTCCTAAGAGCGCATAGATCCTTCTAGTCCATCCCCACCATTTTTCCAGAAAGAAATAACCTCATTGGTTGATAGCTTTTAAGGATAAGCATCTTTATAAAGAGGGTAATCCCTATAATGCCCTTGGAAAGAAATACCATCAAACCAAGGTGAAACTAGGTTCTCTAATGGTTTAAAATCTCGTTAATGGTAAGGGAATATCTAAGGATTAAAATTCAGTTGATAATTTGCAAAGAAAACATCCCAATTGGGTAAATTGCATAAAAGTCCAGAATGTACCTAAAATTACATAACTTGCACAAACAACATCCAAATCGAACCAAATTTGAAAATTAGGCTCATTTTATGTTTGCAAATCATATCAAAAAGTTATATTAAGGTTTAGAGAACTTAAATATGGTAATTAATCTTTCACTGAGGTATTTGTGCATAAACCCTTATATTGGTACAATTAGTGAATAAATGTTCACTAAACCACTATAAATTCCACTAATAAAATAGAAAGGCCAATAAGGATAGAAATGAAAGGAAAAGATGGAAAAGAGGGTTAAAAGACAAAATTCTAGAATTTGGTATGTTACAGATTTCATGAATCCCTTTCTTGTCATATCTTCCTACATCTTCTGTATGACAACCACTAAACTTTGTTAGTCATGAATATTGAAGCAAAAGATACTATTTTATACAACATCTTATATGTTTAGTACAACACAAAGAAATACACCTAGACAACCAAACCAAAAATCATCATGGAAGTAAAAGCCAAGACATGCACCAAAAAAAATCAATATGATAGAAAGATATGGCAAAGGATACAAATTCGGGCTAAAAAGATAAGAAGACACAATTCTATCATAGAAGTCCTCAACAAATCATACAATTTGAAGACTGCAATTTTCAATTCCTTTAATGAATGCATTCCCTAGCCTCTCTAGGAACAAAAATTGATAGTCTACAACATGAAAATTATCACCCTCTTCATGGAGCTTTGATGTCTAATTGTTGTGTTCCCATTGGCGAATGAGGAACTACATGACCATAACTAAACCTTACCATGATACATTTTACCTCATCCTTTGACACCCTGAGGATAGAGTGACGAATAAGTTTGAGGGGGGGTGTAAATTGGCAAGGTAGGTACTATCTTGTCCCCTCTACCTTAACTTGCTTCTACTAGTTGATTTACCATTTCTCTAGCCAATCTATAATTTTGAACAATTTCTGATAAATTTGTAAATTTGCAACTACACATACTAGTTTACATTTAATTATTTGACATATAGGTAAGAAACTTTTGACCTTGTGGAAGACATAATTTTGACTATTAGGAAACTTCAATCCAATTTTGTGAGTGTACTCTTCACCCTTAAAGTGGTTATGAATGTTTCAAACTACCCTTTGATAATTTTGTATATCAAGTAACGAATTTGGGTAATATATCTACATAAATTTCTAATGATTATGCCTCTATACCAAGTCTATCTTAATATGTTGTAGGATGTTAATAAAAAGTCTAAACCCTTAGAAATGTACTTGATAATGAGGAGGATCTTAATATAAGTACACTTCTGAGTGATCATATGAAATCTCAAGTATAGGAGGTAAATGTAAAAGTTTCATCAAGGAAAAATTTACCCTTCTAGTCACAAAAATTCTAAAAAGGAGAAAAAGTGGCTTGGCATCCCACATAATCCTGAAAATCCCATTGCCCCATAAAAGCCCAAAAAGATATAATAAAATCCTGAGTGAGAATGAAAGCATGAGGGTTCTTCCATTGTAGGAGCCAAGGGTTCTTCTTGTTAGGTGTGTGGTTGTGCTCATGAATGCAAATATGTCCACACTAGTAGTAGAACCTAGAAGATTAGTAGAATATACCCTAGTACATCAATGGTTATCATGAAATCTTGAGAAAGCCTAGGAGTGTGAAAGTAGGGTGTGAATTTACTTATCTAAAGCCAACTAGCTTAGAATGCAGTGACCACTTGCCCGCTACATCAAACCTATGGTTGAGTGACCAAGAGAAGCACAAACTACACCACAACATTAACCCAACCCTACACATTCTTACGAAATTAAAATAAAATAAAATTTGGGAGAGAATCCTACCTTTATGAGAATTTTGCAATTTAAAACCAGGAAATGTGGTTTAGAGTGTATATCACAAAGGGAGAACCTAACTCTGAGAAGGGGAGTAATAGATGAAAGATCGAATCACTCTATGTTTTTTGCTAAAAGTCTAGGGACATAATATGTAGTAATGGATACAAAAATCTTAGTATGAAGTTGTCATAAATGCATGCTCTTTATAATCATGATTCACCTAAGTAATTAGCCATAATATTCTACCTTGTACTTTGATTCTATTTATTAGCTTGAGGACAAGCTAGACTCCAAGTTTGGGTGGGGGTTTGATAACATCCAAATTTGTGGATGTTACTGTTGAGATATATGGTGGCAGAGCAGGTAGAGGAAACAAAAAATATGCCTTCCATATTCCCATGTATAGACAATTGAGTCAAAAACAATGTAATGGGAATGATGGTTTATGAGGCCATACCTGGTCCTGGAGCAAGTCCAACAATAATTCCCTCATTGCAATATGCAACTTTCTTCAAGTTGCACTCGAACACGTCTGCGCAGCTCCTGGTAGATCGCCACAGACAATAGCCTGATGTCATCCTCATAGTGGGAAAATCTCCACACATAGAGTAGTCCACACAGACCATCAAGAACTCCTACTGTTCTAGTAGAACAACTAGGTAGGAGTTATCCCTCTCCATTGATGTACTAGCACCAACTTGCTCTCCCACAATTGTTGTCCCTTGCTATCCTCCCTTTAGGGGATAGGACTTGCTTGGGTTCTCTCAGTTACTAGAACTAGAGAATACAAACATTTTTTAGAGGCAATTGAGTTGTGTTTAAGAATCCCCAAATACCCCTCTATTTATAGGAATGTTAGGGTTTCAGTTCCCAGTCTGAGTGGGAGAGGAAGGGACTAGAATTTTATGAACTATCACAACCTGTGAGCGGAAAAATGGTCGGTTCATAGGTGAACTGATCGGTTGTCATGCAAGCCAATCAATTCATCCAATGAACCGATCATTTCATCATGTTCCCCAGTTGTAATTGTATTGGAAATTATAATCTAATTTAATGCACAACATGATGTCAGAACACATCCTTGAATCACTTAAATTGATCCACCAGTCGCTCTGTTAATAACCTGAGACAGTTGGCTCATGTACCTGAGCCAATCGATTCACTTCCTAAACCAGTCGGTTCATGGTCCAGAATTGCCAAAGACGATTCAATTGACCTGACACACTAAAACAATTGCCTCAACACTTGAACCGGTCAGTTCACAGTCCAGCCAGTCAATACTCAACCAATGTTCTTTAAACTGAATACCTAACTCTTTAGTAACAAAGTATAAACCATATTCATGAAAGAACTCCTATTCCAAGTGTATCCTATGTGTGTGACCCTATAGGTTACAAGTTACGTTGGCAGTGTATGTCCATAACCCATTTAATACTTCAAAAGCAAAGAGCAACGCCTAGTAACACATCATTGCAACCCAAGTAATTGGAAACTTAGAGAACAACTTCAACCTACAATAGTGATTGGTGTTATGGTGATTGTATAATACCTTTGTCTCTGATATTTGAATTGAACTCAAAGCATGGAATCATCATCCTCTCAATGTTCAATCCATGTTCCTTGAACTAGAGCACATTGTCTGAGATATATGTGACCTCAATATCTTATATTGATTGACATTTGCATGCACATGCTTTTCTCAGTCTTGCTTATCAAGTGGCGAGTATATCAAACTCCCGTACGAGGGACAATCCCATATACATCACTCACAGTCATACCCATGTGTCATAGTGGATCCGACCATCACCTTTATGGCAACCCTTATTCAAGGTCATGGTGGATGATGTCGATGTACACCGAACGACATGCGATGAGTGTAGTGATCTCAAGTATAAGAACCACAATCACCACCTTCACTATGAGAGATGACTATAACCACCAATAATGGTTTCCATGTGTCACTATCAAGGTGGGTCAGTCTGCTACACTATTATCCAACAAGTATCTATGCACTTGGTTTGATATCACATCTTATGACTGGTGAGATTCTGTCATCAACCAACACACACTCTAGCCTTATGTGTTATTACTAACTATTATCCTTCCATAATTAACATCCGACTATGGACATACACAAGAATGCACATAATCTTGACATTCATATGATCTCATTGTTCAAGTCATCAACCCTAAGACATACGTCATGGAGTTATTTCATTCTTTGGACATTCATTATGTTTCATCATTATCTCATAGCTAAGTGAAACAAATTAAATTAGAAGATTGCCTTTATTATTACTAAAATCCTTTATTAGATATGCCCTCACAATCATCATATGATTGGCTCTCTTGATATACATATCAATAGTTACATGCCTATTTTAGTCTCCATTTTATCTGATATTCTAGGCTTAAATATATAAAATATTATATTTGATTGCATAAACCAACATTTCCTCTTTTAGTAATGATCGTCTGTTGTTTTATAGGAAACCACCAAGTTTGAAGCAAGAAACATATTCATTAGTTAGGATCATTCAACAACTGATGAACTACTTCACCAATGAGAGGTCTCTTCTTTGTGATGCTAGGAAAGCCATAAACCAACAACCAAGTGAATCTCCCATCACATCTAAATGCCTCCAACAAAAAAAAACAATCGATGAAGATCTAAAGCAATGGGAAACTGATGTCTAGGTGGGCCACTGACTTGAAGACCTAAAGCATCATTGAGTAGAAAGTAATGAGAAAAACTAAGGCTTCGGTTCATTGCTTGATAACTAATGATAGATAAACACAACAATGACCAATGACTCTACACTTTAATCGATCATTCAACTGACAACATGAGTAAGTTTACAACCAATGATCCACCTATTCATCAACTGATGAGAGAATAACCAATGTCTAGTGATGATAAGACATACAGATGATTGACAATAAAATCCCATACTGCACCTACCAATGTCATTCTTGCCATTACTAATGGATGAGAACACATAGTCAATAGACAACTATAAAAATGCATACACTAATGGAAGGACAAACTCAATTTACTGATGGATATCTAACTTGCTCTCACACATTGGTGGAGATCCTGCTAACTCCTCTGCTAACTGAATTGGTTGAGAGTGTGCCATGATACTTGAAGAAAAGCAAAAGACTCATGTTCTCAGGTGCCTTGAGCACACACCATTACCTATAAATAGGGACCCCAAGCCTTTACAAGAAGGAACATATCTTCCATGAAGTGCTTCCAAATTCTTCACCCGCATTCCATCTTCATTGGATACAAAATGGGCAGTGGAAATAAAATTTTAACTGCCATATTCCCCTTATAATCGTAGATCGCATCAACAACTATATAATGGAAAGGATGGTTTTGAGGATATACCTGGTCCTAGAGCAAGCCTGTCACAATCTCCTCATCATAGTCTGTGCTTCCATCAAGTCACACTTGAACACATCTACAACAACTCCTGGTTGATCATCATGGACGACAGATTGATGTTATCCTCCTAGAGGTAGGCAACCGCCTCCTCACCTCTACGGTAGTCCACATAGACCATATGGAACTCATATCATTCTAGAAGAATAGACAGGAAGGAGTTGTCCCTTCACGTTGGTGTACTAGCTTTCTCTCCCATAATTGTTCTCCTTGCTATCCCACCCTTTATCAGGTAGGACTTGCTCGGGTTCTCTTGGTTACCACAACTAAATAAGACAACAATTGTTAGAGGCAATTGAGTTGTGTATCTAGGAATCCCTCAGTACCCTTCTATTTGTAGGAGGGTTAGGGTCAGGGTTTCCAGTCTGTGTGGGAGTGGAAGGGACCAGAATTCCATGAATTTTTGCAACCTACAAGAGGAGAAACTAATTGGTTCATAGGTGAACTAATCAGTTGGCATGTGAGCCGATCGGTTCATCCAATGAACTGGTCGTTTCATCATGTTTCTCAATTGCAATTGTATTGGTAATTCTAATCCAATTAATGCACAACATGATGTCAGCACTAAAAATTAATGCAATGGAATTGATCCCTAAACTGAGTGGTTCATTTGGTGACCTTGAGCCATTTGATTCACTAAGTGAACCGGTCAGTTCATGCCCTGGTTCATCCAGAATTCAGCCAACACAATCTCCAATCATCCTGACACTCCAACCAGTTAGTTCAACACTTGAACCGGTTGGTTCAGAGTCCAATCAGTAAATTGTTATTTAAATTGAATACCTAAACACTTTAGTAATCAATTTAGTTATCATTCATGAATAAACTACTATTCCAAGTGAATCCTTTGTGTGTGGCCCTATAGGTTCCATATTACGTTGGCATTGAATTTCATAACTATTTTATGACATCACAAGCAAAGAGAGGCGTCTGGTAACACATCATTTCTACCCAAGTAAATAGAAAGTTGGAGAACAATTGCCACCTACAATCTGTGGTTGGTGTTATAGTGTTTGTATAGTTCCTTTATCACTGATATCCAGATTGAACTCGAGGCATGAAATCGTCATCTTCTTCAATCATTCAAGCCACGTTCCTTGAACTAGAGCAGTATGTTTGAGATATATGTAAGCTCAATATCACATATTGACTCACATGAGCATGGCCATGCATTTCTCAGTCTCTCTTATGAAGTGGTCGAGATATCATACTCCCACAGGAGGGAAAATTCCATCTACATCACTCACAGTCATCCCCATGTGTCGTAGTGTATCCGATCATCACCTTTATGGAAACCCTTATTCAGAATTATGGTGGATGATGTCAAAGTGCACCAAACAACATGTGATAAGTGTAGTGAGTTTAGGTCTGAGAACCACAATCACCACCAACACTATAAGAGATAATTTTTACTACCAATTATGGTTTCTATGTATCACTCTTATGGTGGGTATGTCTAATACACTGTTCTCTAACAAGTATCTATGTGTTTGGTTTGATATCACATATCATGATTGATGAGACTCTATCATCAACCAACACATACTCTAGTCTTATGTGTTATTGTTGTCTATCGGAATTCCACAGTAACTTCCAACTTGGGACGTAACAAGAATGTATATATTCTTAGCATTCGCATGATCTCATTGTTCAAGTCATCAACCTGAAGACATACTTCATTAAGTAATATTATTCTCTAGACATTTATTATGTTATTTTGTTATATCATAACTGAATAAAATAGAATAAATTAGAAGATTGCCTTAATTATTAATCAAATCATTTACAAGTCATGCCATTAAAATCATCATATGATTGGTTCTTTGGGCATACATACCAACATGTGCTTGGTGGGTGAAACCCAATCCAAATTCTATCCATATATCAAAATCTATCAAAAATATCTATTTATTGTTTTGACTTGTTAACTGAGATTTCATTTCAGTTTTCTATCTTTTATCCTTGTAAGTTACTTCATTTAGTAAAAAAACACAAAACTTACGTTTCATTTGACTTAGTTAAGGTAAAATTTAAGATCCTAAATAGTTTATCACCCCTTGTCCATGTGTTCAACCCCATTTACTACTTTAGACCCCATATTATAATTGTGGGCATCCTACGGTATTGGGGTATAAAATTTAAATATGAACTTGATCAGTATATGTAAGTATTGGGATATGAGAGGGGATCCACTCCTTACTCAATTTAAGGAATAAACCATACTACTCTAAACACACTAACAAGTATGTTGGAATAGGTGTATTTTCTCTATCTCAAATGAGTGGTATACAAGACAAAAATTATAACAGTGAAAATATATGCAATTTTTTATTCAACTTACATGATTACATGATAGTCCCCCGCTAGGGGCTCACATGAAAGCAACAACTCCAAGATCTAAGAAAAGGGATATCCAAGATATTTCAAGTCTATCTCCCATGAGTCTTCACTATGCCATGTCTAGATCATCATGTTAGGTCCATCATGTCCTTCACCTATGGGGTTAGAAGCATATCCCACAAGAGAAGAGAAAATGGAAGTTGTCAACATAAAAATGTCAGTGTGAGCATATACATATGGATTGAGCAACATTATAGAAAAAGGAAACCAATTAAACTTTATCAAGGCTTCCCAAATCAGGAACACCTAAGAACATCCAAGTGGGTATCAAAGAGAACACTTAAATACAATACATATAAAAGGGTTTCTTACCTTAAACAATCTCACATAGAATATCACAATCATAAACTGTGCATGTAAACAACATTAGATTGAAGTTGTCTAATGTAGGAATGAAACACCAAGGAATCTCACCCAACATGGGTAGAAAAGCACACCCTGGGAAGAATAAGCACACCCTATATATACATTGAGTGGAAAAGCACACTCGGGGAGGAAAAAGTGCATGCTATGTATAGTTGTACTCATCTACCACTACTATAAATAAAATTAGTCTAAGCCATGAACAAATGTAGAGGCAAGAAGACCTAGGATGAGAACATCCAACATTTATCCTATGGGGACATAGGAACCATGACATATATCCAATCATGTCCACAAGTAAGATGCATCATAAGACCATAAGAGACCATCAAATTTGCAAATAAGATTCCATTTAGTTCAATTTCTCAAAATAGGATTCTCACATGTAACAATATGATCAAGATATAAATCAAAGTCTAGAAACAATATCAATCTAATTGAGTATATCACAAGAGCCATTCATGAATCAAATTCATAGAAAAGAGAGAAATTTTGTAGGGTATATGTCTCATAAGACCAAAAGGGATAAATTATAGGTGATTTATCAATTTATTAAAAATGGATGGAACATACATTAAGAGAGAGAAAATTAGAACAGTTGGTCAATATGATTAATGAGATGCAACATCCATTAAGAGAGAAAAAGGTAGATCAATTTCTCAATATGATTAATGAGATGCAACATAACTCAATTCTAGCCTAGATATATCTAGGGTTAACCCCGTGGAAAAGGATAGAATGGGCGAATCCCCTGTGTAGTGGTTTTTCTTATTGATATAAGGAAACCCCCCTTTCCTATTTATAGGTTCAAGGGGAAGAATACTATAAAGAGTGGGACCTAGAGGGGATCCACTCCCTACTAAAATTTCATGAATAAAACATACATTCCAAACACACTCAAATAGTATGATGGGACATGTGTAGAATTTTCATATTCAAATAATAGTATACAAAAGACCAATGTGTAGGAGCGGAATATAAAAATATGACTATAATTATTTTTACAAAAGTACATCATTGGTGCGATTCCGCTAGAGGCGTACACACTAGCCAACTAGGGTGGCTAGATGCACTCCACGAGGTCGGAATGCACAGGATGGGATTTTGCTTTTGGTATTTATAAACCTAAACTAACACACCTACGTCTACTAAAACACTACACCCACAAGTGCATGGGGTCGTGCCGTAGTATAGGAAGGTGGAAAGTATAGGGTCGATCCACAGGGATAGAAGGGGCACTAGAGTTAGGTAGTGTGGGCTATGTTCCTAGTACGAAGATTAGGGTTTGAGGGTTTTAAAAGGGTTTGGTTGTTGATTACTGTATTTGAGCAAGTAAGTAAGGCAGAATTAAACCTAAGTTATCAAAAAGCTAGATTATCTTGAGCAAGATGAAACTAAGCAACTAGGCTAAGCAATTAACCAAACAAGATCAAGATGAACTATACTACTCTAGCGAGGCAAGGAGAAATTATGAAGCTAAACTAATCACTAGCAAGAGAAAGAACCCAAGTTAACACTAATGAGCATGACTAGGCAATTTAACTAAGTTAATCTAAAGCAACTACACTAGACTAGCATGAACAAGCAAACAAAGCAATTTGTGTTTTAACAAGATGATTAAGGTAGGTGGTCCGTTTGGGGATGTGGTTTGATATTAGCTGGGGGATCTCAACATAGCAAGCAACCATCACAATTCTATCTAGATTACCAAACCAAACAACAAGGCAAGTGCTAGGAGAATATACCCTATACTACTAGTTGGGTAACTAGGGTTAGGTGTAATTCTAGTAGGACTTGTCGAGTCTAGGTTTCTAGGGTAAGTGGTATTAGGTCAATTGAGGGACAAGGGTAGATATGGGAGTAGAGATGAGGATATTTGACCTCATGCCACTAGCCACTCTAGCCTTTAGAAAACCCTAGGCAATTGCACTAATCACACTTACCCTAGCTACTTAGATCTCACCCTCACTTGTAGGAGGAGGGATGTGTATGTAGGAACAAAGGGGCCTAGCTAGGGATCCACTAATTGGACCTAGGAGCCAATCCTAAAATTGCCACATTCACTCCAATTCCTCCTAGAAGCTAAGTGTCATCAAACATCTCAAAGCAAGCAATCCATGTTATAAGCACAAACCACATGCAATAAAATAGGAAATGAGATAGAAGCAAGAGACAATCATCATAGATAGAAGTTATGTTCATTACAAGCCATTTTCCCCCAACATGGTATCAAAGTCACATCTTAACCCCGAAACAACCCACCACTAGGGGCTTAGCTAGACATAGTCAAAGAAATAGTAAAAGAGAGGGGAAGAAGAGGTAGAAACGCCATGGAGCTTGGTGTAGTATCCTGCTTCTTCACCTCCAAGCTGCTGTGGATGACCTCCCTCCTCCAAGGGTGCAGGGGAGCATGAAAATATGGGGGTTTATGGGTGAAAACCTGGAAAACTAGGTTTCCAAGGTGGAATGAGGTTGGAAATGGTGGATGGTGAGCTAAAATGCAAATGAATTGTACTAGGAGCTCAAGGAAGGAGAGTGAAAGCTTGGAGCAGCTGTGAGAAAGGCTATCCTTTGTGCCCCATCTGCCACCTATGTATATATAGCTGGTGGGGAGGCACTAGGGTAAGTAGGGGTAGTTTAGGAAAAACAATGTAAAAGTTTAATAGGGTTGGCAGGTTACCACGCTCGTGTTGGTGTGCCACGACCATGGTGAGGGTAGTATAGGACGGTCGTGTGGTAAGAATACGATCATGGTATGGGGCTGGTGGTGATATGCTAAGTATGGTGGTGGCCACGGGTATGGCAGAGTGCCACAGTCGTGGTGGGTGAGTGGCACCATAGCCATGTTGGGTAACACGACCGTTTTGGAGGAGGGGGATGTGGTCATGGAGCAGAATCACAGTTGTTTTGTTCTTCATTGGCCACGATCATGGCAGACGGCCACATTCGTGGTGACTTGGGGAAAAACCCTATTGAAATGCTGGTTCTTCGTCATAAATTTGCACGACCGTGGTGTCTTCAATGGCCACGGTTGTGGGATTTTGAGGAAAAACCTTGTTGAGTTTGGCACTTCTTTGCCAAAAAATACACGACCGTGGGGTTGTTCCCACAGTCGTGGTGAGGCTTGCACCACTTGATTATCATTCAAACTTCATCATTCTTGGATGTCTTTGCTTGGTGACGACTCTTGACCATTGGAGGTAGGTTGAGGGAGACTTTGGGGCCTCCTTTGGACCTCCCCATGAGTGGTGTAGCCCTAGAATTCCTTCTTTCTCTCTCTTTCATCTAAGGCATGGTCTAAGTACCTGAAAATAATGCAAAGAACGTCCATAAGCGCATTTGGTAGTGCTAACCATATTGGGGAAATTAACTTGCAATCTACTATGTCTAGATGTGATAAAAGCACAAAATGGCACAGGATGGAGCCCTAAAATAGGGCTACATCACCACCCCAAACTTAAAACATACTTGTCCTCAAGTATGCTCCAACTCAATCTCTCTTTTCAGGTTCTTTTCAACAAAAACGAATGAAAAATGCATAGCAATAGATAATTATTGAATAAATGGTCTTGGGAGTGACTAAGTGCATGTGCTTCACCTCTCTCCTCTCCTCTTTCACAAACCATTCATGAACCTAGAACTGAGCATACAAACTTCAAATATAAAGCATAGAAACACAAGTTGTCCATGTGTCCTTCATGTCATTCCAGGTAAACCGTTTCATGTTGGTGTTAATCAAAGGTGACTAGGAGTGTTGTTTCACTTTCATGCATTCACTCTTATGCTTCAAACCGTACTAGATGACCCACTTGGTTGTAGAAAGGGTAAAGTGAGCTAGATTTGATATTTTCTAGCTCAATGGGTATGAAAGAGGAAGAAAGTATTGCGGTAAGATTTGGAGTGCTTTTACACACTCATCTTTTCTTTATTTGAATGCTCTTAAATAGGAGCATCCTTTTATTTTATTTTTGCTTCCCTTTTTATTTTCTTTTTTTTCTTTGCCCTTGGTGTAGATAGGGCATATAGTGGATAGAATGAAGCAGGGGGGTTGAGATGTGGCCACCCCAAACTTTTATGGGTGGCCACGGCTGATCTGTGCACTTTGGCATCTTTTCATGAGGTAGAGAGGTATGAAGGTGGTGAAAGAATAGTCGGATCAAAGAGGGGTCATTAGTGTAGTTTCCAACATAAGATTTCCTACATGAAAGCTAATTCAGCACTTCACCAACTGATATCACACCACATGCTAGAATCAACATAACATTCATATTTCTACCAAGTGATTCCATAGGCTTTAAGCGCTTGTAGCTTGCTCGATTCATGATTCAATCAAAAATTCACAAACTTAAGAGATGTGGTGCAAATTTAAAAAGTCAACAAACAAGACCATATAGCAATAAGATCTAAGAAAGTAGCATGCATTTGTCACAAGATTAAAACATTTCATTTCAAAAGTGGAGATTAGGTCAAAACATACTTTTAGAGCAAGAACATTCAAGTTTGGGCAAAATTGGCCAAAATGGTGCCAATTTCCACTAAATCACATCTAAACCTAATTTAGGGAATTCCAAAACATAAAGCAGCAAATCCTAATTACAATGCATTAGAAACTACAAAAATTATATGAAGATGCAATGCATGGTATGGAAGAGCAAAAATTTTGAAAATTACAAGAAAATGCATGAAATTAAACTACATGTATGCATGAATGAAAGCAGACACACCAGGTCAGGGTAAACAAGTATGAAATGTCAGTCAAACTATTTGATCATCTTGCAAAAATTGAGCACAAGGCACATAGAGAAAAATGCGGCGAGAGAAGGGTTTACCGACCTACCACCCCAAACTTTTAAATCATGTTGCCCTCAACATAAAATAGAAGTTTAGACTAGTAGGGTAAAATGCGTGGGGTCACGACAGACAACTGCCAAGAGATGGAGTGGTCAATGTAACACTAGGTGAGAAGGACAGGGCCACCACGGTTGTGCTGAACAACACGGCCGTTCTGTCCTTCTTCCTGTAGTTCCTCTATTGATTTGCAATCTCTTCTTCCATTTTGACCTCTGCTTTGGCTAAACCCTTTTTGCATCATCTTTTCTTCCTTATACATGTGCTAACATGATTCACAAACAGAAAAACAATCAATTATAGTGTGTGTGTGCGTTTCTTGGAAACCAAAAGAAAGTATGATAAAACAAGGTTTGAGAATCTCAAACCACATGGGTTGCCTCCCACTAGAACTAAATTTATAGCCTCCAGCTGGGCTTGTTGCTCTTTTCACTAAGTATCGACACCCATGGTGTCCTCCGTTTCCTCTACAGTGATCCTATCCAGCGTTCTGATGACATGTGATTCATCCCATGGAGTGTGCATTGAGCGGAAGTATGGACTTGATCTCCACAGCTCTAGGGGATCATAATAGCATAGACTCTCACCAAAGTCTTCATTACCTAGCTTATCCCTCTCCTCTTCAGTAAATATAAAGAAATCGAATTTTCTCCTCTTATAGGTGACTGTCAGAGTGCCCGTACGCACATTTATTTTTGCACCCGCATTGGACAAGAAGGACCTCCCCAATATGATATTCTTTCCCATTAATAGGTTAAGAATCCACTATTAGAAAGTCGGTCACATATACAATGTTTATCCTTTCATCCATCGATACTATTGCATTTTGCAGTATTCCCAAGGGTTTCCTTTTGGTTCCATCACTTAAGACAAGGACACAATCCACCGGTTCTATTTTATTTAGTCCTAGACGTAGATACATGCTCCATGACATGATGCTTGTCCCTGCACCTAAGTCGAGGAGGGAGTGTTCGATGGGTTGTGTACCAATGTAGCAGGTGATGAGAGGCACTCCTAGATCATCTCTCTTTTTTGGAAATCCCAGGTCGAAGATGAAGTTAACAGACTTTGAAGTAACGATTTCCTTGGTCGGTAGTTGTACTATTTTTCTCTTCCTCGTGCACACATCTGTCACCAACAAAAAGAATGATGTGATGGCTTCCGTCCCTCGCTTCAAGGGTCCCAGGAGATCCATGATACCGATGCCCTTTTCTTGGGGAAATAGACCTTCATGGAATTGCTTCTCGACTACATCGATTGTTTATGCAACACTCATTGGACCTTGAGGAGGGACGATGGTGATCATTGTCTCATGAGAAGGTTTTGAATCCCATAAAGGTATTTCTTCAAGCACTGCTATGTCAATGGCCTATGAAGTAGCGGACATGACCTTGTCACAAGTAGCTGGATGAGCCATATCTATTGCAATTTCATATTCTCAACAGAGGGTGGGACAAGTGAGAGCGCTTCTACATTCGCGCCGGGAGCAGCAGAAATTTGGGTGTACTTAGCATTCTTTCACAGTGGTTGGATGGCAAATTCTTCAGAGCCTTTGTTATCTTTGCGAGACCCCTCTAGTATCCGGCTTTTGTTATCAACCTCGGTCACTTGCTTTCCCCTTTTCACAATCTTTTGAGCAGTTTTTTCTCCCCATATGATAGATACCATGTTCACTTGTTCATGGGAAGAAGAAGGGGTTTGTGAAGATGAAGGTGGTGGTGGTCTTTGATGGGTGGAGTTAGGATTTTGGAGTATGCAAGTTGGTTGTTGGGGAGGTTGTTGTGGGGGTGGTGGTTGATAGGTATGTGAATGTGGTGGGGGATATTGGTAGTTAAGCGGGGGTTGATGAGGTGGCAGAGCATATGGGTGTGGTGGTCCTTGATATTGTAGGAGTGAAGTTGCTTGGCCTTGTGGTGGGACGTATGTGGCTTGAGTAGCATTCACATAACCACCATCGTTGTTTGGATTTATCGTGGGTTGAGACGGAAGTCTCCCCTCTTCACGACAAGTAAGTGAGACGGAGATTTGATCAATTCTTTGTTCAAGGCAGCTAATATTCTACCCTTGAGAGGACACTTCTCTCTTTACCTCGTCTAAGTTCCTCAACCTCCCGAGTACCTCATATTCAAATTTAGAGTTGTACCGTAGCCTCAGCTGCCCTTGCCCATCCTCATTCTGTTATTTCCAAGTAAAATTCGGATGGTTCCTCCACTCAGGGGTATAGGTGTTGGACATGGGGCCTTGATAGTTGCGGCCACCAAAGGAGTGCAAAGCATTCAATTCCTCATCCATAGAGTCGACTGCCATAGAAGGTTGTCTAGAAGAGCCACAAACTTGATTCTTCATCATTTTCATCATGTCTGCCATCATTTTCATCATGTCGGGGTCGACAACATTGTGGGTTGGAGTCACGGAGGAAGGTGGGGGAGTGTATCTCCGACCGCTATGCCCTCCTTTTTTAGAAGCACGATGGCGTGAGTTTTCGCCGAGATGTTAGAACAAGGGCCATGATTCTTTAGGCGGCTTTTCCATGAAAGTATCTCTGCAGGAAGAGTCCACATTGTTTTGTCTTTGCTCTTCAAGCCCGATGTAAAATGCTTGAACAAGTTGCCACAAGGGTACTTCATGGTGAGGACAGTCTCGGAGTAGCTTTTGGAACCTCTCCCATGCCTCGTGGAAGGGTTCATTTTCCTTCTAAGCAAAAGAAGTGATGCACCTCCTCATGTAGGACAACTTTGCAATAGGAAAGAACTTCTTGAGGAATTAATTTTTAACTTCATTCCATGAGAGTGGCTCTAGCTTTGACACATACCACTCTTTAGCTTTCTCTTTGAGGGAGAAAGGGAAGAGTGTCCTCCTAATGGAATCGTCAGTGGCGGTGGGGGTGCAGAAGGTTGAGCACGTCTCCAGGAAAGCATCAATGTGGTGATAGGGATTCTCATTCTCCATCCCATAGTAAGTGGGGAGGAGTCCTAGGAGTGCAGGAGGGATGGAGAACTGTTGACCCGACATCCGGTCAACCAAGGTGGCGATGGGGGAGTTGTAGTTCCCAGGTGTGAAGTATTCGTTGAGCGGGCGATGTTGTGGTGGTTGAGGTTGAGCATCCGATTGTGGGTTGTTTTCAGCCATCTCGGCCTCTCTGTGCTGGTTGCGGCAAGCTTGGCGCCTCCTTCTACCAATCTTGGGGTCATACAACACTAAGTCGGTACAAGTAGAATGTGTGCGGCGCATGCACAACTGTCACCTGGGCAATACACAAACAAACAACATGAAGCCAAGTTAGCAAACCAAGATGCAAAAGTAACACAAAGAATAAATTATACCAATGGTGAGGGAAAAAGGAAAGGCTAAGCTACACTATCTAACTAGGCTGAGTGCCTCTATCCCCGGCAACGACACCAGAAAGCTTGGTTTGATTCTGCTAGAGGCATACACACTAGCCAACTAGGGTGGCTAGATGCACTCCACGAGGTCAGAATGCACATGATGGGATTTTGCTTTCGATATTTATAAACCTAAACTAACACACCTACGTCTACTAAAACACTACACCTACAAGTGCACGAGGTCGTGTCATAGTATAGGAAGGTGGCAAGTATAGGGTCGATCCACATGGATAGAAGGGGCACTAGAGTTAGGTAGTATGGGCCATGTTCCTAGTGCAGAGATTAGGGTTTGAGGGTTTTAAAAGGGTTTGGTTGTTGATTACTATATTTGAGCAAGTAAGTAAGGCGGAATTAAACCTAAGTTATCAAAAAGCTAGATTATCTTGAGCAAGATGAAACTAAGCAACTAGGATAAGCAATTAACCAAACAAGAGCAAGATGAACTATACTACTCTAGCGAGGTAAGGAGCAATTAAGAAACTAAACTAATCACTAGCAAGAGAAAGAACCCAAGTTAACACTAATGAGCAAGACTAGGCAATTTAACTAAGTTAATCTAAAGCAACTACACTAGACTAGCATGAACAAGCAAACAAATCAATTTGGGTTTTAACAAGATGATTAAGGTAGGTGGGCCATTTGGGGATGTGGTTTTATATTAGCTGGGGGATATCAACATAGCAAGCAACCATCACAATTCTATCTAGATTACCAAACCAAACAACAAGGCAAGTGCTAGGAGAATATACCCTATACTACTAGTTGGGTAACTAGGGTTAGGTGTAATTCTAGTAGGACTTGTCGAGTCTAGGTTTCTAGGGTAAGTGGTGTTAGGTCAATTGAGGGCTAAGGGTAGAGATGGGATTAGAGATGAGGATATTTGGCCTCATGCTACTAGCCACTCTAGCCTTTAGAAAACCCTAGGGAATTGCACTAATCACACTTACCCTAGCTACTTAGATCTCACACTCACTTGTAGGAGGAGGGATGTATATGTAGGAACAAAGGGGCCTAGCTAGGGATCCACTAATTGGACCTAGGAGCCAATCCTAAAATTGCCACATACACTCCAATTCCTCCTAGAAGCTAAGTGTCATCAAACATCTCAAAGCAAGCAATCCATGTTATAAGCACAAACCACATGCAATAAAATAGGAAATGATATAGAAGCAAGAGGCAATCATCATAGATAGAAATTATGTTCATTACAAGCCATTTTCCCCCAACATGGTATCAAAGTCACATTTTAACCCTGAAACAGCCCACCACTAGGGGCTTAGCTAGACATAGTCAAAGAAATAGTAAAAGAGAGGGGAAGAAGAGTAGAAATGCCATGGAGCTTGGTGTAGTATCCTTCTTCTTCACCTCCAAGTTGTTTTGGACGACCTCCCTCCTCCAAGGGTGTAGGGGAGCATGAAAATATGGGGGTTTATGGGTGAAAACCTAGAAAACTAGGTTTCCAAGGTGGAATGAGGGTGGAAATGTTGGATGCTGAGCTAAAATGCAAAGAAATTGCACTAGGAGCTCAAGGAAGGAGAGTGGAAGCTTGGAGCAGCCGTGAGAAAGGCTATCCTTCGTGCCCAAGCCGCCAACTATGTATATATAGGTGGTGGGGAGGCACTAGGGTAAGTAGGGGTAGTTTAGGAAAAATAGTGTAAAAGTTTACTAGGGTTGGCGGGTCACCACGGTCGTGTTGGTGTGCCACGGTCGTGGTGAGGGTAGTATAGGGCGGTCCTGTGGTAAGAATATGGTCATGGTATGGAGCTGGTGGTGATATGCTAAGTATGGTGGTGGCCACGGCCGTGGCGGAGTGCCACGGTCGTGGTGGGTGAGTGGCACCACGGCCATGTTGGGTAACATGACCATTTTGGAGGAGGGGGATGTGGTCATGGAGTAGCATCACAGTCGTTTTGTTCTTCATTGGCCACGGTCGTGGCAGATGGCCACGGTCGTGGTGACTTAGGGAAAACCCCTATTGAAATGCTGGTTCTTGGTCATAAATTCGCACGACCGTGGGAGGTGCCCACGGCCGTTTTCCATTCTTCTGACCACGACCATGTGGATGGCCACGGTCGTGTCAGATAGCCACGGCCGTGGGATTCTGAGGAAAAACCCTATTGAGTTTGGCACTTCTTTGCCAAAAAAGACACGACTGTGGGGTTGTGCCTACAGCCGTGGTGAGGCTTGCATCACTTTATTATCCTTCAAACTTCATCATTCTTGGATGTCTTTTCTTGGTGACAACTCTTGGCCATTGGAGGTAGGTTGAGGGAAATTTTGGGGCCTCCTTTGGACCTCCCCGTGAGTGGAGGAGCCCTAGAAATATTTCTTTCTCTCTCTTCCATCTAAGGCATGGTCCAAGTACCTAAAAATAATGCAAAGAACGTCCATAAGTGCATTTGGCAGTGATAACCATATTGGGGAAATTAACTTGCAATCTACTATGTCTAGATGTGATAAAAGCACAAAAAGGCACAGGATGGAGACCTAAAATAGGACTACATCAATCATCATCTCCCATATAGGGTTTACATGGATATTAGAACATAAGGATCTAGTATAGGTAAATCTAAACCATATCAAGTTTGTCTCCAAGCATCAACTTCATGAGTTAGGCCCCTGTTGAAAGCCATGTACTCCTTATCCTAATCCTAGGATGGTCCTCCATGCTCCTATTGTGCAATTATGATCCTAGGCTTGGGATATTGGGATTGGTGTGTTTCTGCCAATGGTGTTACACACTACTCAATTGGAGTTTGAATAGGTGAAACCCTACGAAAAGACACACACAGTGGATTAAACTTTCAAAATTTATAATGGACCTAAACTTAACACACTCGCACGAACTAAAACAGTACACCTACAAGTGCATGGGGTCGTGTCATAGTATAGGAGAGAGGCAAGTATAGGGTCGATCCATAGGGAGAAAAGGGGGCACTAGAGCTAGGTTAGTTTTTGGGCTAGGTTCCTACTGCAGAGTCTAGGGTTGAAGGGTTCAAAGATGATTTGTTGATTACACTAAGTTGAGAAGGAAAGCAATTAAAGGAAAGCAAACAAGATTAATGCCTAAGTTAACCCTAGAAAATCAATTCTAATGAGAAGGATAAGATAAAGGTAAGGCAAGAAAATAACAATCTACACTAAGGCAAATAAAGAAAGGTCTACACTACACTAAGCTAGCAAACATGGCAAAAGAGAAAGTAAAAACCTAAACTAGAAAGAACAAAACAAGAACCGAGCAAGAAGCTAACTAAGAAAGTAAAGAGATAACTAAGCTACACTATCTAAGCAAGAAGGCAATTAGGGTTTTAAAGAAATAAAGAGAGGGCTATTTGGAGAATGCACTTATCAATTAGGTTGGGGGTGACATGTGAGCATAAAGATTTCATTTAGATTTTCAATCCAAGCAACAAGCTAGAGTCTATTGAATTATCCTAAACTACTAACTAGCCATGGATATGCTAGGTTGTGTATAGGGGAACTAGTCCCTAACACTCCCTACTACCCTTGTGAGCTTCAATTGGGTTAGGGTTTAGGTGTAATTAAATTAGAGTCTAAACAAGCCTAGGTTTCTAGGTTAGATGATCTTAGGATGATTAGGGGTTGAGGTTAGTAATGGGAGTGGAAGTGAGGTTTTAGGCCTCCCATCGCCCACATTCTAGCCTTGAGAAAGCTCCATGCTAAGCACACCAAATTCATCTAAACTAGATACTTATATCTCTCAACTAGGGTAAAGAGAATTGATTAGAATGTAGGAGGATGGGTAGCTAGCTAGGGATCCAAGAATCAAACCTAGGATCAAATCTCAAAAATTCATACAGAAAAGCAATTTCCCTAAATTCCTAGGTGATTTCAAGCACAAATCAACAAGCAATTCATGGAGAGTGAGATAGAAATAGAACATAATCATTAGAAAATGAAATTACAATGTTTACATTTCATTCCCCCCATCATGGTATCAAAGTAACATTTTTCACCCCAAACAACCTTCCCAAGGGGCCTAGCTACTCATAGCAATGCAAAATATAAAAAGAAAGGAGAAAGAGGTAGAAGAAGCCATGAAGCTTGGTGTAGGGATAAATCCTCCACTTCAACTACTGCAATGGCATGGGATGATGGTGGAATAGGGTCAAAACACTAGGAAACTAGGGTTTTGGTGGTAGAAATGGTGAAATGGAGTGGAATGGAGGTGGAAATGGAGTGGAATGGGTGGAATGAGAAAATGGGGAGCTAGGAGGTGGTAGAAGGTAGCCAACCTCATGCTAAAGCTGCCACCTAGCTATATATAGGAGTGGGGGAAGTAATAGGTCAAGTAGGGGTAAAGTGGGAAATGTAGTGCAAAAGTAGCTAAGTTTTTGTGAGTAGCACAATTGTGGTGGTCACCACTACCGTGGTGGGAGGGTTGAGAATAGTTGTGGTGGTGTGGAATGAACGTGGTGAGAAATGGAGAAAAATCATAGGTGTTTGGTAAAAAATGTACATGAGGTAGCACGGCCGTAGTGGTCACTACGTCCGTGGTGGGGCTAGGGTAGCATGACCGTTGTGGTCACCACAACTGTGATGGCTTGGATCACTCTGCCCATTCTTGGTTCCATGGTCAGTAGTCACACAACCATGAAAGGTGGCACAACCATTCCGGGTCAGTCCACCATGACCATTCTATGTGTCACAACTGTGGTGATCTTTGCACTTTCTTGAGTTGACTCTATTGTCTTTGGATGAGCCAACATGACCGTTGTGAGGTACCACGGCCGTGGTGGTCTCAGTTGTAGAACTTTGAGTTGATTCTTTTGATTCTCTTGGACATCTTTTCTTGAATGGAGCTTTGGCCACTAGGGGTAGTTTGAGGGAGCATCAGACAAATGTGGTCCAAATGCTTGAAAAACATGCAAATAATGTCCACAAGTGCATTTTATACAAATATGCATATTAGGGGAAATAATATGTAATCTAACATGTATAGATGTGATTAAAATGCAATCTGACACAAGATGAAGCCCTAAAATAGGGCTGAATCACCACCCCAAACTTAAAACATACTTGTCCTCAAGTATGCTCCTACTCAGTCTCTCTACACATTTTTCACATTTAAGAAATGACAAATGCAATGCTATAAGTGAATATTAACTAAATGGACTCAAGTATGACTAAGTACATGCATTCCACCTCTCTTCTCTCCTCTTTTACAAATTGATCATGATTGGAGCACTGAGCCTACAAACTTCAAATATAGTGCCTAGAAAACACAATCAAATCGGTATGGTAGTCATATCACTCTGGGTAAACTGTTTCATGGTAGCAACGGTAAAAAAAGATCAATTTTGCTGCTTTATATTCATGCATCCAATCTCATATGTCCATCCACACTAATTAACATGCGGGGTGCAAAAAGTGGTAAAATGAGCTAGGTTTGGCATTTCCTAGCTCAATGGGCATGCAAAAGGAAGAAAGGGTTGCAGTAAGAATTTGGAGTGCTTTTACACACTCATCTTTTCTTTATTTAGATGTTCTTAAATAGGAGCATCTTTTATTTTTATTTTTGCATTTTTTTTCTTTTCTTTGCCCTTGGTGTAGATAGGGCACATGATTATGAGAGTGAAGTGGGGGGATATAGATGTGGCCACCCCAAACTTTTAGAGGTGGCCACGGCTGATATGTGCACTTTGACATCCTTTCATGAGGTGGAAAGGTAAGAAGATGGTGGAAGAAATGTCGGGTCAAAGAGGGGTTACTAGTGTGGACATCAACATGAGATCTCCTACATAAAATTTACTCCAAAACTTTCATCAAGCAATGATGCACTACATGAATGAGCAATATTAAAACCACATTTTTATCATGAGATTCTACAAAACTCTAAGTGTTTGCAGCTTGCTTCAATCACAATTCAACCAAACGGTCCAAAATCATAAGGGAGGTGATCATCATCATCATCATCATCATCATCTAATCCTCAGTCCCAACTATGTTGGGGCCGGATACATGGATCCTTCCTTTCCATTCAGCTCTATCATGGGCCATATTCTGATTGAGATGTAGAGATTCAAAATCTCTCTTTACAAGCTCATCCCATGTTAATTTAGGCCTTCCTCTTCTTCTATTTATAGTGTTTGGATCAATAGCATTGCTTCGTATAGGCGCACTAGTAGGTCTGCATTGCACATGTCCGTACCATCTGAGTCGGCCCTCGCGCAACTTGTCCTCAATGTCTCCACTCCCACTTTATTCTTGATATAGTCATTTCTCAAGCGATCTTTTCTTGTCTTCCCACACATCCATCTCATCATATGCATTTCAGCCATGTTGAGACCTTATTTCTTCACCACCCAACATTCACTCCCATAGAGCATGGCTGGTCGTATAGCTGTTCTATAAAACTTATTTTTTAACCTGAGAGGGATCTTCTGATCGCATAATACTCCAGTTACACTCATCCATTTCAACCATCATGTAGTGATCTGGTGACAAACATCATTTTGGACATCCCCGTCTATTTGAATAATAGAACCCAAGTAATGAAATTTATCACATTTTGATATATCTACTCCGTCCAACTTGGCTCCATCATTCACACTGCAAGATTGGCTAAAATTGCAATCCATATACTCAATTTTGCTCCTGCTAATCATCAATCCATTTGATTCCAATGCCTTTCTCTAACGTTCAACTTTATCATTCAATCCATCATTAGTTTCGTCAATCAAAACAATATCATCAGCAAATAACATACACTAAGGAATATCATCCTGAACATTCTTTGTCAACTCATCCATAACAAGAACAAATAGATATGGGCTGAGTGGGGATCCTTGGTGTACCCCAACTGTGATAGGAAAATTTGGTGTCTCTCCTCCAGAAGTCTTGACACTTGTAGTAGGGCTATCATACATGTCTTTGATCAAGTCAATGTGTTGGATTGGCACACCCTTTTTCTTCAAAACCATCCACAACACTTCTCTGGGTACTCGATCATAAGCCTTTTCTAGATCGATAAACACCATATGAAGATCTGTTTTGCTTTGTCTATACTTCTCCATAAGCCTCCTTATCAAAAAAATAGCATATATTGTTGATCTTCCAGGCATGAAACCAAATTGGTTGTTTGATACCTGCGTTATAGATCTTAACCTCTGCTCAATAATCCTCTCCTAAAGCTTCATAGTGTGACTCATCAACTTGATACATCTGTAGTTTGTACAGCTCTGAACGTCACCTTTGTTCTTATAGATGGGGACTACAATATAATTTCTCCACTCATCCGACATCTTCTTGGTCTTCATGATCTTGTTAAAGAAATTTGTTAACCATGTAACCCCATCATCCCCCATACTCTTTCATACATCAATGGGAATACCTTCTGGTCTGCATGCCTTTCTCATTTTCATCTTCTTTCAAAGCATTCTTGACCTCAAATGGTGAAACTCATCGTGTGTAAATGATATCTCTTGTATTCATGTCACATGAGTCACTAACATTATATGCAGTATCTCCATTGAAAATCTTATGGAAGTAATTTCTCCACTGGTTCTTGATATCATCGTCCTTCACCAATACTCTACCATCTTCATTCTTGGTGCATTTTACTTGACTCAAGTCTCTTCCTTTCCTTTCTCTTATATGAGCCATTTTATATATATCTTTTTCCCCTTCTCTAGTGTCCATCTTCTTATACATATCATCAAAGTATCTAGACCTTGCCTCCCGAACAACCTTTTTAACTTCTTTCTTTGCTTTCTTGTATCTTTGGAACGTTGCATCATCTCCAAATTTGGGCAAGCTCCTATAGATCTCCCTTTTTTGTTTAATATCCTTCTGTACTTCATCATTCCACCACTAAGTCTCCTTCTGTGGAGGTGATGCACATGTAAAATGTCAAAAATGAGGCCATTTAGCAATAAACCATGATAAGTCACTTGCATTTGTCAAAGGTCATCATTTTCAATCCAAAAAGTAGAGATTGGGTCAAAACACACTTTTTAGGCAAGAAGTTCTAAATTTGGGCAAAATTGGTCAAAATTGTGCCAAACAACCTTCAATCACATCTAATCCTATATTATTGAACATGAAGTAGGAAATAAGCAAAATCTAGCTAAAGCATGCTAAAATTAACAAAAATCTACATGATATGCAATGCATTACAAAAAGAGCAAAAATTTTGAAAATTACACAAAATTGCAAGAAAGTAAACTACATGACATGCAGGCATACAAAGTAGGTGAAATCTAATATAAATAGCAAGATCAACAAAAAAACAAGAAAAAAAAATTAAATGGCATATGGAATGCAAAAAGAGTGAAATGGGAAAAATGGCATACCACCTATCACCTCAAACTTTTGAATCATGTTGTCCTCAGCATGACACTAAAGTATATGAGTGATAGGATAGCTGATCACTGTGGTGGCTCTGGTGGTGGTCCTTCCTATGGTAGAGGATGCTGGTAGTAGGAACCCCAATAGTCTAACTGTGGAGGTGGGTAGTTGTCCTAATATGCTGACAGTGCACTCCACCAATCACCACTACAGATCCAGCCTTTGGCTTCGATTATTTAAACCCTTTTCATGACGGTTTCCAAGCGATGCCTATGTGGGCGCCATGAAAAGTCAAAACCTTTTGGCGTCGGTTTTCCAACCGATGCCAAAATGCTTTGCGCCACCGAAAACACGCCAGTAGGTCCCCCATCTAGGACACTATCGGCGTCAGTTTTCAACTAATAACCGATGCCATATCACCTACCGCCACGGTCGTGCTGGCCAGCACGACGTCAGTTTTCTACTAATAACCGACGCCATATCACCTGCCGCCACGACCATGTTGTCCAGCACGGTCGTGCTGGCCAAGCTGTCTGGCAACATTAGGCGGTAGTTTTTTGCTATTAATCGATGTTGTAAGCCTTTGTTGTCAGTTTTAGATAAATAACCGACACCTATGTTTTGATTTTTTTTTCTTATCAGTTTGTAGGCCTGCTGTGGCTGGTCGTAGGATGAGAACCTACAGTTCAGTAGAATTGAACTGCAGGTTTATGACATCCATTGATATCAGCCAACAAACAGGCCACAAACCTGCAAAATCAACAAAATATTCTTTTCACACATAGGCAGATACATTCAGACATCAATTCAATTTTCACATTCACACATGTAGAAACATTCAAATACATGTAGAAACATTCAGACATGTAGAAACCCATGTATAAACATTCATTTACAAAATATCATTCATCATCTCTATCAGCATCCCAATTATATCTTACAGTCCCCACTACTTGTATGGCTCTTGCCCATTCTTCTCTTACGTCATTTAATACTTCCATCGTATATGGAGCATGTACATATTTTAAGGCTTTACCTGTAGTGGGGTCAGTTTTAAACACCTACAAAGAGAATGATGTATATATAAGTAATAATATATAAATAAGATTGATACATTTCATACTATCTAATGAGACTATATATAATACCTTAGGTATGGCATTGATTTCATCTGCATGTTTGATAATCATGTCCATAAACCGCATCACATAGTATGCACATGCCCATACGTTGTCTTGTGTAGCACACTATAAAATGGATACAAAATATTAAAAAATACAAATAAGCACAATTCATATAAATAACATATACATTGGAGTCGGGAACTTACTTTCACGTTCTCCCAAATTATTGGTTGGTTCTTTTTACTGGGGACCTTTCCTCCAGCCTTTTTGAATGCATCTAAACCCGTACATATTAATGTAACATAGTAAATTGCATAATTAAATAGTAATGTAATAACAGATGTTAATGTATATAAAAATGAAATATTTCTCACCAGAATAATGCCATTCTCATTACGTGTCCAATTTTTGGATTCAATGTACTCCCCGCAGGATCTAGATAATAGATAGTGAACATCCCGGGGAGAATAACTAGTAACTCCCAATGCTTGGCGCTAGAGGTAAAAAAGTTAAAAATTAATAACTCAAAATCCACAATAAAAATGTAATTTTCTTAAGTCCAAATTATAAGCAAAGTAAACTTACTTCACATTGAATGGAGCTATTATTATCATCTTCTTTTTTTGATTGAAAATTGTAAAAGCATCACAACAGTATTGTTGAACGCTATCAGGGTCTTTAGCTACCAGACTAATCAATGATGGAATAAAAAATCCCTCATGTTCAAATCCAAATTTTTTACATTGAATTTTGACTAAGTAGTTGCAAAACATGTATTATGTATGCATTAATATATAAGAAACCAGATAATCGGATCCTACACAAGGTATATGGATGTATAAATAAGATCTCACCTTATCCATGCCTCTATCATTGATGTATTCAGCCAATCATAGTTAAACAACTCAATATATCTTGTACAAATAGAGAGCTTTCGTATGATTGACCTGCATAATACGCTTCTAAAGAAACAACTATAGGGCAATGTATATTATGTGCGTGTAGCCATACTGCCATTCCCTTGCAAGCAAGACCTAACGAGAATTTTAGGTCAGTTGGAACCCAACTTGGTAATGCAGGAAGTGGAGGTGTAGGCCTAGATGCTCCAGGTGTCTTCTTTTTAACCTGTATATATAATTTCAGATCAATTGACCTCATATATACACATTAACAATTTAACGTAATTTAAATTTATCTTACAATTTCAATAGTGTAGACAACATCCACTTTGGGCCACAATATCACCCCGCCTTCTGCCTCACCAAGTGTATCAATATCCGGGTGGGCATATGGTAATGCAGCTTCCCTCCAATAAGGGATTACACGTATCGGGCTCACACGAACATAACCCTGTGGTATTGGAGTCCTGTGAATTGTTGCCCCAGGAAGGGACGGGTAAGCCTGTGCCTCTGCAACAACATAATCTTCAATTTTTAAGTGGCATGGCTTCAACGCCTACAAATTTACGTAATGAATGTTATACATATATACATATCATCTTGAAAACATATCATCTTGAAAAGACTAGCTACTATGTCATAAACAATACTTACAGTAGACGTGCTAGGTGGTGGGTCTACAGGATTACTCTCAGCATGTGCATCAAGAGAAGAGCGGGTCGCCATAGGCTGATTGGAAGCCTGAGATGCCTGCCACCACACCATTTCTTCCTTGACCTCTTAGCAACTATATCCTCGACTCTCTTATTATCCTATACATTGATAAAAGAAACATTAGCTTCATATTATTGAATTCCATTTTGCAGTAACATTCTAAAAAAAGAATAGGTTACCTCTTCTTGTGAAGGTCCCTCTCTTGCTACATGTTTGCACTGGGATGGCCCAAAGAATGCTTTGATGCCCACACCAGCGCATGCACCCCTAACACGTCCAGGATGCTCTGGGTTACCCAGAGCAACTATCAATTCATCCCTGGTTCCCAGAGGGATGAACGTGCCCTGTTTCCTCTGCTCGTGCATCTCCCGCTAGTTACCATCAACAGAAATTGGTAAGTAAACACCACAAATAATCAATATTCGAATGACATGCATTGTTGAGTTGTATTTTACCATTTTCGCAGCCGCCTCAACAGTTACAGACTTCTTTATTTCACCCTTCTTGTTTTGCCTCCCAGCTATCCAGACATCATGGTGAGGCATGGGTGTGGTACATGTAGTAGAGGACTCCTGAGTAGCAGTAGACTCTACCTGTAGTCTTTGGCGAATGTCTGCATAGCCCTTTGGACCCATTGTGTGGTCATGCACATTCAATGCATGCCTTGCTCTTTGCACCTCACTGAACGCCTAGTTAGTATGCACATTGATTTGGTTAGTAACACTAAAGGTTAATCTTGAATAGGTGAATACAATGTATATTAATTAAATTGGGAGTGACACTTAATACCTTGAATTCTTCAGTTTGTCTTGAAGCAACAAATGTGTCCCAATCTTCTTTGTCCAGGAAGTTTCACTTTTCAAGGGCTGACTTCTTCTTCTTATCACCAACTTTTATGTATTCTCTATTGAGATTTGTCTAATAGTTCCTTAGCATCTTTCTAGTGTGTTGCATCACACTTTTATGATGCAGCTTATCATCTAATGCAAACAGATTCTGTAAAATAGAATTGCTATTAACTAGTATCTAAAAATAGAATTGCAAATAATAGAATTTGTAATCTACAAAATAGAATTGTAAATAGTAATAACTCATGCATAAATCCTTCCATATCAAGTCTTTCTTCACCTGAGGAGCTTTATGCCAATCATCATACTTAACACCACAATGGCTTCGAGTGACAAACCCAAGATAGTCTACAAAATTATTGCGGTTCACTCCAATTGCATTTCTTGCATTATCAAACTCCACAACCAATCTGGATCCACTTCCCCTTAGTGATGTTAACTTTTTCAGCAGAGTGATGCCCCTTTTCTTGTTAACTTTTTTGTGATGCGCATCAAGTGCCTCCAGTGCTTCAGAGGGTACATGTGCATTATCAACCTAAAATTTGACAAAATAAACACACTGAATTAGCCCAATATAGAAATATAGGATATATGACATAACTAGAAGATAATGAATTTATATAGAAATATAGGATATAACTTTAAAACTTACATTAGTATCCTCACCATGCTCAAACTGGACATCATCCTCATCATGGACATCATGTTCATCATCATGGACATCACGATCATCATGCCCATGGTCAGCCATCTGAAAATGTCATTAAAAAGGCAAACATTTAGCATTTGTATTAACTAGAAGATAATGAAACATTATATCTGAAAATGATATTGATATTAAAAAAGAAAACATTTAGCATTTTATATAGATCACATATAAAAATTAAACATTGAAAATGAAACATATAAAAAATATAAACACGCATGCCTCTATAATTGTGATCTTTTATCAATTAACAATCCTTCATTGTGATCTCCGCGCACATATAAGTCATCATTAGCTTCAATATTTTGTGGAGTTGGCAACCCAACTGAGAATGGACTGGAGTCATCAAACTTATCATAGTACTCTTCTTCATCTATATGATCTTCAATGAACTGTCTTTTACCATGAAGAACAACTGACCATTTATCATTTACAGGATCATCGATATAAAATACTTGTTTCGCCTGTGATGCCAATATGAATGGTTCACCCTTCTCGCCAATCTTTTCAAAGTTCATTAAAGTGAAACCCAATTCATCCAATATAAATCCTTTGGTGTTATCACCCAATTACATTTGAAGAGTGGAATTCTGAAATCTATGTAGTCAAACTCCCATATGTCTTCAATGACACCATAATATGACATTTTAGCTTCACGCGGACTCTTATCCTTTGCACTTGCAAAATACATAGTCGGCGCTTGAAGGATGACCCCACTTATCATCTTAGCGCTTTGTGTAATATGTGAACCCATTAATGTCAAACCCTTCATAAGACATAACATTCGATTTTGGTTTAAAGGCAAGGCATTTGATAGTTTCCGTAATATCATCTGGTGTTTGAGATAGTTGATGTAAGACTTTATCTTCAAACCACTTAGTAAAAGTCTTGTTATGCTCTCTAGAAAGCCACATTGAACTGGCTCGAGGATGTTGTCTCTTGATGAAATTGGTATGTTCCTCGATATAAACACTCACTTCGTCCATGTTGTGTAAAATATACAAGTGACCTTGTTCCAACTGCTCACGGCTGATTACTTTCACCCGTTATCCCAAAATTCCTTTGCCCTCCTCAATATTCTTGTCATTAACGGGAGTGTCATTACCACTAAGAAAGCCATTGCAAATATCCATAACCTCTCTCGCCACATAACCCTCAATAATACTCCCTTCATGTCGATAACGGTTTCTAACATCACCTTTAAAAATGCTCATGTATCATTCAAAGGGATACATCCAATGCAAGAAAATTGGTCCCAACATTTTCAGTTCCCTAGTCAAGTGGACAACAAGATGTACCATGATATCAAACAATGAAGGAAGGAAATACATCTCAAGCTGACATAGGGTAACAACCACTTCTCTTTGCAAATTATCGAGAGTATCAGGGTCAATAACTTTGTTGTACAGACTGTTGAAAAAGAAACAAAGTCTGGTGATTGCAAACCTTACATGCTTCGGCAAAATAGATCGAATTGTCACGGGCAATATTTGTTGCATTAGAGTGTGACAATCATGAGATTTAAGACCTATCAACTTCAAATCTTTCATTGATACCAATCTACAGATGTTGGATGAGTAACCCTGTGGCACCTTAACATTTGCCAAGCATTCACAAAAAGGTTTCTTCTCCTTTCTAGACAACGTGTAACAAGCGGGAGGTAAGTATGTTCTTTTATTACCCATTTCATGTAATTCTATCAATTCTGACCTTATTCCCATTTCACGTAGGTCCAATATGGATTTTATACCATCTTTAGTCTTACCTGATATATTCAACAAAGTACCAATGACACTATCACAGGCATTTTTCTCAACGTGCATGACATCGATACAATGTCTGACTGTCAAAGAACTCCAATAAGGAAGATCCCAAAATATTGACTTCTTCTTGAATGAAGAATTGTCACTATGTGTGGCCATAGTACATTGTGATCTCTTACCAAATTCATTGACAATGTCTTTTACTCTTTCATAAACAACATCCCTTGGTATAGGTTTAGGTGCACTCCGTTCCTCATTCCATCCATTGAATGATTTGTGCTTCCTACGATACAGATGGAATTTTGAAAGAAACCTTCGATGACCAAGATATACAGTCTTGCCGCCATGTTTTAGTCTTATTGAATCAGTGTTCTCTTCACATATAGGACACGCTTTAGCTCCTTTGACACTATATCTAGACAAATTCCCATATGTTGGAAAGTCATAAATAGTGCAAAACAACTTAGTGTGCAAATGAAATGTCTCTTTTTGGGAAGCATCATAGGTCATCACACCTTCACCCCGAAGTTTCTTTAAGTCATCAATCAGAGGTTCAAGATAAACATAGATATCATTTCCAGGTTGTTTAGGGCCTGATATCAACAACGACAACATAATGTACTTATTTTTCATACACAGTCAGGGAGGGAGATTGTATATAACAAGCATGACTGGTCAAGTTCTATGTTGGCTGCTCAATGTCCCGTACGGATTCATCCCATATGTATAAAGCCCAAGTCTTAAATTCCTATCTTCTTCACCAAATTTGGGGTACAATAGATCAATCTTCTTCCACTATGGGGAATCAGACGCATGTCGTAGGATCCCATCATTATTTTTCTTAACATCTGCATGCCACCTCAAATTCTTCGCATCTATCGGATTTGCAAACAAGTGTTAAAACTGTGATATTATAGGTAGATACCACATCACCTTGGCGGGAGAACCAGTTTTGGACTCCCCCGAAGTCGTCAATTTATACCATGACACCACATTTTGGACAATCTTTCAAATCCACATAGTCCTTTTGAAATAATACACAATCATTCGGGCATGCGTGTATCTTCTTGGCCTCCATTCCCATTGGGCACAACAATTTCTTTACTCGATATGTTGAGATTGGCAGCTCATTTCCTTCAGGAAGCATTTCTTTCAACAAAGTCAACAATGAAGTGAAGCTTTTGTCACTCCATCTATTGTTAGCTTTCAACTTATACAATCTCAACACAGCGCTAAGCTTTGCAAACTTAGTACAACCTGTGTATAACGGTATCTCAACATCATGCACAATGTTTCTAAAGATGGGAGGTGGATCGGTGTGCTCTACCCCACAACTATCCAGCATCGCATCAATGATGTCTACTGGAACTGGTTCATTCACATCTACGTCATCGGAGACAATTTCTTCTTCCACCCAAGCACTGCTATCAACATCCACTGGTTTTGGGTTTGAAATCACTCCATGCCAGTGCCATTATGTATAGCCTTGTACAATCCCATTACACATGACATGACTTTTGATTTCGTCACCAGTGCTAAATTTCAAGTTGTTACCGCAATGCCTACATGGACAGTAGAACCTATCTCCAGGTTGTTTCCTATGTTCCTTGGAAAATCTAATAAATTGATCAAGACTAGATATAAACTCTGGGGTGCAGCGATTGCGAATGGAGATCCATGATCTATCCATTCTATGATCAAAGAGAAAAGAAGTATATATTAGGACAAGATTAGGGTCTAGGGTTAACAAATACGTGTGATGTCATTCTTATATATAATAAATGTACATGTTCCACCTATCCCATCCTTGAACACCTAATCTCACTAGTAAGTGTATAATGTGTATTGGGTTTTCAAGAAAATTTCGGCAACATTTCCCCGTTGTTCTCCAAGTACATATGTACTTAGAGAACAAACGGGGAAATGCTGCCGAAATTTTCTTGAAAACCTAATACACATTATGTACTTACATCCTAAGTGAGATTAGGTGTTCAAGAACAGTCCCAAACCGGGGACTATCCAAGATCTACTCCTAATGAGTAAATCTTGGATAGGTTTCTAGGCCAACAAATACATGTATGTTGTCATTCCACTACCTACAATCCTAGTTTCATCTTATATATAATAAATGTGTACCACCTATCCCATCCTTGAACACCTAATCTCACTAGTAAGTTTATAATGTGTATTGGGTTTTCAAGAAAATTTCGGCAGCATTTCCCTGCTGTTCTCCAAGAACATATGTACTTAGAGAAAAAATAGGGAAATGCTACCGAAATTTTCTTGAAAACCCAATACACATTATACACTTATATCCTAAGTGAGATTAGGTGTTCAAGAGTAGTCCCAAACTGGGGACTATCCAAGATTTACTCCTAATGAGTAAATCTTGGATGGGTTTCTAGGCCAACAAATACATGTATGTTGTCATTCCAATACATGCAATCCTAGTTTCATCACAATTGATGTTAGGGTTTCATCACAATTTTAGGTATCATATAGAGTATGTCGATGTTAGGGTTTCATCATGCAATAGGGATTCATGTAGATTTTAGGGTTTCATCACAATTGATTTCATCACAAGATTTGAACATAATTGATTTCATCATATAATTGAACATAATTGATTTGAACATATTAATTGATTTCATCGTATAATTAAACATAATTAATTTGAACATAATTGATTTGATCATATAATTGATTTCATCACAAATTAATAATTTATTTCATTTGAATATATACCCTCTTCTTCTTCCTTCTCCCTCCTTACCAACAACAAGCATGGTCGTGTGGGCTGGCACGGTCGTGGCTGTGTTGGCCGACCACACGGCCGTGCTGGGCAGCACGGCCATGTGGTAGGCCAACACAGCCACGACCGTGCTTGCTATTGGTAAGGAAGGAGAAGAAAGAAGAAGAGCGTCTACTGGAACAAGAAGAGGAGGGCCTACTATTGGTAGCAACGTGGAGACAGAGGCGACAGTGTGAGGAGAAGGGCGCCGAGCACACCAGCAGCAGGAGCAGGGCGCCGAGCACACCATCGACAAGAGAAGGGAGCCGAGCAGAGAAGGAAAGGCGCTGGTGGTGAGAAGAGAAGCAGCAACAGGCAGCAACAGTAGTGAGTAGCAGTAGCAGTAGTAGCAGCAGGCGGCGCGGAGGCAGGGGCCAGCAGCGGCGACGCAGTAGGGGTCGGGAGTAGCAAAATTCGATCGTGCGATGAAACAGAAGAAAGGGGGAAGAGTACTCTGCTGTGTACGGGGGCTATTAAGTTACTAAAAGGCATCAGTTATCTATAACAACTGACACATTTATACACTTACATCCTAAGTAAGATTAGGTGTTCAAGAATAGTCCCAAACTGGGGACTATCCAAGGTTTACTCCTAATAAGTAAATCTTAGATGGGTTTCTAGGCCAACAAATACATGTATGTTGTCATTCCAATACCTACAATCCTAGTTTCATCTTATATATAATAAATGTGTACCACCTATCCCATCCTTGAATACCTAATCACACTAGTAAGTGTATAATGTGTATTGGGTTTTCAAGAAAATTTCGGTAGCATTTCCCCGATGTTCTCCAAGTACATATGTACTTAGAGAACAAACGGGGAAATGCTACCGATATTTTCTTAAAAACCCAATACACATTATACACTTACATCCTAAGTGAGATTAGGTGTTCAACAACAGTCCCAAACTGGGGACTATCCAAGATTTACTCCCAATGAGTAAATCTTGGACGGGTTTCTAGGCCAACAAATACATGTATGTTGTCATTCCAATACATGCAATCCTAGTTTCATCACAATTGATGTTAGGGTTTCATCACAATTTTAGGTATCATATAGAGTATGTCGATGTTAGGGTTTCATCATGAAATAGGGATTCATGTAGATGTTAGGGTTTCATCACAATTGATTTCATCACAAGATTTGAACATAATTGATTTCATCATATAATTGAACATAATTGATTTGAACATATTAATTGATTTCTTCATATAATTGAACATAATTAATTTGAACATAATTCATTTCATCACAAATTAATAATTGATTTCATTTGAATATATACCCTCTTCTTCTTCCTTCTCCCTCCTTACCAACAGCAAGCACAACCGTATGGGCTGGCACGGTCGTGGCTGTGTTGGCTGACCACATGGTCGTGCTACCCAGCACGGCCGTGTGGTCGGCCAACACAACCACGACTGTGCCAGCCCACACGGCCATGCTTACTATTGGTAAGGAAGGATAAGAAAGAAGAAGAGCGGCTACTAGAACAAGAAGAGGAGGGCCTACTGTTGGTAGCAACGTCGAGACAGAGGCGGCAGTGTGAGGAGAAGGGTGACGAGCACACCAGCGGCAGGAGAAAGGCGCCGAGCACACCGGCGGCAGGAGAAGGGAGCCGAGAAGAGAAGGAAAGGCGCCGGCGGTGAGTAGAGAAGCAGCAACAGGCAGTGGCGGAGGCGAGCAATAGTAGTAGCAGCAGCAGCAGGCGGCACGGAGGCAGGGGCCGATGGTGGTGATGCAGTAGGGGTCGGGAGTAGCAAAATTCGATTGCACGATGAAACAGAAGAAAGGGGAAGAGTACTCTGCTATGCGCGGGGGCTATTAAGTTACTAAAAGGCGTCGATTATCTATAACAACTGACACCTTTATTATTAAGTGTCGATTATCCCAATAAAACCGACGTCAATTTAACCTAAAATTTTTGGCAGGGAGGGCATACAAACCCTTATCAGCGTCAGTTATCCCACGACAACCGACACCCATATGGTAAAATTCGCACACAATTTTTATCTTCTTTAGGCGTCGGTTATTAGGTAAAACACTGACACTGTATGTTACACTTTGGGGGCAATTTTTCACTCGAAAAAATTGGATTTTGCAGGCTATTTTAGGCGTCGGTTTCATTTCTTCAGACGATGCTAAATAAAAAGTGATACCCGTGTCTGGTTGGTCTTCAAATATGGATGTCGGTTTTCCTTAATAGCTAACGTGTAATGTTTATCAGCGTCGGTTTCATTAAATAACTGACGCCCCTAAAAGTGACATTGAATGCTATTTCTATAGCAGTGAATCTTCCCCCCACTGGGGGTCCCTCTGGGCATGGGTGTGCTAAAACCAATACATGTGGTTGACATGATAGTGCATCTGCTGATGGTCTAACCACATATCATCCTGGGTACACTGGAAACCCTCGTGTGCCCTCAAAATGCCCTCCTGGGTTCTCAGAATGTTGTCCTCTGTGCTCTGGGTGCCCTCCAGCTACGCATGTATAGTGGACATCTCATATGTGTTCGTTCTGGGCTATTGTGGCTGCGGTGATGTCTTCGCCTCACGTCGCCTCACCCTTCGTGTCACTCTCTCCTCAACTATCCTCCTCCTCTCGACAGATGCATGTGACTCTCCAAGTCATTTAGGCAGATCTCTAGGCTGCTGCTGCCATGTGTCTTTGGGGTGCTCCTCTTCCCACCTCCTCAAGATGTCAAGAAAATTCAGAGATGGACCACACCCCTCTAGGAGAGGTGTGGCATGGTGGGGGAGCTCCAGTGAAACCCCTACATAAGGAGGGTTGACCTAGTAGAAAATCTTCTGATCAACCACTAATATCATAGATGAGCCAGTCAAGTAGTGCAGGTCAGCGAGCTTTCCTCCTTTTGCCTTTGTGTAGCTAGATACATCATGCCCCAGGGCCAAAGCAATGGAAGTCACAATCCCTCCCATGATAAAAGGATTCTTACTCTTGGACGAGATTGTCTCCATGTGATCAATGATGAGTGAAACCAGATTTACATGCTTTCCCTACACCATCCATCCTAACACAAAGAGGTCTTTCTTGGTACAACTACCTTGATTCTCATACCAGGTGAATATGGTGTTTGCTAAGACCTTTTAAATGTATCCCAAGATGGGATTGTGAACCAGACTTGTCTTTGATTTTCCCACCACAAAGCTTCTTTGCCCTATAAGACACTTCTACATTGCAATGTAGTTCACATTGGTTTTTCTGTCTGTACTTCCTCGATCAAGTGATGTTTCTACCTCAGGGGTCAGAGTACAAATGTCATTGAGGAAAGAATCAGTGATAAGGTAAGTGTCATTCCCCAAAGTGACACTAATGAAATCCTATCAGACCTTCTCTAGGGTTGCAAAGAACTACTGTGTAAGCTCCACATAGGTCTCTTGAACTATGGTCAACACCTCAACTAGCCCAACAGGCTCCAAAATATCCCGAAAAAGACCAAAGATACCCAAAGTGTCCATTGTCTCCCGACAAGCATAGCGAGTGGCAATCACTTAGCAACTCAGGCACTCAGAGTGCTTCATCATCTTCACTTTCTGCTCTTACCCTCAGGTTTTGCCTCATGATACGCTTCAGGTGCATCCTCTTGCTATGCATCTGACATTGTTTCATCTTCATCATCGACCAATAGTCATCGTCGTGCTCTCGGCTGTGGTTGTGGATGCGGTGTCGTGGACGTCAAAGGCCAAGCTATCGAAACTGATGGGCGGGTTGCCAAAACTGATGGTTGGGCTACTACCCCACCTCCTCTAGGTAATATAGAGGACTCCTCCATCATGAGATCCACCACCACCACTATGTGGGGTGATTCGCCTTGTGAACCGAAGGCTGTCGATGACGGTGGAAGGGCTAGAGGTGTCGACATAGTCGAAGATGATGCATTCTTGGGCCGGCATCTGTAGGAGATCACATCCTTGGTCTTAGCCATAGATTTCTTAGCCATTTGCTTCATCTTTGACTGAAATTGGTGGAGAAATGTAGGATTTTAGATTTAGAACAGGGATGTTGGGGCGGATTGGAGAGAAATGGGGGAATTTGTGAGTGAAAATGGATGGAATCTGGAGATTCAAGTAGTGGAAATGGTGGGGGATTTATTGGAGATGGATTGGGAATGATTTGGTGGTGATTCGAGGGTGGAAGGATGATTGGGAGGTGCTACACGGTCACCGTTCATAGAGAACAGTCGTGGTGTTCGCAGAGAAGTGAATAGAACTGATTTAGAAAAGTTGCAAAACGCTGACTTAAGTGTTGGAGTCGGGCTATAACACAACATTACTACACGACACAGTCATGGTGGTCCCCTACTACATAGTCGTGGCACCCCACATGACCGTTCTGACTAGGTGGCTACACGGATGTGTTGCCTTGCAAAGCCGTGTTGGGTCTACTCTTCAATCTTCAAATTCTTCAATTCTTCTAGATTTCCATGATGATTGTGAGTGCACCACCATGGTTGTGGTGAGTACTGTGGTAGTTGGTCCACACTTAAATTTAATCAAAATGTTAAATCTTTGATCCAAAATGATTTTTCATGGATTACTTGTCAAAATTTCATCTAATTTTCCTCATTTCAACCTATTTCCACCTGCACATCTTAAAAATAAAAAAAAAATATCAAAAACAAGTGTGTGTTTTCTTGGAAAAGTTTAAAATAACCAAAAAGTATCAATGATGGAAGGTTGGGTGAAAAATTCTTAAACCTAGGTGGGTTGCCTCCCACAAGTGTTGAGTTTCATGCCTTCAGTTGGGCTTCTTGGATATTCTTCAATCATTCATCCATTTGTCATCCTCATGTGCCCATTATTGCAATAAATGTATCTCTCATTTGCACTCAACCTATGTTCCTCATCATTTGATCACCAAAATTGTCATCAAATCCGTCATCTAGATCCCCTCCTCTCCAATGACCATTCGGGCCCCTAAAGTGACCATGCCCATTATCCTCATCTAGACTCGCTGGGTTGGAGTTTTGTAAATGTTGATCTTGATCTTCATGTCCATGAATAAAACTATCATCATACCACTACGGACATGTATCTTGACATTAGTTGTAGATAAGAACAATCTTCCTAAGATAATAGTAATCTTCCTATCCTTCGACTCCATATCAAGAATAATGAAATCTGCCGGTAACACTAATCCCTTTTCTTTTTCTATCATCACTAAAACATCATCCATTCTTCCTCTAGGCACTTTTATGGAACGGTCTGCCAAATGGAGAGTACAATGTGTCGGCTTCAACTTGCCCAATCCCAGCTCCACACATACGTTGTATGGCATCAAATGCATACTAGACCCCAAATCAATTAAGGATCTATCTATGTAGTGTCCCCCTATGTAACTAAGTATGAGTGGGGGTCTTGAGTCTTTCCTCTTCATGGGGAGTGAGTGTTAAACGATAGAGCTCACATGTTTCGTCAACTTCACTCTCTTCGGTATTCTCCCCGTTGACCTTCTCTTCACAGTGCATAAGTTCTTAAGAAACTTGGGATATGATGGGATTTGCTTGATAGCATCCAATAATGGAATATTGACCTTCACTTGGTGAAACACCTTAAGAATGTCAACATTGTGATTTTGCCTCCTCCTTATATCCAGTGGCTCATCTAATGCTTCAATGAATGGTGGCTCACTTGCTTTGGCCTTGCTTGCACCACCGTGAGATGTAACACTAGGGATGGTGGAATATGCAAATGGAGTCTGAGGTGGAGCACATGGTATCTTTAAATCAACAGACAGTGTCTCAGAATCATCTTCGGCAATCTCAATCACAGTATCACCACTTGGCTGCCTTTGCTTTTCTTTATCAACCTTTCTTTGACTAGCGGGCTGCTCAAGAGATTTTCCACTCCTTAGAACTGTCACAACACTTCCTTACTCATGGTGGAGCTAGTTGTGGCTGTGGAGAAGGTGGAGGTGGTATTTGGTATTGAGATTGAGGTGGGGGGAGAATTGAGGTTGGAAGGTGAAGTGTTGAGAAAGTTGTGGTAATGGAGGGGGAGGGGGAGTATAAGGCTTAGGATCGCCTAGGAAGTGATATATGGGATGCACCTGCATGGGAGGTGGACTATAGAAAACTTGTGAAGAAGACATTGGTCCACTTGCTTCATTGAAACTCAAGATGGGTTTTGAAGACAATTTTTCTTCTTGGAGAGCAATTATGGAAGATAGCTGCTCTATCCTCTCCTCAAGCCTTCTCACATTGATTTGTATGTCATCGAAGCTCTTCAACCTAGAAAGAACCTCTTCCTCAAACCATGAGATATATCTTGGACTTTGTGGTTCTTGTAGCTATAGGAGTGAGGTGTCTTCCTCTCTTCACCATAGAACTCAATAGAATTAACTGAGTGGCAAGGAACATTTGTCACTTGGTTCTTCATGAAGCTCACCATGTCACCAAGAATCTTCATCACTTGCAGGCTTGAGTCATTATGAGTCAAAGATGTCATATCAAAGGCATGGCCACCATCAATCATCATGCTTGAAGCTCGGATTCTTTAACCTTATGCTAGCTTCTCATACAAGGTCCGTATCTCCTCGAGTGGCCTAGCCATGAAAAATCCTCCACAAGCAAAATCTAATGAGGTTTGGCTCTTTGGGGATAGATTGGAGTAAAAGGCCTGAACTAGCCACCACAAATGGATCTCATGGTGTGGGAACTCTCTCAACATATTCTTAAATCTCTCAACTTGGGTTAGGATAATTGATTAGAATGTAGGAGGATGGGTAGCTAGCTAGGGATCCAAGAATTGGACCTAGGAGCAAATCCAAAATTCACACATATAGGCAATTTCCCTAAATTCGTAGGTGATTTCAAGCACAAACCAACAAGAAGTTCATGAAGAGTGATATAGAAATATAACATAATCATTAACAAATGAAATTACAATGTTTACATATAATTTCCCCCCAACATGGTATCAAAATAACATTTTCACCCCAAACAGCCCACCCAAGGGGCCTAGCTACTCATAGCAATGTAAAATACAAAAAGAAAGGAGAAAGAGGTAGAAGAAGCCATGAAGATTGGTGTAGATGGAGAAATCCTCCACTTCAGATGCTGCAAGACGTCCTCCTCTCTCCTCCAAGGTGCAATGGCATGTGATGATGGTGGAATAGGGTAAAAACACTAGGAAACTAGGGTTTTGGTGGTGGAAATGGCGAAATGGAGTGAAATGGAGGTGGAAATGGAGTGGAATGGGTGGAATGCAAAAATGGGGAGCTAGGAGGTGGTAGAAGGTAGCCAACCTTATGCTAGAGTTTCCACCTAGGTATATATATGTGTAGGGGAAGCAATAGGTCAAGTAGGGGTAAAATGGGAAATGCAATGCAAAAGTAGCTAGGTTTTTGTGAGTAGAACGGCCGTGGTTGTCACCACGGCTGTGGTGGGAGGGGGTGAGAATGATCGTGGTGGTGTGGAACGACCATGGTGAGGAATCGAGAAAAATCATAAGGATTTGGTCAAAAATTCACATGAGGTAGCATGGTCGTGGTGGTCCCCACGGCTGTGGTGGGGCTAGGGTAGCACGGCCGTGGTGGTCACCACAGTCGTGGTGTCTTGGATCACTTTGCCTATTCTTGGCTTCGTGACCGTTCTGCTTCATCTGTCACAAAGTCGTACGAGGTGGCACGATCATTCTCGATTAGTTCAACATGGCCATTCTATGTGGTAAGGCTGTGGTGATCTTTGTGCTTTCTTGAGATGACTCTATTGTCTTTGGATGAGCCAGCACGGCCGTTTTGAGGTACCACAGCCATGGTGGTCTTTGTTGCAACACTTTGAGTTGATTATTTGGATTCTATTGGACATCTTTGCTACAATGGAGCTTTGGCCACTAGGGGTAGGTTGAGGGAGGATCAGACTTCACTTTAGGCCTCTCCAACGAATTGAGAAACCCTAAGATCACTCTTTCTCTCTCTCTCTCTTCCACCAAGTGTGGTCCAAATGCCTGAAAACATGCAAATAATGTCTATAAGTGCATTTTATACAAATATGCATATTAGGGGAAATAACATGTAATCTAACATGTATAGATGTGATTGAAATGCAATATGACACAAGATGAAGCCCTAAAATAGGGTTGAATCAGGGATCACTCGCAAGAGGGAAAAATAAGTTGTGTGTCAAAATAAGGAACAAGAGCAAGGTATATCAACGAAGGATAATAAAGGGTATATGTTCATCAAGAACAAAGATGGTCAAGAGTATGAGGCACATATCAAAAGAATCTTGCCATGTCAAATAATAAGAAAGTTTGCATGAATGGTTAATGGTATGATTACGTTAACTAAGTAGGGTTGAGGAACCTACCGAACCCCAACCAATAGGTGAGGGGAGAGTAAACACATTCCCAGTCACCTACAAAATGTATATAAGGGGGAGAGTAAACACATTCCCCTGGGTGAAATAACACATGCCCAAACTATGGGTGGTTGTACGAAAGTACCACTACATTAGCTAACAAGTCAAACACGTCATCATGCTAAAATAAATATTATGACAAGCTGAAACAATAGAGATATTGTAGGTAAATTTCAAAACCTAAACAAATAATGTAGATTGTTCCAAAAAGATCCATAATAGAAATAAAGGTTTTAGTCCATACTTCATTGGAAAATTAGGGTTTGGATATTAAAAATGCCCAACTTAAGGAATAAGATGCACACTCAACTCGGATCCCTAGTTAATTATTTTTCACCAACTTAGTTGATTCCAAGATCTTCTTTGCCTAATTGAAGTTATTCACATGGATTACGATTTGTATTTCATATATGTATAAAGAAAATCCTAATTTTAGACCTATTTGGGAAACCTCAGATTTTGGACTCGAAACCTAAACCAAACAATTGCTTATGTTTTTATGATCCAGAAAACATATTTATTTGTCCAATTTTGGAGTTTATATGATAAAGTTACAATTTTGAGGGCTTTTTATATGAATTATTAGATTCTCAAAAATCAACCATCGAAAACATGGAAATCAGACTCTAAAACTATTTTTATTAGAAAGATCACATTTTTCTGATTCTAAAACATATTTTTACTTAACTTTTAGACAAGTAATTAAAATATATGATTATTATAAAACAGACCAATAAGGAATACCAAAAATCCATGTCATCAGTGAAAACCCAGTCAGCGGGTCCAACTCATTGAGTTGGCCCAATCCCACATGAACACCTAGCTTGGACCCCTTGTCTAGTGAGGAATCAACTTGCCAAGGTAGGAAACAAAAACAAGGGGTGAAAAGACCTCATTATGCTTGGTGAGAAAATGAGAAGAGGAATTGGAGCAAGGGAAAATAAAAAATAATCGAGGAAGTCATCCCCTTCCTCGCACGAAGGCCATGGCTATGAGTAAGGGATCAACACCTTAGGCTAAATTTGGGAGAATCGTATTGCGGCAAAAATATGTTTATTTGTGGACACGAAAGTGAAGAACACGCTTCAACGAACACACCTCCTAACTTGATCGAAGATTGGAGAAACCCACCGCTCGAGAGAGGGTCCACAAGCTAGAGATGGAAAACTGGATCAGGCATGGTTGAGGAGGTGATGTGTAAGGAAATTAGTAGTGGAGAGGGTTGTGGCGGGGTGAGGAGGTCATGAACATCCAATCCCTCATATATATACCCTTATTCTAGGGTTTCTTCATGTTAACCATGAGAACGTGTGTCCCAAGCTTTTGGGCATTTCTCAAATTCCCCATGATAGGCTTTGAGTTCGGGATCAAACTATGTGGAATCGAACCAGGAACTAGTAGGCGAAGAAATCTCATAAAAAGATGGAGTAAAAGGGAGAAATCACGATTTTTGTGAGCCGCGCGCATACTATTTGCTTGCCTTTTTTTTGGATAAGGTAGAAGATAAAGTAGCCGACATCAGATCCTGATTGGAAGGCTCACAATGACTGCAAAATTGGCTAAGATGAGAAACCAGTGTGACATTTAATGAAATTCAATCTGGTTTGAATAAAGTGTTATATTAATAGTTTCTCGTTTTCTCTCTCTTCATTTAAGGGTTCAAACAAACTCCAAATTAAATGAAATTTGACACCCAACCTATTTAGGACATGTAGAATACGAACTTGGCATTATTTTATAGTTTTGGAGACTCTAAGTATTTTATTTAAGTTCTTTTAAAGTAAATCACATTTTCTCCTTCTTATCACATTAGATACATCTAGAATCCTCCAATTAATGTGAAACTTCATCCTTAAGCAAACCAAATCATTTAGAACACAAATTTTCCATTAATTTTATACTTTGAAGTTATGTATCATATTTTTTAATATTTTAGGCTTTAATTCTACTCCCTCTCTCCTAATCTACACATGTGTATTAAGGATTATCCAAAATTAGATGAAAATTCATTCATATGCTTATTTAGTGTGTAGATTATGTATATATGATTATTTACCACTTTTGGAGTCATTTAAGCACTTTTCATATTTTGCAGAAAACACACATGTTCTTTACTAAATAAAATTGATATAGTTATTATTATCTAAAAATTGTGAAACTTGGCTTCCAAGCCAAACCAAACCCAAAGAAAACGAATCTCAAGTTATCATTAAGCAATTAGTCTTCCTTTTATGAGTTTTGCCCTATTATCCATTATTACCACTATCTCTCTTATTAAATAATTCAATGCCATATTAACATGTTTAAAGCATTATTATTCATTACTTTTCTCTTCCTTGCTATATAAGGTTAAGGAATATTCTAGAAGAAATCTATTTTATCATTATCTCACATAACTGGTAATTTGAACTTTAGACCCTTAATAAAACATTCACTGAGGTATTTGTTCATAAACCCATACATTGGCATAAATGGTGACCAAATTCACCCCAAACCACTAATAATTCCACAATTTCAACATTCAGGATAAAAGGATAGAAAAGATAGGAAATGCTTAGGATAAGGGCCAAACTGAGAATATACCAAGATTTTAGCTCGTTAAACGTACAGACACAAGACAAACCCTAATGGGCCAAGACACAACTAGGCCCATATTACAAAAAGACTAAAAACAATTAACTAAATACACTCTCTAACATGTGAAAAAGGATAGAATGGGGGAAATCCCCTTTGTGTAGTGGGTTTTCTTATTTATAAAAGGCACCCCCTTCCTATATATAGAAATAGGGGGAAGCATACAAACACAAGACAAACCCTAATGGGTCAAGACACAATTCGGCCCATATTACAAATAGACTAAAAGTAATTAACTAAATAGACTCTCTAAACCTCACTCTGAAGCTAAAGCGTGGGATAATCCCAAGTCAGCTTGCAAACAGATAGATAGACAAACTAAATAAACTAAAAAGATAACCAAACTAGTACAAGAATTTTTCTCCCCCTCAATATTACAATAAGACACTTCAAAAACTCAACTACTCCCCCTCAAGCAGATAATCCAAAAATGAGTACACTTGCAGGCAATAGGAGCTTCTTGATCAGTGTACAATAAAATCTAGAGCAAAACAACCATCAATAGGTAGGCATCATGGTCTTCATCACAGTCGCTATCATCATCAAATAGGCCAAAGAGTGCTGGAACACAAGAAACAATATACAAAATGCATACAAGGCATGGACAAGAAAAGAGTCAACATGCTCAAGGAACAAACAAGCCAGAGAGTGCTAGAACACAATAGCAAACTATAGATGATGTAGCTGGATAAAAGACCAGTATCTGAAGTAGAAAGTAGCAAAAAGTCTCCGAGATGAACCCAGTAGTAGAAAAGCATGAAGCTCCATCATAGCATGTAAGTAAGCAAAGATTCTATCATAATCTCCTCATATCAATTCCATCCTTGTAGCAGAAGTCAAAGTCCAGAGACTGCTGGATCACAGTCGTAACAAATGTGTGCAAGGAACTTACAAAGAGTCAACGTGTAAATAGAGCACATACAACAGTGATGCAAACTCACAAAGTAGCAAGTAAAATGTACTAATCATAGCACGAGTAGAAACAATGACGTAATTGGATAGAAAAGCAATCAAAAAATAATAGAAGTGAAGTATAAAACTCCATAGCAGTAGTAGAGATGATGATGAAAAAGAAATAATACCTACAAAGAAGTCCTCATTGCGACATCAAAAGTAACATGAAGCTCCTCTTAGCAATGAAAGCAACAAAAAAATAGCATGAGGAGTCTACATAACAGTACAAGGATCCACATAGAAGCAAAAGGAGCACCAAATAGTAGTAGAAGGATCCATATATCAACAATAAAAGTAGCATGAAGGTCCAAATCACAACATAACTAAATTCTTCTTCTTCTTTCATCATCTCTCCTCCATCTCATCTCTTCCCTCTACTCTTCATCCTCTATTCTCCCCCTGACACTAACCACAAAAAGAGTCAAGAGATTGGTTGGAGTGGAGAGTCAAAAACAATGGTAGAGGTAGGGTTGTGTAGGAAAATATGTGGAGGAGGTAATCAATAACATAAGTCAATATGCAACATGACCTTATTACATAGATCTGGGTAGAAAATAAATAGATCTTTGCACGAACTGATTTTTTTTTGGAAAAGGTCAGAAAATTGTAGGATCAATAGGCTCAATATGTATATGGGAGTGGAATAAGGATTGAGGAGGTAGGAAAAAGGTAAGTAGGTTGAAATACTGGGGGTGTAAAAAGATATATAAAATTTCTAAAAAAGGACTATAATTGTTGTTGGTTAGAAAAGGATAGAAGCATGCCATATATAGAACCTTCTGCCATGAGTAGATGATGTATCATGTCAAGATGTAGCAACAAGAAGTAGAAAACACACCGCGTCAATAAAGAGACATCGTGTCTAATATCACAATAGTAGTAGTCAACATTGGCAAGAAGAAGGAGACACATCACGTCGATGAAGAGCCACGTCGTGTTAGTTGATAGAGCTCGGGGAAGTTAGGTCGCAACACGTCATGTCGTGTACTGACATGTTGTGTAGGTTGTGCAATAGAATATTTTTAGCGAAGTAGTAACACACCGTGTTACAATTTGACATGTTGTGTCTTGTGTCATGGCGGAAAAATTGTCGAAGCAAAAGCAACCAAGATATGTGCTTGAAGACAACACGTCGTGTTGATTTGCTAAACCTCAGGACAGAAGCTAGTGACATGTTGTGTTTGAAAGCGGCAAATGAAGTCACCAACAAAGTAGATCTCTGTAAACACACTGTGTCAAGCAGTGACACTGTGCCAACAATGAACAATAGCAGCAAAATCCCAAATTCAACACTAACAGATGGATTTTTCCTTCCGGATCTCCACCAAATTAGTATAGGGGAGATATGCCCCCAAAATTAGTAGAAAAGAGAGATCTTTATCCCAGATTTGGTAGTAGATCTCAATAGATGTAATGGATGATGTATCCCCAATATTAGAAAAAAGAGGAGATCTTCTCCTTGATTTAGGACTAGATCTCAACAGAAGTGGATGCATAGATGATGTAGGGTACCGACATCGGCATATAGGGAGACAACAATGACTCCTCCAAGCAAGCAACAATGGTGACATCTACATCAATGACAGAGACAAGAAAGGTCTATGGCGGTGGCACCATAGCAAGCATCAACTTTAAGATGATTTTATTTTTGTTGAAGATGGAGACGCCTCCATGGAGACAACTCCAAAAAGAGGTAGGGATGTGATATCCTTGCGGACAGCCTAGCAATGTCTAGTGGCAGTGGCCACCTGCAATGAGAGGCAACTCTACTTTGTTCTCTCTCTCTCTCTCTTAGGGTTAGGGGTAACACATGATCACTTCATTGATACCATGTGGAAAAGGATAAAATGGGGGAAATCCCCTTTGTGTGGTGGTTTTTCGTATTGATAGAAGGCAACCCCCCTTTCCTATATATAAGATCAGGGGGAAGCATATAGACACAACTAGGCCCATATTATAAATAGACTAAAAATAATTAACCAAATAGACTTTCTAATAAACCCAAGTTCCACATCAAAGTCACATGCCTAATTGACAAATTGAACATCAAAATGATCGATTACATGCATTTATTAAAGTGAAGAAAAAAAGCTTTTTGTTAGGACTGGTTTAGGTCATTATAACTACACCATCATTTGGATATTATTCTTCTGATACCATTGAGCATTTATTTTTAAAATTATCACTTACTAATATTGAGATATGATTCTACAAGATTTGACCATTAAAAAATCATAAAAATTACATAATTAATATATAAAATCAAGTGATGAAACTTACATCATTAGATACGGAAAATCTTGCCATTCCAAAGCACATCTTAGATTTATTTTTGACTTAAATTTTTTTATAAACCAAGTTCAATTACAAAAAAAATCTAAAAAGTGTGTTGTTAATAAATTTGAATTTAATGGTGAACACATTGTCATTGAGTAGACAAAACTATTATAATTCTAAAATATATTTTTGAGATATATTTTTAATCTTTCAGTACTTAGATATATATTATTTATGTTATTGGACTTATCTGGATTGATAGATGAAAGCATGATGTAAATGATGAATATGCCTATCAATATCATATGAGGTTTAAAATATGATACAAATAAATTATATGTTAAACATGGGGCAACTATAATATCCAATGTTATACTAAAAACCAATGTGGACATGATATGAAACTAGAGGAACAAAAGGGAAGAAAAGAGAGTAGAATATTAACTCACTTTCAAAGAATAATCCTTATGGTAGTTTATAAGTTTTTGGTCTCTCGACCACCAAAGTCAATAGAGAATATATTCAGATAAACTACAACGAGAAGGAGCATTTGGACAGGGGGGGATCTCAAGGGTTAGTAATGTTTCTTGGTGGTTTTTAGGTTTTTTGGACTTTCTTATTAGCAAGGGTATCCACAAAGAGGGAGAACAATAATCAAACTTACCTAGGATAGAGAGGATCTTGTTAGGATCGTTTGCTATGATTTGAGAAGGAATTCATAGGTTTCAGGTTAAGTCTACTGTTTGTAAGTGATTGGGGGGGACACATGTATAGGATAACCTTATTGGTGGTAGGTAGATCTCTCATTCTACCATAGGAAAAAAGGTTTTACGGAATATTTTTAATATACAAATTATTAGGAAATTGGTATGAAGAAGGAGCCCAGAGAGAAAATTATTTGGGAAGGTATGTGTTAATTTATTAAGTAATATGTAGAAGGTAATGACTATAACATTATCTCATCAAAATAGTACATAGGAATTGTATTCAATGGTGAATTATGTAAAAACAAAAAATATCCTTATGTGACGCAGATAAATTGTGACGTTTCATGAAAAGAATTACATTTATCAAAAAATTGTCGTATGTATATATTTCATTTATACCTTATTTCATATTATTTTTTCGATCTGGTATTGTCCAGTTAACAATGAAAACTAATGTCTAGACTACTTTGAGCATGTAAAATCCAAAATTTCCATTAGTTTCCACTTTTAGAAATGTTTAACATGTTAGTTAATTTATTTCAATCCTTTTAGCATTATCTTGTTAATTTATTATACATTTTGTTTATGGGAACTAGTATTATCCAATTAAAGTGGAATTTGGTAACTTGACCAATTCATATAAAAGAAATTTGACATTGATTTCTTATTTAGAGATTGTTTAGTAGATCATTACATATATGAATTTTTCCAACACTAAAATAAATATTATTATAGTGTATATTGAGTTACTATATTAGGTATTTACTATCCTTCAGAGCCACTCACGAGGGAAGTATATCATATCTTATATTTTCTTAAGTTCCTCATCTCTCTCCAATTATCCTTAATTCTATGTCTCTATATTTTCTTCTATATAATAATAACTTAGTTTTTCAAATTTATGTTTATTGTTTTCTTAATGTTAATAACATCCTCTAAAGGCAACTAATAAGGGGGGAAACTCAAATTCTCTCACTATTCTCTACTTGTGACATTATGCATATAATTATTTGATACATTCAAGTGTGATGCCAATATTTTCATATGTATTAGTTAATGTGTTTCTAAAATAAAATTCAGATTAGTTTTCTTTTATGATAATATTCTCATCCCATGATTTCCTAATTTATTTCCAATTATTCCCCTTGTATTCACGCAAAGTTTAAATATATATAATTGTTTTATGCACAAATTTATATTCCAACTAAGTTAACTCTAGCCACATGGTTGGGGGGAGGAGAGGCGATAGCGATTGAGGTTGCGGCAACCACAGGGGAGGTAGGGGATCCTTCCATAGTGATCATTGTTAGATACCAAAACGCCACAACATACATTGCACATGAGAGTCCTTTAACACTCGTAAACCTGATGCTATGGATGTTGAATCTTCTGTCAACACCAATGAACAAACGACATGTGATGCTTGAATGTATGTGCCTACCACAGTTGACAACGATCCCCACACTCCGTCTGTAATCAAAGGGATAACTCCATATTGTTGAGATATAAAGACATCTATGTCGACTGCACTAGGTCTCTCCCTGCAATCATATTTAACCCACAACTATGGAACCACTCTTGGAACCCTAGAATTTTTTTGTCATAGTCAAGGTCCTCCACATCAACATAGGGTTTCAGGCCTTGGTCAACCAGCTCAACATCATATGGAGTCCTAAAGACATGTTTAGGGTCATAGATTTGGATATGAGTTACTATGTCGTCCAACTCACAAGTGAGGATGACTTTGTGAATGTCTTAACTGGAGGTCCTTAGACCATCATCAGAATTTATCTCTCTGTCCAATAATGGTCACCCAACTTTCATCTTTTCAAACTGATCCCTTGCAGGCTGGTAGTTTGGATAAGAGTACTAGACCTTTCTATGTTCTTGTACCAAACCCAACTCCTCTCAAGCATAGGTGATCTAGTTGGATAGACCATCAAGAGATAAGACACCACTTCAATTGGAAATTATGGTATATTTGCAATTACAACATTGGAGGTGGATACATCCAAACCCCTCTGACCATATACCCTCCTTAATAGTGACAAATTTTGTCTCGAGTATGAAAATATACCTACAATATGTATGAAGTGTGGGAGTGTCAGTCACTCAGAGACAGAATGCAAATTCATCCCTATCTTTGCACCTCTTCACCCCTCCACCTCCACTTCTACCCCATTTCCAATGCTCGTGCACTATTGTTCCTTGATTCATGCTAAGAAGTGTGAATGAAGGCAGGTGGCCAAGAAACTCGATAAGGAGATGGACTACAAATTCATCCTTATCTTTGCACCTCCCAAACCCTCCACCTCCACTTCTACCCCACTACCTATGCTCATGAAATACTCCCTCTTAATTCATGCTAATAATCCTAAATGAAGGCAGGTGGCCAAGAAATCCAGCTAGGATGCCACCACCCCCTGACGATCAAGGTCCGAGTAAGGGTAAAGAAGGCACCCAAGATGCGACTAGGGGTGTTGTCGAGATCTTGAGGGACCTACCCTCTAACCAATCCCAAAAGGAGGGATAGGGAGACAAAGAAGATAATGGAACTATACCCAAAATTTCCACCAAAATAAGAAAGGCCATACAGTCGTGCAAACCAATTCTTCCCCACGGGCCAACATTACAACACACATACTATAGGCAATCAAGACCATACTGCTAAAAATGACATCTTAGTCATTCTCATAGATAATGAGATGAGTGAAGGGTATCAAGTGAAGTATACATTCCATTTTGGTGAGAAGCACAAAAAGGGTGGCTCAGACCATCCTAATCGGGCCTTAAATTAGGGTAACTAAAAAGGTGGTGGGACTAGTGTCATGCTCAGGAATAGGAAAGTAATCTACTAGATTGTGCAAGTCAATCTAAGTTGAGAACATAAGAAGGGTAATCTTGCCCAATTGATTGGGAACGCTAACTTCAACAATGAGGCAAAGATGATTCTTCAATTCAAGGAGACAAACCAAGCTATGGAGGAAACTCCAGGCAATGGAAAATAGTCCATTGGACTGTGTGCAGTCATCAACTAAACTCTCCCCTGAAAGAGCTAGAAGGGGGTGAATAGATCTTTTGATATTTTAAAGTTCAATTAACAACTTAAAATAAAGAAGGAGGAGGAAACATTTAAGACACTTGGATTTATAGTGGTTCCAACCATTGAATCAAAGGTTTTCAGTCCACTACCCAATTATTTCCAATTGGGATTTTGAAAGTGATTTATTTTATTTACCTAGCAAGGATGTCATAACAAAATACAATAATAATCCACCTCCTTGAAGCAGCCTCAACCTCCATGAAGCAACCATCACCACTTTGAAGTAGCTCCACCACCTTGAGGTAGCCTTCACTTAGAAGTCGCCTCAACCTCCTTTGAAGCAACCTTCTTGAAGTAACCTCAAGCAACCTTGGAGCATCCTTCACCACCTTGAAGTAGATCCACCACCTTAAGATAGCCTTCACCTAGAAGTAGCCTCATCCTCCTTTGAGGAAGGCTTCTTAAAGTAACCTTAAGAAACCTTGGAGTAGCCTTATTTGCCTTGAAGTAGCTCCAAGCAACATCCTTCAAACAACCTTTGTAATGACCCCATTCCATAGAAACCCCCATTTAAGGAAGGCCAAGAAACTAGATTTGTTATCCCAAAATAGGATCAAATGGTTTTGTGCATGATAAAAAAAATTTCTACCAAACTATCTAAATTTTGTACAGGATAAATTTTTTTACCAAAGTTTACAAAAATATGGGTTCTAGAATTTTACCAAGAAATAAACCCTCTATCTATATCCTCGGGGCCTTACTTCATTTATTTGCTTTCAATGTCTTCTTTCCTTCAAAGTCCAATTTCTAAAAAGATAATACTAAAAATGTAGAAAATCAAAATGTATGTGGGGGAAACAAAATTTCACAAGTAATGGTAACAACATAATTCAACAATTATTGTTTAACAAACAATTTAACATTTTCATCATGACTACCCAATATAGGTGTCTCCACCCTCTGTCATAACCCCTCAGGACATCATATTGTAGTATTCACAATCTTCCTTATTCAGGCAGATGAATTTATCATGTCTCCCCCTATTCAGGCAGGTGACTTCTGATGTACTACCTATTCAGACTGGTACCAAAATGTGCCTTCCCCTATTCAGGCTGATGGCCTTTCCATAGATCTAAAGGTGGCCTAGAATTGGGCTAGTCATGTCCATACATATTGTGATAATCATAGTAACTTTAAAGTTTTCATGGAATGAAATAAACAAACAAGCATATATCTTCAATCCATGCGAATAAATCTCAGGGAAACCATGTAAACTACAATGATATTCTTACGCGTAGCCACATACCTATCTCAGAAGTATTTGCAGTCCAAATAAGAATAAGTAAGATTAACTACACAATCAACCAAACAAGTCAACTTGAAATTTAAGGCATATGTCCCTGTGTCACTACATGATTCTAAAACCTATCAAAGGACTGACTTGGTTCTCAAGTTAGGTTTTTAAGTCCACGTTCCTATGTCATTATCCATAATACTCAGTTACTGCATTTATTTCTCTGTTTCACTTTCTTAAACCACAAACCCCATTTTAGGTTTCATACACATCATTGTGCTACAAAAAGATGCCTTTTATACAAAAGTCCCAATCTTTATCCTTTTAAAGTCAAATTAGGGTTTACAGAGACAACAAGATAGAATTTTAGCATTTTCATGTTCATTGGGTTCACAAACCATAGTTTCCATAATTTAATGTACATAATGAGGCCATTACTCATCCTATCCACATCATTAGGTCCAAAGTGTCTTTTAATCATAAAAAGTTCACCTTTGATTATCCAATCAGTTCCATATCGTAGATTCACCAAACTTTAGGAATCAGGGTTTTGAAAGCACTTAATACATTAAAAATACCAATTTCAAGTACTTTTCGAACTAGAGAGAGATTTAGGTTCTGATTATAATTTTATTATAACTTATTGCAATCCAAGTTACTAATTATTATTTATGATATTTGCAAGATAATTATAAACTGTCCAATGGAATCCTGACACATCAACAAACTAACATGTTATATCCCATATTGGTAGCGACTAGGATTAGGGTAGAAAGATAGTCATTCCATTCTGTGTCACGCACACTCCAGGGACCAATTTGGTCATTTTGTCATATCTCTTCCCCTACCTCTACGTCGGGGGCGTCCAGCCCTATGCAGCCATGCGAGAGGAAGAGAGGATTGGGGCACCTCATCCTGGGGCTCTGCTACTTCGTGAAAGAAGGTTTCATCTTCCCAGACACCGCCGATCTTAGAGGATCATCAGGGAACCACAGAGGCAATCAGAGGTGAACACACTAGTTCCCATGCCACTGTAGGTTGTAGTAAAGTAGGAAACGAATCTGGACATGAAGACTTTTGTCCAACCACCCCTATGTAGATGTACGGTAAGAGGGGAAGCTCCAGGTAACCTTCCGCCTCTGTCCCCTACTACTCTGGAGTTTGTCGAGGGTTCTTTCCAGGGCAAGATGTTGAGTCCACCGCTGCATCCCTTAATCAAGATGGTGACGTTGGGTGTTCTGCCCTTCTCTGATATTGCTAGGCCTGTAGCCTTTAGCTATGTCCAAACTACTAAGGAAAGAAGGATGTCAACATGCTATAGGAAATACTTGCTACACATATGGAAGAAGGGACGGAAAGAGAGTGGTGAAGGGTCATTTTCTTATGCATACCCTTAGATAGGGGGATTTCTGGGTTCTTTATATAGGTTTGAGGATAACCTTAGAAGATACGAGAAGGAACGAGAGTAGAGGATGGGTAACACTACTCCCAACCTGGTTTCCTTTATGCTATTCCAAAGTTTTCCTTTTTATTAGTCTCTCTTTCTCACGTGCCTATTATCAAACTTATCTATTGTATATGTATGGGTGTTAAGGAAAGATATTATGTCCACAACCTTTTTCACCGAAAATCCATAAAGGAAGAAATAACACATTATGGCACAAATTGGATACTTATATTATTAAATCAAAGGTAAGAAACCATCAATGTATTTCCAATATTGTGGAATTGATTGGGAAAAACTTTCTCTTTTAACATTTTCTTAAAACAATCATTTTCCTCCCAATTCTAAGATTTCCTTCCTTTGATTAAGCATATTTCAAGCATTAAAACATATCCTTTTCTCTTTCTTCCTTTTCTATATTCTTTATTTCAATTATTTCTCTCATTAGAAACCATGTGGAACCAAAATCTAATTAATTGTGGCCATCCATGCCACTTTCTAGGGAATTCTACAAAATTCTCTCATGTGCACACAATTATCATCTATTTCTTTTTCTTTATGCTAGTTATGGGATTTTCTTTTCTCATTTTCCCTTTTATCCATTATTGGACTAATAAGATAGTAGAATTTCTGAAATCATTCATTCTAGGAAAATTTGCAATAGAAATACATTCAACACATACAAATTTCAATTCAAATCCCCTTTATTTGAACAATTGTATTTCAACCATTACAAGCAAAATTGAGGTTATAACAACCTCCAACCCTAGGAGTAGTTACAAAGAACAAAATACAATACAAAAGAAATAGATTGGAAGAAAGAAAAACTTAGCCAATATAGTACATCTTCTTGATTCTTATATCAAGTGCTAGACCTCCTAACCACTTACGGTGGATGTTGCAAGGTGGAAGATAGAAAGTGTAGCTTAGCTGATTTGCTCTCTGGAATGATTTTTCAAGTGTTGCTTGTGTATTGTTGTATGTAAGTGATGATTTCGGTGTCCTAAGGCATCTCCTATTTATAGGAATAGTTTACAAGTGATTAGGGACGTTGTAGGGAGTGTCTATAGTATTCTTAGTGCTCAACTAGCCATTAGGTAGAAAGTAGTTGGGTTGCAACGGCTAAAATGTTCGTTAAAAATGAAGTTTCTAGAACTTTTCTCGGTCGACAATATTGTCGACCAGATATATCTCGATCCACAAACTTGTTGATCAGAAGACTGTCTTGGTTCAGCTGGCTCTAACGGCTATATGTTTGTCTCTCTCTTGTTTAAACTTGATACAACGGCTATATCTCGGTCGGTAATATTTTCGACCAAAATTGACTCATAACTAAAGATTTGCAAAGTTATTTCTTGGTTGCCTGAGTCTTCGACCGAGAAGTATTCTTTGCAAGGATTTGCAATGTATGTGAGGTCCTATTAACGACTCATATGAAACCGTTCAACCCTAAAGTCTTCATGTGAGTGTAATATAGGGTTTGGGGTGGATAGGGAATATCTAAGGGGGCGTTTGGTTGATGTAATTGGAGGCGGTATTGTAATTCAATTCGGTATTTTAAATATTGCATTCGTAATGACACCATTTGGCTTGATATATGTGATTTCTTGACTTCGGTGGTTGGAATGCGGCATTCACCCCCACTCGCATTTCACGGAATTCCTAAAATATGCCAATATTGGCGTCTTTTCTAATCACAGTGGCGACTCTCCCAATCCCTCCCCCGACTCTCCCGATGTCTCTCTTTTCTCCTCCCCGATCGTCTCCTTCCCCGTATCACTGTCTCTACTCTTTTTGCCGCTAATTGCAGCCACTACTCCCCCCGATCATATCGGCTCCTCCTTCGCAGCGGCCAATCGTCTCTGGGTTCACTAGGGTTTTGACCCCCATTTATTCTCCTTCTGTATCGTCTCTTTCCTCGGCATCTCCTCCTTCCCCGACGAAGCCCCACGCTACTCTTTTTGGCGATTGAATGCGCAACGGTGCTCATGCTCGCGGTTAAAGGCGGCGAAGTGTTCGTGCTTGCAGCTATCGTGCTTCGACGATCTAGGGCTCCCTGGTCTCGCCTTGAAAGGTTATATTTTTTCCCTTTGGCCTCCTTTTCCCAAACGTGTTCAGGCAAATTGAGCTCACCTCCTCCTCCTTCCTGCCAGCCTCCTTGTCGGATTCTTGAAACATAATGACCGACATCTTATCTATCACATCCTTTTCCAGCCCCAGGGTCACTGTGTAAACCCCTCTCTAGATTCCATCCCATCCAAACCCATCACAGAGCTTCCGTTGACGGTGATGACCATCTGCCTGTACCTGCACGCCCACCTAGCGTAGAGGCAGAGCAGCGTGAGGAAGAGCAGCAGTGAGAAGACGACGATCACCAGGAGCATGCTCCGGCTGTGGATCTGGAAGTTTTTGTCATCCAGGTCGGCGTCACCGTAGTGCCACCTGAGTGGCTGGTTGTCTCTACCGGGGGAGTCGGATGCTGCCGCCATGCGTGGCTCAGCGACGGTGAAGTGGAGTACATCGCTGTGAGGCGGTGGAGGAATCGTGGCGGTCATAGTGCTGTGGACAGAGGCGTCGTCTGCATTTGCTAGGTCCTCTCGTACTGTTGGGAGTTCCCTGTCGCTAGGCTGGCTGTTTGAGTAGCGCAAGACATCAATTGACAAGGGGGAAACGCAAGAAAAAAAGATTTCTGCAAAGGCAGAGGAATACAGAGGCTTGGATTCCTTGTAATTATATTAATACATATATGTATAAATTCTTTTTTGTTAAATTCACATCTACATAAAATATGAATACAGATGCCTCATGTATTAATATGGATGGCTTGTAAACAATATGCTTGTATGTTTTTGTTAAAATTAGTATGTAAACAATACATTTGTATGTTTTTGTTGAATTCAAATCAATGTGAAATATGAATATGGATGCCTCGTGCCATGTAACAGGTTAAATATATAATTATGTATTGATTTTATGAACAAATTAAAAATATTGCATTTCAAATACATAATTACCAAACAACGTAATCTAGAATGTCAGTAATCATAATTACTGTATTTCTGAATAACCACTCAGCCAAACAATGTAATTAAGAATATCGGGATTTATTATTTAGGTAATCAGAATCCCGTGACTTGCTGATTACTGTAGCAGTCACAAATGGGGCACCCAAACACAACCTAAGGTCTGATTTTACATGATTTCTAGGTACTTGTACATTATACACTTGTACAAGCTATTAGAAGTTGTTCAAAACATGAAAATATAACCATTTGAGCATATTAACTTCATCTATCCATTTGATATGATCTCCTTGAACCATGAAATACTCAAGTAGCAAGTTAGATCCATAAGAATAAAATATTTGTCATCATCAGAATAGAGGATAAGCTAATGTCCAATTTAGCCAACAATCTCCCCCTTTTTGAAGATGGTAAACACTTCTAAAATATAAGCAAAATATTATAAAGATGAATTTCATACCTGAGAAGAACAAATCCTTGAGTGTTATAAAAATGTGTGCTAGTATGCTTAGTGAGATAAGAAACATGATATCCATCTTGTAAAGAAATTTAGCATCAACTTTATTTTTTCCAAGATGATAAATCATGAAACCATCATGAAGCTCAAGGAATATTTTGCTTTATAATTTATTCCCCCCCCCTTCATCTCAAAAAGATAGCCCAAATTAAAACAACTCCCCCTTAATGGGATACTCCCCCCAAATAAAGTACCCATAGAAATTAAATACGAATGTCCAATGAAAGCCACTAATTTAAGATGTACGTTAGAAACCAAATCAATACAACTCACACAAATACTCTAAATCAATGGTATGGAGTGTTAAGTCCACCATGATATAGAGATAACATGAAGACCAAAACATAAAGACTGGTTTTGTCAACCATTTCCAAGGGATGTTAAGCCCGACAATGATTTGAGAATCCTTTCAACTCCAAATGAAGTCAACAAAAGCATCTCTAAAGCGATTATAAAGGATGTTAAGCCCATATTGGTATAGAGAGGCCTATAAAGCAAAACTTAAATGATATGCAAGATAAATTCAAAAATTCTTTGGGCTCCCCCTTAATCTCACATTACAGAAATGAGCTCATAGAAAAATTAACGTTAAATATATCCGTTAAAAAATATTCTCAACATTTCTGATACTATCTTGGTCTAAAAGATTCCATGCTTGTAAAATGTAAAGGATATACAAAGAAGTTTCAATCATAGGTCACAATAAATTTTTATCATGTTAATTTAGATGGCCCAAGTGAATGATCAAATGCATGGATATATACATGTTAAAATTCAACTCGGTTCTTTCAAAAGAAAAAAAAAACTTTATGTGCTAAGAGCATCCAATATCAACCACTTAGTTCTAAAAAATATGAAGACTTTTGGTATCCAAGTGGTGATCCTTTTAGCATTAATATATATATGCTACAAATAATTTATCATTTTGAGTGTTTAAAATTAATCAATTTTTGAATATCAATATTAGTTACAAGTGAATTATTTTATTTTCAGTAAGTAGTTATGAAAGAACTACTTTCGGTCGATCTTTTCTTCGATCATAAAATCCCTCAGTTGAAGTCGTTGTCAACTGAGATGAAGTTCTACAGATTTTTAGTGAATACATCATTTCTATAGTAAACAAATCATACCATTTACAATTGTTTTATTACGAATAGCACAAATAAGCAATCAAACGTATAAAATATACAAGTTAAATCACATTTTAGTTGACATAAGACATATATACATTTCACAATGAAGTTTAGGTCAAATCTCAACAATTTATATCAAAATTTCTAAGTTCGAGGTTTTGGTACCCAAACCAAGTCAGTGTCCTTATTCTTCTTGTAATAGCAAGAGAATGAACAATTTCCAAGACATTGGTAGTAGTTACAAGTAATAAAGTCAATTTGGTTTCTCTTCTTCTTACATTTTGGACATGTTCTACATGATAGTTGGGAACAAATATGGTTTTGGTTTTAGGGGCTTGTGTTTTTCTAGCTCTAGGCTTTTGAAAAGATTTTTCTTTGGGTACATAGCCTTGGCCTCTTCTCCCAACATGTCTAGAAGTGCAGTCCAAGACTCTATCCAGAATATCATCATGCATTAAATTATCTACATATTTTTGTAATTCAACAATTTTAGCCAGTTTCTTTGTAATATATATTTTTGCTTGAGCTAAATTTGAAATTAAGGTATCTCTTTCTCTAACAATGATATCATAATCTGAATAAGTGCATAGAATAGGTTGAGTTTGGTAGTCATTTATCTTAGCAAGTAAATCCACATTTTCTTGAGAAAGAAAATCATCATTCTTTTCTAAAACAAGCAATTTGGAATTATAATAATCAATAGAAGCTTTCAAAGTATCATTTTCAGAAGCAAGACTTCCATTTTTAGGAATAATATCATATAATTTAGCATGCAACTCATCATTAATTTTAGAAAGCTTCTTCAATTTTCTGTTACAATCAACATATTTGATATGAGTTTCTTCAAGACTATTAACTAGATCAGTTTTAGTTAAATCAAAGAGATCTACCTCATTTGAGTCTTGATCTTAATTTTCCTTAGCCATGAGACATTCCACTTCTTCCTCTCCACTTTTACTGTCATCACTTGATTCATCCCAAGCCACTTTGTAGGATTTTTCTTTCTTCCTTAAGGAGGATTTCTTACTATTCTTGACTTTAGGACAATCATTTTGTAAATGTCCTTTCTTGCCACATTCAAAGCACCTTAGGGAAGAAGAGGAAGAAGCACTATATTTTTTGTTAGATTTAAATCTTTTGTATTTCTTACCATTTACAATGAGTGCATACTCTTCTCCTTCACCCAACTCATCACTCTCTTGAGTTTTGGTTGTAGCCCTGAATGATATATCCTTCCTTTTCCCTTTTTGGAGTTCGGCTTCCACTCTTTCTTCTTCTTCAAGGGTGACCTCATGTGACTCAAGGTTACCAATGAGTTGCTCCATCATCAATTTGGTGAGGTCATTGGCTTCTTCAATGGTTGTCACCTTGGGCTTGTACTTTGGAGGCAAAGATCTTAGTATCTTGGATACTTGATCTTTGATAAATGTATATTTATCCCTTTTATTTACATCTTTTAGATATCTTTTTAAGATTTTTTATTTATATTCTTAGTTTTATAATTATTTGTATTAGTTTAAATTTTTCTATTTATTTGGAGTTTTAATTATATTTGGTTGGTTTTTTGTAGGAAAATAGTTCAATGACTAATTTCCCTTCGAAGATATTTTGTACAAATTCCCGCAGTGCCTGATTTAATTATATACCTCGCACCAAAATTGCCATAACTCTCACATCCTAAGGTAAAATTTAATGGGAAAGTATGCATTGGAAAGGGAATTGAATTATCTACAGGAAAAGTGTATTTTCAAACCGCTTTCGAAGTTATGATTGGCTCGAAAATTTGCTTAAAATTGCTATTGCAGGAATCTACAGCAAAAAGAATGCAAGCGGTCATCATAATTAAAAGTAATCAACTATTTTCTCTATTGACCAGTTCCAAAAAGTTTTTAGCCGCTAGCTAGAAGTCTTCTAGATATTCTTGTATCTAGGGTTTCCACCCCTCCTTCCCCTATGAAAGGAAGGGGGACTCCACTAAGAAAAGGGGCCCTAAGTTCTTTTTGTATGCAATCAAAAGCGGAATTATGTCATTTTATTTTAATGTAATCTTCCTTTCAAGAGCAATAAATATCAGTTCTTTCATAAAGTTAGTTCTTTTATTTCGGTTCTGGATCCTCTTTCTCTGGTTCTTCTTTTTCTGTGTTTCTCTTGGAGTGGGAGAAAAAGCAAACGAGTCATTTAATTGTCACTGCCTTGGACTCTACGGAGATCCGGAATTGCGGTCTATGACTCCTTTACTTTCTTTCCTACTTTCTCCCATCCTCACCATGAGTAGTGAGTAGTTTCTTTATCGAGGCAAGGATAATAACCCCTTATCCATGTAGCTATAGGATCAAGTCTTTACATGACTATTTAGACGGATGGTTTTCGGTTTAGAAATTGTCGATTTAAATGACATAATTAATCATTTTTATTGCTTGTTAATCCTGGTGTATGCGACTGTAGAAACTGGAATTTAGAATGCTAAATTGAATTCATGGGGATTTGGATACGACCGTGGAAAAATCCCCTTTAAGATGAAGAACAAGGACACATGAATATCGGGACCAATGGGTTGACGTAGAGTTTCTCTTTTGTGTTTTATTTATGAATATGCACATATCAGCTTCCTTCTTATTGTCATATATCGTTCGATTTTATTTTCACAAGGGCTAAGGTGGTGAAACCCCTAAGCATCAATGCCTTCCTCTTTGATTTCCAACCACTTTTTGATTCATTGCTTTCAAGTTCTCCCTTTAATTTTTAACATTTTACTTTTGTTAGATAAACTTTTATGCTAACAATTTCTTCTTTTACTTTCTCTTATTTAGAATAATCTTTTATTTTCCTTGCATTAGTGTAACCTTTTGTTCTTCTTGCAATTTTCTTTCTTACATTAGAATATTCAAATCCTCTCAAATCGGACTTTACTTTATGCAAATCTTTCAAAAATATCAAAAAGAAATAATTTCAAAAATAAATCGGGTTTAGAAGAAATAGATCTTAAAAATATTGTCTTGTGGGATCGACCCTTCTATACTAACCTTAATCAGAAAGTAAAAAAGGATTAAATTCTAGGATAATTTTTCTAGTGAATTGGTGTGCAAACAACACATCAACTTTGGCGCCATTGTCGGGGACAACAAATCATTTTCTCGAACCTTAAAATTTTTATTTTAATTTATTTTTATGCCTTCTGAGTAACATTCTGGAAGTACTATCTCCTTATTCTGCTGAGTTTCCATTCCAAAAGTATATTTTTTCTGCAAACAAATATAATGGTATAACTGTGCATGTGTCGCCCATTGAACGATCTTACATCGCCAGTTTTTGATCTTGAGCCAGAAAGAACTTTCCATCGCTTAAATCGACAAAATCGACTTAGGATGGACAAAGAGGAAGTTGCCTGTAGGATTGAGCAAACACTTGCCGCTCGAAGAGAGTTGATGATTGCTGAATGCGCGACTCAAGAAGCCAACTTGTGCACAACCTATATCGTTGAGAAAGCGGCTATAGAAGTCGCTCAGAGGGAGGTCGAGAGATAAAAACAACTTAAGGATTTTTTCACTCCAAAAACCAGATATCCACAACACCCAGTTGTGCCACTCGCTATCACAACCCCTCAATTTGAGATCCGCACTCAGTGGATCATGATGCTTCAGGCCAATCCTTTTTCCGGGACCAAGGGTTAAAGTTGTCAAGATCACCTCCAATGCTTCACAGAACTTAGCTCCTTGACTAAAATCTCAGGCATTTCTAAAGATGCAATTAGACTTAGACTTTTCAAATACTCTCTTTCAGGGGAAGCCTGTAGTTGGTACAATGCCATGGAGAGTGAAAACCCATCACCTCTTGGGAAGCACTTTAAACAAAATTTTTGGATAAATACTTTCCCCCTTCCCTCACCTATGAGATTAGAGGACAAATCTTGTTGTTTTCAATGGTCCCTGGGGAAACCCTAGGAGAAGCCTGGGAAAGATTTCAAGAACTCCTCCATCATTGCCCTCATCATGACATATCACAATCTCAACTCATTGAGATATTTTATTGTGGTGTTGATGATGACACCAAGAAATTTCTTGATTCTTCATATGGAGGAAAATTTATGTTCCAAAATATAAGCAGCGCATGGGAGGTAGTTAAAAGAGCTTCTGAAACCCAGGCTAGATGAGGAACCGGTGGGGTCTTAAAAGTGACTAAGGCTGTGGTAAATCCAGACATTCATACTATTGTCGAAGCTCTTAAATTATTCTCTTTGAAATAGGACTGCTTGGAATCACCCTTTAATGCCTATGAAAGACAACCTCAACAAGTGAGGGTTGTATAATCTTTATGTGGGATATTCCAAGGATATGATCATGCCACCCTCCAATGTCAATATCTCTACAACACCCATGTGCAGTCTAAGTTTGGTCAACAAGTGGATGACATCAACTCTATCCATAGTATCCCAGGCCAAGCTTACTACAATCCAAACCAAGCCTCAATATGGACACCCCTCAGGAGCTAAAAACTCATCTCAACTTCCCCCCTCCACAAAGACCCCCACAACCCCAAGCCAACTATCATCCCCCACCAGGTATTCCATACAATAAAAACCAAAGGAATTTTGGGAGCCAAGGAAATTTTAAGGGAAATTTCCAAAATTGTGGCCATTACCAAGGACAACAATATCAAAACCTTCATCAACCTCCACCTCAACCACAACAGAATGTCCCCACTCCTTCAACTAATGATAAGGTAGCTGCCTTAGAGCAAATAATAATAACACATCATAAGTCTATTGATGCTCAGTTTGCCCATCTTTTTTCTCAACAAAAACCCCTTACCAACACATTTGTCGGCCAACCTAAACCCATTCCTAGGCATATAGAACAGCTTAAGGCAGTTACTACCAGATCCAGCCTTACCACGGAAGAAGAAGGAAGTCCCCCCTCATAGATTTTGACCAAGGGGGCAACGAAGAGGTTGTTGTTGTCCCTCGGGCACTAAGTTCACCTCCCCCACAAGAGAAGAGTCATGTATATAAGCCGTGTGTACCTTTTTTCGGTCGGCTGAAGAATACCCAATTAGACTCTAGGTTCAACAAATTCAAGGAAATTATGAGAAAGTTATGCGTCAACATCCCACTTTTGGACGCTATAACTGATCTACCTGAATGGAAAAAATTCTTCAAAGCCCTTATAAACTGTAAGCACAATACCGAAGAATCTGAAATGGTAAAATTAGCTAGAACTACATTAGACATCATCCAAAGTAAAATTCCAAAGAAGCACAAAGACCCAGGATCTTTGGGGATCACTTGTTCTATCGGTGACTCTACCAGACATTTGGGCCTAGCTGATCTTGGAGCTAGTGTATCTATCATCCCTTTGAGCATGTGTAGAAGGTTTGGTCCCACTGATGCTACACCCAACCATTTGGGCCTAGCTGATCTTGGAGCTAGTGTATCTATCATCCCTTTGAGCATGTGTAGAAGGTTTGGTCCCACTGATGCTAGACCCACTCCGATGCTTATTCAACTACCAGAATCTTCCATTACCAAGCCTCTTGGTATTATTGATGATGTTTCGGTCAAGGTCGGAAATTTCTATATCCCCTATGACTGTGTGGTACTTGATATAAAAGAAGACACTTGCTACCCCCTCATCTTTGGTCAGCCATTCCATGCCACGGCTAGGGCCCTCATTGACGTTGAGGTTGGACTTCTCACACTACGAGTGGGAATAGAATTCATAAATTTTCAAGCCTCTGGGGATAGCATGAAGTACACCCAGGAGGAAGAAGTCTATTTCCTTGAATGCATGGACCAATTCAATAAGATGCAACAACATTTCCTTAATTCTGAACCACCACATGCGACCGAGACCTGAATTTCTCTGGTGGACAATCAAGTTGCCATTCAAACTTCCCAAGTCAGCCCTATCAAGATGGACATTTCCCCTCCCATTATTCGTATTGTGGGCACAACCAACATCACCACTCAAGAAATTCCCCACCCACAACCCCTCACCCATCTATGACCATACCCATTTCCTCTCGTCCCTCTCCCTTTGAGGCACCTCTCTATGATAATCGACAAATGCCTTATGAGCCACCACTACATATCACTACCCAAGCAGTGCAGCCAAATGTCATGGATAGATACTCTGACTATCATCCCTTCATACCAACCCCCATTGACATTAGTGGACATCATATGATCGGAAAACTACAATTCAGTCAAAACAATGCTCCTTATAATAATTATCCTTATACAAATGAGATTCAATGTGACTACTCTCCACCACATGTCAAACCATGGGGACCTAACTGTCTTGATTTCAATTTTTGTCCTTTGTATACTAATGTAAGCCAAGCAATCCATGATACATTTCAAGACATGCATGCAAAGATGATGGAGTGGTTCCAAGGAAATCAACCAAGTCACTACCACAACCATGCCTCCTCCTCCACTCCTCCACCGCCTTACTATCTTCCACTGCCGTGATCATCATCCCTCCATCTCGGGTTGGGTTTTGCTTAGGATGAGCAAAAATCTAAGTCCGGGGTGGAGGTGGGTGGTACGATTCTATACCACCCTCATATCTTTTTCTTATTTGCTTTATTTTCCCTTTTTATTATTTTGCATGTATATGTTTTAGTTTATGGCCTTTATCTAGTCGGCCATTCTTTTTTTTCGATTTTTTGTAGTTGTAAAATGACCTCTATCTAGTCGGACAATATAAATAGATGCTTGTCATTGTACCCCTTGAATTTAGTAATTTGTTTGCAAAATCTATTACAAATTGCCATGTTTAAAACCGCCATGTCACCTAGGACCCCTAATAACATCACTCCTTGGAATAGTTGGCAAGTCATAAGGAATCGATCACAACTAAGCATAATTTTTTCCTATATTTAAACAAATGGATTATCTTGTTATAAAACTTGTATGATGTGAATTATAGGAATATTCTAATTAGAGCAATGACACTTTCAAAAAAAAGTTCAAAGTTATGAGCACAAGAACATCTCTTCATTCCCTCTATTTTTCTTCTAGAAAAGAGAAGCAAAGAATCACCACCAGAAAAAAAAATCAAGTCTGGGGTGGCACTCTTCCCAAAAATAAATTACATACCCCAAAAAGGGGTGTACCATCAAAAGATGCCAAACCGCACAAGAAAAAAATTTGTGACCAATGTAGTCACAACTCCGCAAATCAAAGTCCTGAATCAAATAGAGGAGGGATCAAAGAAAAAATCTTAAAATCTTTTGTTATTTCTTCTTCACTTGTTCACACCCCCTCCATCTTCCTGTTCTTGTGCAAATACCTAAGAAAAAAATATTCAGAAATTTAGTGTGTCAAAGAAATAGAAGAGGAAGCCTATTTTTCTACAAAATCTTATTTTCAAAGCAAGATGTGATAATTATTTTGATAGGGCATATAGAACTTTATGCTACGTGGTTCTAGGAGATTGTGTCACTTGGCCAAAAATTGGAGGTAAGGATTATAGTGATGTTACAAGGATGAGGAATGACATATTGGGAGTATAAATTGGACTTTATTTACTTGAGGACAAATAAAGATTCAAGTCTGGGGTATTTTGATAAATGTATATTTATCCCTTTTATTTACATCTTTTAGATATCTTTTTAGGATTTTTTTATCTTCTTAGTTTTATAATTAATTGTATTAGTTTAGATTTTTTTATTTATTTGGAATTTTAATTTTATTTGGTTGATTTTTTTGTAGGAAAACAGTTCAATGACTAATTTTCCTTGGAAGATATTTTGTACAAATTCCCGCAGTGCTTGATTTAAATATATACCTCACACTAAAGTTGCCATAACTCTCACATCCTAAGACAGAATTTAATGGGCAAGTATGCGTTGGAAAGGGAATTGAATTATCTACAGGAGAAATTTATTTTAGGACCACTTTAAAAGTTACAACTAGCTCAAAAATTCGCTCGAAATCTCTGTTGAGGGAATATGCAACAAAAAGAATGCAAAAGGTCATCATAATTAAAAACAATCAATTATTTTCTCTATTGAATAGATCTAGAAAGTTTTCATCTACTGGCTAGGAGTCATCTAGATATTCTTGGATCTAGGGTTTTCACCCCTCCTTTCCCTATAAAAGGAGGGGGGAGTCCACTAAGAAAAGGGACCCCAAGTTCATTTTGTACGCAATCAAAAGCGAAATTTTATCATTTTATCTTAGTGTAATATTCCTTTCAAGAGTAATAAAGATCAGTTCTTACATAAAGTTCGTTCTTTTATTTTGGTTCTGGATCTCCTTTATATGATTTTTTTTTCTATGTTTCTCTTAGAGCGGGAGAAAAACAAATGAGTCATTTAATCATCATCGCCTTGGACTCTACGGAGATCTGGAATTGCGGTCTATGACTCCTTTACTTTCTTTCCTAGTTTCTCCCATCCTCACCATGAGTAGCGAGTAGTTTCTTTATCGGGGCAAGGGGAATAACCCATTAGCCATGTGATTATAGGATCGAGTCTTTACATGACTATTTAGATGGATGGTTTTCAGTTTAGAAATCGCCGATTTAAACGGCGTAATTAATCATTTTTATCACTTGTTAATCCCGATGGATGCTACCATGGAAACTGGAATTTAGAACACCTAAACTGAATTCATGGGGATTTGGATGCGAGTGTGGAAAAATCCCCTTTAGGATAAGAACAAGGACACGTGAACACCATGACCAACGGCTTCACGTAGAGTTCCTATTTTGTGTTTTATTTACAAATATGCACATACCTACTTCCTTCTTATTGTCATGTATCATTCGATTTTATTTTCACAAGGGCTAAGGTGGTGAAACCCCTAAGCCTTGATGCCTTCCTCTTTGATTTCAAACTGCTTTATGATTCATTGCTTTCAAGTTTGCCCTTTAATTTTTAGCATTTTACTTTTGTTAGATAATCTTTTATGCTAACAATTTCTTCTTTTACTTTCTCTTGTTTAGAATAATCTTTTATTTTCCTTGAATTAGTGTAACCTTTTGTTCTTATTGCAAAATTCTTTCTTATATTAGAATATTCAACTCCTCTCAAATCAGACTTTACTTTACGCAAATCTTTCAAAAATACCAAAAAGAAATAATTTTGAATATAAATCAGGTTTAGAAGAAATAGATCTTAAAAATATTGTCCTGTGAGATCGACCCTTTTATAGTAGCCTTAATCAGAAAGTAAAAAAGGATTAAACTCTAGGATAATTTTTTCTAGTGAATTGGTGTGAAAACGACACGTATCAATCTTCTTCACTAATGTATTTGCCTAAAGCATTCAAGCTATTGATGATAGAAGAAAACCTAGCATACATATCACTTATAGATTCATTAGGCAACATACCAAATTGTTTAAACTTTTGCTTGAGCTTATTAATTTTAGTATTCTTAACTTGAAGAGTACCTTCTTGTGTAACTGAAACTTTATGCCAAATCTTGTTAGAAGTTTCACATGAAGATATGTGATTAAATTCACCAACGGATATTGAACAATATAAAATGCTTACATCCTTGGCATTGAGTTGAACTTTCTTTATCGTCTCCGCATCCTATTTATCATACTCTGTAGTTGGAAGCTCACATGGATATGTCACCATTATGCATAGCTCTGAGCTTATCCCTTGGAAGTAGAATTACATCTGCCTTTTCCAATAAGTGTAGTTGGAGCCATCGAATAGTTGTGGCCTTCTCACGTATGTCCCTTCAAGGTTGAGGTCACTAAGCAAATTTCCCCCATGTTTCAAGACTTGTGGGAGCTCCTTGAAGACCTAATATGATACCAATTGAAAGATCTAGAGATGGGATGAATAGAGCTTTTGGTATTCTAAGGTTCACTTAACAACTTAAAATAAAGAGGGAAGAGGAAACAAGAAAGACACCTGGATTTAGAGTGGTTCCAACCATTGAATCAAAGGTTGTCAGTCCACTACCCAATTGTTTCCAATTGGGATTTTAAATTTGATTTATTTTATTCACCTAGCAAGGATGTTACAACAAAATACAATCACCTTCCACCTCCTTGAAGTAGCCTCAACCTCCTTGAAGCAGCCTTCTTGAAGTAACTTCAAGCCCTTATAGAAATCTTCACCACTTTGAAGTAGCTCCACCACCTTGAGGTAGCCTTCACCTAGATGTAGCTTCAACCTTATCTGAAGTAGCCTTCTTGAAGTAACCTCAAGCAACCTTCACCACCTTGAAGTAGCTCCACCACCTTGAGACGACCTTCACCTAGAAGTAGCCTCAACCTCCTTTGAAGCAGCCTTCTTGAAGTAACCTCAAGCAACCTTGGAGCAGCCTTCTTTGCGTTGAAAGAGCTCCAAGCAACCTCCTTCAAACAACCTCCAACCCTAGGAGTAGTTATAGAGAACAAAATACAATACAAAAGAAATATTTTGGAAGAAAGAAACACTTAGCCAATATAGTACAACATCTTGATTCCTATATCAAGCGTTAGACCTCCTAACCACTTAGTATGGACGTTTATAGGTGGTGGATAGGATATTGTAGCTATAGGACACCAACTAAGAACTCAAAGGAGAACATAGCAAGTGTAGCTTGGTTGATTTGCTCTCTAGAATGATTTCTCAATTGTTGCTTGTATTTTGTTGTATGCAAGTGATGATTTGGGTGTCCTAAGGCCTCTCCTATTTATAGGAATGGTTTAAAAAGTGATTAGGGACATTTTAGAGAGTGTCTAGAGTGTTCTTAGGGCTTAACTAGCCTTTAGGTAGAAAGTAGTTGGGTTGCAACGACTAAAATATTCATTAAACGTGAAGTTTCCATACCTTTTCTCAGTCAACAATATTGTTAACTAGGTGACTTTCGGTCCATACACTTGTTGACTGGAAGACTATCTTGGTTTAGCTGGATCTAACGGCTATATGTCAGTCTCTTACTTGTTTAAACTTGTTATAACGGCTATATCTCAGTCGAAAATATTTTTGACCGAAATTGACTTATAACTAAAGATTTACAAAGTTATTTCTCAATTTTCTGAGTCTTCGACCCAGTGATTCTTGGTGGACAATTTTGACGACCGAGAAGGATTTAGAATGTATGTGAGGTCATATTGATGACTCATATGAAACCTATCAACCCTAAAGTTTTCATATGAGTGTAAGATAGGGTTTTAGGTGGATAAGGAAAATCTAATGCTTGATTTTACATGATCTCTAGGTACTTGTACATTATACACTTGTACAAGCTATTACAAGTAATAAAAAATATGAAAATACAAGCATTTGAGCATATTAACTTCATCTGTCTATTTGGTGTGATCTCCTTGAACACTGAAATACATAAGTAACAAGTTAGAACTACAAGAATGAAATGTTTGTCAACATCAAAATAGAGGATAAGCTAATGTCCAATTTAGCCAACATCCCCAGCCACTCCCTCCTTCATAATTTTTTATATGTTGAACATCCCATGTTGGAACGCCCAAGGAGATAAATTCAAGGACAAAATTAGATTACTTAAGGAATATAAAGCTCTCTACAAACTCTATTTTCTTGCCTAGTCGAGATAAGATGTGACAAGATGTTGTGGAAATTTTGCAATGAACATCATCCAACAACTTGGATTCCCTTGCTCACATCAAGTTGAAGGATTAGGCTTTTTCTGGGGAATTTGGGTTCTTTTGTATCGAACCATTGTTGGCATTGACATAATCTATAATCATCGACGATTCATCCTTTGTAAGATTAATGACAACTAGCATATGACTTTTGTTTATGGAAGTCCAAACCCTACCAAACACCCTTCTACTAAAAAGATTGAAGGAGATCTCACATTCTATATTAGGTGCATGGGCAGTTCTAGGAAATATCAACACTATGTTAGACCTTTTAGAGAAGCCTGAAAGTCACTACTTCGATAGAAGAGCTAGAAACATGTTCAAAGAAACACTCATGTACACTAACCTTATGCAAATGCCGACCAAGAGGCATTTCTATACCTTCAAGCGCCTTCATCTCAAGGAGAAACTCGACAGAGTTATAGACAATGCAAGTTGGATATCTATCAAGGGAGGTTTCGACATCGACATCCTTTCTTGCTTACACTCACATCATAATGCCATTCTCATCTTCAGCAATTGATCCACTGCCAAGCTAAAGACCTGCTTCTGTACCAATGCAAGATAGTATATTAATCCAAACTTCAAATGAGACTTGCTTCTGGGATGGGACCAGGAGCAATCCTTCCTCAATGCCCTACCTCACTTTCAATCTGTAGTGATAGATTGGTAACACAAACAACTCAATCTTCAATGCAAGGAGAAGCTATATGTCCTTCAAAACATAGCAAAGGCCAAGTACTCTCTAACTCTAATCCCTCTCCTTCTAATGAAGTGTGGGTTATTGAACTCTAATGAAAATACCACCATATCCTCCTGCATGAGGAAGTAGATCGGAAGCACTCTCATATAAATTGGCACTAAATGGAGATTGCAACACAAGGTTCTTTCAAACGTTTGTTAAAGCTAGATGCTATTAGAATAATAAAAATGCATTAGAGGGGAGAGAAAGCCTGGATTGATGATAAGGATTCTATCCAACAACACGTAAGCCAGTACTTCTTGAAGTTGATGACAATATGGTTCCTCACCGCATGCGAGTGCCTTGGAAATCACCTCCTTTTCTGAATCCTTCCTGGACACGAACTCACCAACTAGCAACTACATTTCCAGGATGTTGAGCGCCAAAGAGATAAAAAAAACTATTTTCTTCATGGCCCATGACAAGGCTCCAGGACCAGACAACATATACATCAACATCCTCCAAACCCAATGGGATCATGTTGGGCACTCGGTGGTGAAAACTATTCAGTTAGCCCTCCACATAGGGAAAATTGACCCCAATCTTGCTGACTCATACATGGTGTTGATCTTCAAAGTGAGGCAACCTCAAAGGTGTGGCGACCTCCACCTAATATCCCTTAACAACTCATGCTTCATACTAATCTCAAAGGCAACTTTTGAGCACCTTAAACCACTCTTGAACTCATGGATCTCTAAAACCGAACCTAGCTTTATCCTGAGAAGACACATTAGTGACAACATACTCCTAGTGTAGGAGATCATCCATTCTATGAAGAACATATCTAATGGAAGGCATTGGATCTACATCAAACTGTACCTCTCCAAAGCATTTGACAGAATGTGCTAGCCTTTCATTTTGGATACACTCCGGTGAGTGGGGTTACCATGCAACATCTCTTCCCTTATAATGGATATAATCTCCAGCGACAATACTTTAATTTTATGGGAGGGTACACTCTGCCTCCTTCAGATCTACACATGGCTTCCTACAAGGTGACCTGATCAGTACCTACATCTTTGTTATGTGTATGGAACACCTGAGTCAAGCAATCCAACATGAAGTCACCAACGGGGATTGTAGCCCCATCAAGCTTTCTCACAATGGCATGACGCTACAACATATCCTTTTCACTGATGATATCATGCTCATGGCAGAAGCAACCACTAAACAAGTTGTTGTTATCCTTTTTGTTCTCACTAGATTTGCAGTTGCATTCGGTCAATCCATATGCACTTAGAAGTCATATTGCTTATTCTCTCCAAATACCCCACACTATGTGAATAATACCTTATGTTAAAAGTTGGATATCTAAAGGACATGTAATTTTGTCCACTATCCTGTCATCCCTATACTCCATCACTAGTTGAATAGGGGTAACCACAAGAGTACTGCCACCACAATGCATGAAGATATGAGAAGCTGGTCGGCAAAGCAACTCTCCCTAGATGACCACATCACTCTTACCAAATCCACACTTGAAGCTATCGTGACTTATGATATGCGGACATTCAGGCTTTCCCCTAGTCTCTGTGATGATATCAACAGACAAGTCAAGAACTTCATCTGGCCAGGTGCATGAGAGTAGAAAAAACTTTCACTAGTATCATGGAAGAAACTCACCACAAATAAGAATAAAGTTGGTCTGGGCATCAAGGACGCACGCGATAAAAAACAAAACCTCATGCCAAAGAATGTGTGGGGCCTCATTAACACACACAACGTACTATGGTTGCAAGTCATATGTGAAAAATATATGCGCTAAGGATGTCCATCTAACAAACCATACTCGCCAACAAGGTCATTGATCAAGAAGAACATCCCAATAATTACAGGGAGTGCTCTAAAGCCATTACCTCTAGATCCTCAACCAATATGTGGACAAATAAATGGATCTCTGGAATGAGGATATGCTACATTGATCATTCCTTTCAAGCCCCAGTTGAACTAGAAGATCTAACTATGCAGTGCATGATCCTCGACTATGACGAATGTGACTCTCATTTTATCAACTCCTTTCTGCCTAAAAGTATACATAAACACATCCAACTCATCTTGTCACTTAACCCAACAGTCGGACCGGATTCCTGGATATGTCCACATGAAGAGCACCACGAACTCACCTTCAAACCAACCTACATGTGTATTCAAGAATCTAATACACCCTCACAACTAAAAACTAGCATGGCATTTGGAAGATCAAAGGGCTTGAGAAAATTTGCTTCTTCTCCTGGATACTACAACACAAGGCCTTACTTAATAATGCATAAAAGATATGATGCCATATTGACATTGATATCACCTGCCCTATATGCAATAATGAACCTGACTCTCTGTTACATAGCTTGAGAGACTGCAGAACTATTGTATGCATATGGAAACGACATATTAGTACCACTTTCTTATTCTTTCTTGAGGAAGAAGGCTGGATATCGGCCATCCTATCTCCTACGATCATCTCCAAGGCACAAATCCTACTGCTGACGTGCTGGCTTGTTTGGCATTTGTGCAAAGATATGATCCACATTGGTAAGAAGATCCTCCTTGATCCCAGTGTAGAGTTTATCAAGGCACACTCCAATAGTATCAACTCACTAAATCCTCATGGACTTTATTGTCCCGAACCATTTGTTGCGTGAATCCCAACATATCTAACTGAAGGTGAATTCTACATCTTCATGGATGCACATTTCAATACTCCACCAAACATGTTGGTTAGGCACCCATTGTGTGAATAATAATGATACTTACATCATGGGTACATGAACCCTGCTTCTGGTATCCTCTCCACTTGATGTAGAGATCCAATCAATCATTCAAGCTACTCACACATGCAAGGAACGGTCCTGGAGTAATGTGGTGATCTTCGTTGACTCCCAATGAGCTGTAGAAATTATGTTAAACACCATCCCACAAGTTGGAATGTTTCACCCTCTTTGGAAAACCTATCATGGTCTTAGCACTAGAACAGTGTGGCAACTTTAATCTGCATACCCAGGCAGCTGAACCTTGTGCCAGACTCCATTGTAAAAAATCTATGTTTTCTTTCTCGCATGTTTCTTTCAGTAGTAGAAAACCCACCCCCAATAGGTTTTGATATCAATGTCTGAATAAATTCCATTTGACCTACAGTAGAGCACATGATGAATAACAATTAACCTCTCTCATTTCCCAAAAAAATATTCCATTATGCACATTATCCCATTTGTTCTTTTTAAGATATTTTACATCAACTTTACTTAGTTGGAGGTGATTATCTTGTATTAGACATTATTAGATACATAACTCACTTTCCTTACATATCATGTGCAACTATTTATTGATTAATTCAAGTTTAATTCTTTTTAAAATGTTTGGTTTTCCAATTAAAATAGACCATATGCATTATCTTTTACATTCTTTTCATAACTATTGAAAGATTTCCCATCAGTCTTATTTATTCATATGTTCAATCTCATTTACATTACTATAAGTTTAATTAACTATCTTATTGAGGGTTGGGAACACAGTAATATATCAACTTGCACATATATTATTCATCATATGAATCTTCCCATACATTGTTACATGGATTTTTCAATTATAATTTATTGATTCATTTTAAGTGTTTATATGGAGATTGTCATATATTGTTACATTGATTGACATATATGATTTCACTAATTTAAAAATTACATTGTATTAGTTTGTTTTAAGTGTATGAGTCATTTACATTATGTGATATACAATTTATAATGAAAAAAAATCTAATTTCTTATTATTTGTCAATATTAATCATTTTTAGCACATACAACTCATTATTTCCATCTATAATGAAAACAAGCATATTTTGCACATTATATGATTCCTAATATTTATTTTAAGCATGTTTCCATTTACCTTAGATATTTAGCCATATCCATTCTAACCACGTGCACGGTAACCCCATTTATGTCTATAAGGGTATAACTTATACAATATTTGGGGAATTATTATCGAACCATGGTCAAATGATTCATCATTAAGATTGAAGTTGTGACATCCCCAGATTTTCTAAAACTTAATCTGATGTGTGACGTCCAAATTAAAACCCTCACCTCAGTGAGAATCCCAATTTAAACACCACACACTAGACTAAGAAGAAGAAAATCAAGGGAGTCAGAAGGAAACACAGTAGCACATGTACATGAGCAATAATAAAACCATACACACATGTTCACCATTCAACATATAATTACAACATGAATTGTTACAATATTTGATATTACATATTGAACAACGAATTTAACATATACATATACTACATTTAAATAGAAGGATCTTAAGACAACATGTCCACCTGTACATCAGCTCGCTACACAACTCTCAACTATCCTGGATCTTCAAGAGCATAACCACAACCTAAACAAAAGATTACATGTGGTACACGTCAGCACAATATTCAAGAATATTGTACTGAGTACACCTACGTGTCTTTTATATGCCTCTCATCATATCTTGGCAATAAGATAAAACTAATACTTAGCAGTTATAAAGAAATATAAGGAAGATCATATACTTTCACAAAGATGTTCATTAACAAAAGAGAACACAAATTTTAAGCTCATTTTCCATTATATGTTTGTGCATTTGCCTACCAATGGGATAGATGCATCCAAGCCTCATGATCTGCTTACCAAAGAGATAGATCATTGTACGTGTGATCTGCTTACCAAAGAGATAGATCACTCACTAGCACTATGCTTACCAAAGAGATATAGTGCTTCATATAATGGAACAAATATATTATGTTTGATGTGTTCATAATCATAAGTATGGAAAGCTCAAACAACGTAGTCTACAAGAACAATAATTTCATCCAATATCATATGCCAAGTATTTTACTACACATATAACACAAGCATATTGTATAATAAGCCAAGTAAGAGGTAATGGCGTACTTTAGATCAAGAACAAACCTAATCATCATATCCTCATATCAACTATGTATCTCAGGTCAAATCCTGATAAAGATAAGATCACATACGATCATTAGGTTCTCATCATCATAACCCTAGTTATGTCCGTTTTAGGGTTTATCTCATTAGGATATTCCCATCATTATTACTTGTATTCTAGTCTTAGAATTATCTTACTGATGTCATATTCCAGATTATAGTTCACTAACTGGATATACTCATGTGTCACATTATTATGTGAACGTATTTAACATTATGTCACTTTCATTAACCATATCAGGGTTACATCACATGTATTAAGGATTCTCTTCATATAACATGAATTTCATGTATATAACTGATCTCAGATATATATATATTATCTTTCAGTTACATATATGAGGGTTTTCTATAAATCTCATCATTTATTGAGCATGCATATATTCATTGCATCATCTTAGTGTTATTAGCCCTAATTAGCCATATTAATCAAATTATATGCTTTGGTGCATCAACAACATAATTAATGACATCAGATGGATTATAAACATGATTTATGATCTAATAGTATTTTCTCATAATTATAGGTCATCGTTTGATATTTATTATCTATTAAACAAGCATTACACATATTACATAATATCACTGAGATTTAATCATCAAAAGACTAATATTATCATTCTATTGTGTTCTACTCATTTTTCTGAGAATTTTGGTATATTCTACTTATTTTTATGATGCTCGAGCTAATTTCTATATATTATACAAGATCTGAATGTTTTCTGAGATAATTACCTCTTTTGGCAAATCCAAGGCGCGGCTCACTTCTCCCCCTGCCCACACTGAGCCGGCCGGTTCAGGGCTGACTCGGGCCGTTCTCTTCTCTCATCCGTTCCTCATTCGTGAGTCCCCAGCGGGGCTCCGTTCTTCCGTGGAACTGGCCGCCGCAGCTGGGAAAGCTCCGGCGAGGAGGCAGCCGCTCCAAAGAGCTCCTAGTTAGATCCGAAGGCCTCCATCAGCTTCGTGATGCCCTAAACAGTCCCGAGCTTCATCCCTCTATGTGTCGTCCTCTGAAGATGTTGCCGCAGCTGCGTCTCCTCCTCGAAGCCCGCCTGCGTGCACCTTCTCTTGGAAAAAGGCCACCGTCGTGGCAGATCTACTCTCCCCGTCTCCGGGTGCCTCTTATACGAGGAGTGTGTTTTCTGCCTAGAGCTTCCGCTGCACTCTGTTCCAGGTGTTTGTGAGCGCCGCCGGTATGCTTCCACTGCAGCGAGACCTGAGAGCCGATCTCTGGATCCTCCTCATGGTTCTTCATGACCAAGGGAATCGATTGCTTCTGCTGCGCGCTGTCGGTGTTCATGGATGGCTGCACTTCTTCTTGGTTGGCTTTCTTGGATCACCGCGGTGTCGCAACCGGATCAACTCGGTGTGAGACTCAGTTGTTCCGCACAACGCTGTCTCTATGAGGAAGTTCTCCAGACTTGCTGTGTTTCTACATCACTCACCCCTGCTCTTCCTTCTATCTCTTCTAGGCTCCCTGTGTGCGTTTGTAACTCCTTCGTCAAACTCCTGCAACTTATGGTGGAGAGACAATGGAGAGGGAGTTGCCGTAGTACTCAGTTTCGTATTACATGAGTAAGGGATCCGGAGTCGTAGATTATCTCTTCCACGTCAAAAACAACTGCTCCCCACGATTCCTAATCGTGGATACGTGAAAGATGTTCCTTACCGGCTCCATGATCTCCAAGTGGTTCCCAGAAAGGAGTCAGTTGTGTACGGCCTGATCGTTTCCATTATTTCCATCTCTTGTCCGTTGAGTTAATTTATGTAGTCAAAACTTGTTCACGCCTCAACCTTATAATACGAGAGAGACACTCCATTGAATAAGAACTTAGTTCTATTCTTGTTAATATACCAATATCTCACGACATCAAATGCTTATAACTTCTTGTAGAACTTTTGAACATCATCACATTAACGACCATCTATTCTCAAACTTATGAATTAGATTACCTCACTGGATATCCAAAAATCTCAAAAGTCACTCCATCACAGAATCTTTCATATCTAAGAGGTAATGTTTCGGTATGTTATAATTTACATCATCTCACATTGTAGACACATGCATAAAATGCAATTAGTTGCCTAGAGACAAGCTGTTCTTTTCCACTGGCTCAAGCAACACATGAGAGTTCTCCATCGTGTGTGTGAACTACGTAAAAACACAACCATTATAGATCTGTGTTAAGAGGACACAGTTGTTTGTGTATCACGAGTGACACACACCTACACACGAGGAACAACATGGACTTGCTCCATGGAAAGGCATATCTCATGTCAGTCGTTCCCAATACACCATATTGACAAGATACGCTCGTGGTAAATGGAATATTTTTATTGCGTCCCCTGTGATTGTTGCCTCCATCTCCCAACCGAAGATGGTGGGCGTGAAATACACTACTACAAAAAATGCTTTTTTACAACGGGAGATAGACAACAGTTCTGATGATTGTGTTGTAGTTAACATACTTAACACAACAGGTCTGCTTTCGTGTTGTATATTGTATATTTTATACAACACAAGTCATTTACAACATGCCAAACCCATTGTAGTATAGAGGGATACTACAACAAGGGCTAAAGTGTTGTAATAGGCTTTAGTATCACAACATAATCAAACCTGTTGTAAAAGATGTTAATTACACAACATATTATGACCCGTTGTAATAGTCACATGTTGTAATAGACCATCATTACACAACACAGACTGACCCGTTGTAATATGTATTAATTAGACAACATGCCTTCACTTGTTGTATTTGGTACATGTTGTAATAGACTATGATAATACAACATATTGAAACTCGTTGTTATATATCAAGATCACACAACATAATCCAACCTGTTGTTATATATTATATTTACACAACATGTTGTGACCTGTTGTAATATCCACACATAACAAATCGTTGTAATAGACCACCATTACACCACATTAACTAACCCATTGTAATATACCATTATCACACAACATGTGATGACATGTTGTAATAGCTACATGTTGTAATAGACCATAGTCACACAACACGCTATAACCAGTTGTTACATGCCAAGATTATACAACAGGCTCTGACTTGTTGTTATATAGCCGGAACCGAGCCGAACCCAATTTCTTATTAGAGAATTTTATCAGGAATATGTAATCTCATAATAATTTTTTCGTATAACATTATTATCAAATATAGGTCCGAGTTCCTTTTGGGACATTTTTCACTATGGGTAGATGTTTTGACCTGGAATCGATCCCAATCCCAATATTATATAACACGAAATATAATACGGAAATTATATAACTATTTTTTATAAATTTATTATCAAATATAGGTCCAAATTTTGTTTCGAATCTAATTTTTTCAATCGGGTCGTTCTCAATTGAGACACTAATCAAACAAAATCTAGTTTCGAATTTGGGACCGACTTGGGTCTGGATTTGGTTCGGATATTAGAGTTTTAAAACCCGATCGAACCGGCCGGTTCAACCGGTTGAACCGTCACCCGGAAGGTGTGGCAATTCGGGTGGGTTACAAACCCATTTTTAGGCAATAAAAAAAATCCAACGACCCACCGGGTTGAACAACAAAAACCAGGACCGTTTTTGTAGATATTGGACGACACAACTTTGTACTAGTGATATTTTCTTTTGCCAATTGGTAACAATATGAATAAAATTCCAAGTATTAACTAAAAAATAGAGGGATGCACCCCCTCAAAGGTGGTCAAACCCACGAAAAAGGAACCCTCCAAACTGCATCCCCCAGTCACCCGTCGGTCCCCCAGGGCATGAACCCCCCACCCCCTGCCCCCTCCGTCGCTTGCCCAATAATTTCCTATATTTATGGTGTTTTGAAAGATTTATGAAGTATCTAATTAGAAATCAAGGCAAATATGTATCATGTTGACGTCTTTAGATTGGAGGTGCAGTAATTCAAGTGACTAATGTCTGTTGCTTGGTCAAACGTGCTTCTAATGTCCTGCAACAATGTTTTAGAGTGGACTTTTAGAATCTATAAATGTCTAATGACATAAGTGAATTCGTGCATGCTGAGTTATCTTAAGAGTTGCATGTGCTTTGGTGAAGTTCGGATGGTGATTGATATTTATATTATAATTAATATCCCAAAGTTAATATTGTTTTGAGGAAATTTAGTGGACAAGTAAAACAGTTGAGTTTTGGCACCAAATTTGAATAAAATGTATCTTGAAAGATAGGGAAGCCATGATTAAAATTTGGTGACAATTGTAGGTTCCTAGAGGACATTATTTAGATTTGAAATGCTTCAAATAATGTTCTTTATTGATGATTTAAAGGCCTAAGTTTAGATATCATCAGTGTCACGCCGCCCATTAGGCTAGTCCACGGATTCACTGTAGCCCGGGATCCATCTCCATCGCACAGAAAGAACCGACGTTCAAGATTGCTCCTTCAACCTTGCGGTTACACCTTGACCGTGAGAAGCAACCACGCAGATCTTTTCCCTCTTTGATCGTGGTTTCGGAGTGGACTTCGTGCGAGATAAGTTGTACTTCTCGGGGAGACGTTTCGGCAGACCCACATGTAGAACCCTCTTCCAAAGCATACAGAGGACTAGGGAGAGAATGAGACCATTTCCCAGCACCTTGGTCTCTCCATGGCTAGCAGCAGTGGAGCAAGACTAGTTCCTCGCCGGATGAGAGTCGTGCGGCGGGATCTTCACAAGACGGAGGTGGAGGTTCATCACATAGGATCCAAAGCTATGCACAAATCACAAGCCGACGAGAAAGGATAGAGAGCCACGACAGGCTGTGGTGGAGCAACCTCGACTTGGAGGGCTCCCTTGTGAAGCCAACGAGTTCCATGGGCACAGACCGGTGAACCCGTGCCGGAGTACTGCCGTGTGCAGCATCGGCCAGAGACCATCCTCCCGGTGGTGGCAGAACTCACGAGTGCAGAGGAGCTCTGCTGAGCCTAGACCCGACGATCTCTGCTGCTCGTCGTGAACCCACGACGATGCTCATCTCAGACGGAAGCTTAGTTTGTGGACCCACCCGGACATAACGCGTCACAGCGTTCTGGAGAGAAGGGAAGGACGAGAGCAAGAAGGGGACGACACATGCTGCTGCCCCCACACCCCACAGCGGCACTTGCACAGATCCCAGGAGGGCGGAGGCAGTGTGTGCCAGGTAACAATACACACCGACATCGTGTGTTGGGCGTCCAGAAGGAGAGCAAGGGAAGAAGGATCGGAAGAGAGAGAGAGAGAGAGAAACGGCGGTCAGGCCCTGCGCTCTTGGCGGTGGTCTCATGCATTGGAGTCTCCCTACGACGGCGCCTGAGGTAGTGGAGGTCTGAGGAGCTTCTGAAGATCACCTTATTCCTACAGACTGCTCGCCAGAGCGGCTATTTGTGGCGGCGGCGTTGAAGAGAATCCCGCTTGGGGGACTCAGACGCATGATCGCGTGAGGAAGGGCAGCCCGGTTCGGTCCAGGCTGAAAGCGTGATCTGAGCACAGAGATGATGAGAGGAAAATCGGGTCCACAACCAAGAACCAGACCGGCTCCGTATGGGATAAGAAGAGCAGCGCCTACACGTGTCGGCCTCCGATTGGCCTATTAGGTATTTATCTCACAAATTGCTCAGATCTTCTTTAATTCACAGTAATTAGCTCGACGATCAGAAAAATACAAGTAATATACCAAAATCCTCAAAAAAATAAGTAGAACACAGTGGAATGATAATATCAGGCCTTTGATGCATTAATTTTAGTGACATCATGTAAGATGTATTATGCTTGTTTTATGAGTAATGAATATCAGATGATGATATAAAATTATGGAAAAATGTCAGTAAGTATATAATCATGTTTAGAATGCATATGATGTCAGAAATTATGATGTTGGTACACAAAATTATGTAATTTACTTTATATGGCTAATTAGGGCTAATAAGACTAAAGATAACGCAATTAATGCATACATGCTCAATAAATGATGAAATTTACAAAACAATCTTATATCAGTAACTAGAAGCTAATCTGGAACCTCAGATATAAATATGAGATTAGGATGATACACATAATCCATGTTATACGATGATGTTTGCTCTTAATGTGATATAAACCCTAATATGATTAATACATGTAACCTAGGGTTAATATGTGCAAAAAAAATTATATGGAAGATAATGTTCAGATAATGAAGTATAATCTAGGGATATGACATCAGTAAGATGATTCTAAGACAAGAATATAAGTAATGATGCACACATCCTAATGAACTAAGCTAAACCCTAATGAACACGATTAGGGTTAAGACGAGATATAAGAGGATGAGAACCTGAGGATAGTATATGATCTTATCTTTATCAGGGTTTGACCTGGGATACATAGTTGACATGAGGAATGTGATGATTAGGTTTGTCTTGACCAAGGTACACCATTACCTCTTACTTGACTTATTATACAATATGCTTGTGTTATATGCATAGTAAAATACTTGGCATATGGTATTAGATGAAATGATTTCTCTTGTATAATATGTTGCTTGATTTTCCGTACTTACTGTTATGAACACCTGAAACATAATATATACATTCCATTATATCCAAGCACTTCAACTCTTTGGTAGTAAAGTGCTGGAAAAGAAGTACTTCAACTCTTAGGTAGTAAAGTACTTGGAAGTGATCCAACTCTTTGGTTGTAGATCACATTGTGAAATGATCCAACTCTTTGGTAGTAGATCATAAAGGCCTTAATGCATTCAACTCTCAGGTAGTAAATGCATGGATGATATAATGGAAAATATGCCTAAAAGACATGTGTTCTCTTTTGTTATTAAACATTCTTGTTCAAGTACGCTTTTCTTATATTCTTCTGTTACTGCCAAGTATTAGTTTTATCTTATTGCCAAGATATGATGAGAGGTATATAAAAGACACGTAGGCTTACTCATTAATATATATTTTCTTTGGTTCACGAAAATTCTCATGCGCAGGTCAGTAGCAACTTTTCCCCTTTTTCCATCTTTCTCGCAACCTATCGCTCCATCCCCCTCCCCATTCTACGAATACCACAGTCTTCTCTCTAACTCCTCCCAAGTAGCCGTGATCCCTATGGTTCTTCCCTTCCAAACCTTGATCACCATTCACATGCACTCAACGTTGGCGGCCGATGACGGGATACTTGTCGTTGAACTTCTCCCAGTCCTCAAGTACGCCTATTTCCTTCTCAGTCAGACCAGACAGGTCACCGTTCACATCCGTTGGATCTTTGCTCATATTGCCTAGGGAACGACTAGCTTCCTTCCCAGAGAACATGGCATAGGAGCTACTTGGGTCGTAGAACCCCTTGCTGGATGAGACATCATAGATGGTGCCCCTCACAGACAGGTAGATCAGATTCAGGTTAGATCTTTTACCTTGTTGAATGTACTGCACATTTTATACGCAATGTAGCATTTTTTCGCACTTCCTCACAACTTTTCGCATTTTTGCTATCTTTTTGTGTTTGAGATGTCCCAGGACACAACTGGTTTCTCTGAACCAGTTCTTTGTTGAACCGGTTACCCTTCTTCACCACCACCCCCGCACCCCCCAAACACTCGACTACAGCAAATCCCCCCCACCCCCCCCCCCAAAAAAAACCCTCCCGCTCCTAGGCACTGTCCAACGACTTAAGCAGCATCATCGCCAGCCAGTGAACCATTAGTACTTCTTTTAGAAATTTGAGTCAAGTATGTATTAATTAGTAAGCAATCAAAATCTGGGGTAAAGCACTAGCCCACCCAGGCCCAAGTGTAGCTACACCACTTCCTGCTAGGCAAAGAAACCTAGGTTGTTACAAAGTTGTGGCATCCAGATGCAAGCCGCTTCTGAAAAATGGATTAACTCAAAATTGAAACCCTATACTATGTATCATGTGTGGTAGGTCTGTCAGTATATCTTTATGTGCCTCTTCCTCGTCTTATCTATTCAGGTTTTTTTATAGATGTGAACTACTCGTAGTGATGGAGACATTATTAGTCGAGAGAAGTTATACTGATTTAGAAAACCTCCATATTTTGGAAGCCTACAAGCTATTCTGTTATGCTTTAATGCACAAGCTTGTAAGGCCAGCAGTTTTAGGAAAAATGTTATTCCAAAACACCTTTTACATATTTTTTTCATATTTAGTGGTAGGGGTGATTTTGACATTTGGTCTACCGCTATGCTAGTTGACATTGCAGACCTTGCTCTTTGGGGACTTGGTTCCCTGATATTCGAGTTCTATGGGCATAGAAGTGTTTTATGGGCTTAGGTTAGGCATGATCGATAATTTTAGATAGTGAAACCGTGATTGCTCCATTTAGATACCATAAAGAATGCCACACTCAATTTAACATACCTATATCTTCCATTGTCCAGACTTCTATCATTCTTACTAGTCTACATGTTCCTTAATCGGAGTAAGGGTATTCTGTGTGCACATTAGTTTATATTTATTGAATATTTGATGTCAATGAACGCTTTACTTAGAATTTGTACTAACGGTGTAAAATGTTCATATACTTGATGGATGTGGACTAATATAAAATTGAATAAACACTTCCAACCCTTTATATCATATCTACGTTCAGATACATGCTGCATCTTATGAACTGAATACGTTTGATCTTAAAATACAAAACATACAATCCGTGCGATAACTGAAGTTTAGAGTATTTGTTTACTTTACAAAATTGAATAAAGTATATGATGTAGTTTATCAAGTATACATAATTAATCTAAACAATTGTATTACATTGCATCCAACTTCATCCATAAAAAGTTGCGGATGAATTAAATGTAGTTCAAGACCCAAATAATTTCATGCAGATGGCATGGGGGTTTAATTTTTTAAAAGAAAGTACAGCTGAAGGGAGGTCCATAACCCATTAGGCCATCACCACGAATCAAACCAGAAGCAATAGCATGTACTGATGTACACTAATATAGCAACCTTGGTGCTGCCAATTTAATTCCAAGACAGCACCGTCAGTGTTAGATGTTGTGGCAAATCTGAAAAATTCATAATACAACTATAAGGAATGGCATGAACCGTCGATGTTGCTCAGAATGGTCGTCTCTCGGGTATCTTCGAGCATATTGTACAGGTTCTTGAAGTTTACATCCATATTGCCAACATATTCAAATGCTTTGTAGAATGAAAAAACATAAGAGAGGCAACAAGTCAACAACACTACTGATTGCAATCCAATTTGTCTGACTAAGGAGCATAGATCGTGGAGATGTTAATGTAAGACAATCAGTCTTAAAATCATGCATCAAGTCTGCTGACTTTACCAAACCAGAACCAACCAAGCATACAACTGACCATCCTTTCCCACCCAGGCAGCAAGGATAAACAAGAGAGCAGGCTTGCAGTGTAGGCCATGTTCATATCAGTTCTCCAACACCATAGGCGTTGTAGAACCCTGAGCTGGTGCTAGGATGTAGACGATGAGGTCTATGACGTTAACACCATAGTACCAATTAACCTCATGGAAAAGGTAAGGGATGTCAATACTAGAGATCACACTGAAGATGAGGTATCCATAGGATGTATATGAATATCGCTAAATAGGCCAACCAAGTTGAGATGCTTCCTCTCATAAATAACTTGTCCTTTTAGATTATAAATGGATTGTGTCAGGATATTATTTAGATGAGAAATTGTCTTTCATGGGCCATCATCTCTGTAGATTATAAATGGATTGTGTCAGGATATTATTTAGATGAGAAATTGTCTTTCATGGCATAACCGTCATCAGTACAGTTGGGCGGGAAAGGATGGTCAATTATCTTTCCACATGACAAACCAGTTGTATGTTAAATTTGGGTCCTGTGTTTTCCAGAGCTTCTTCAACTTTAGATGCCTTACTAATAGGAGCGGGAGCAGCAAGACGCTCAGGTTATATAATGTGCTTGGTTTCTATAATGTCTATGTAGTATTTTTTATTGTTATAAGCTACCATGATACTGTCGCTAGTTGTCAAACACGAGTAGTTCCTGAGAGTTGTTTCCAAAATTGCTTTGGGGTTTGATATATCTAAAAAGTCTTTTGTGTGAGGCTGCATTTTAACAAAGGTTCCTTTTGGAAGGGTGGCATTCTTCACTCTTACAAAATCCCCCTCTTGCAAGAGCAAGTTTTGCATCATCCAGTATGGCATATAAACCACACCTTCTTCAGCAATAAACCATACCTTTTTCACTCTTATAGCATTTTTGATTCTGTTTACACATACCTTTTATTAAGTTTTCTGGCTATTTATACCTTTCCATCCTCTTATTTGCTAACAAGTTCTCACAATTATTTAGATAACAAATTAATATTTATTTTGTACAGTGTCCAAAGCAGCCGAACGATACAGATTGCGGGTATTATGTGCTGAAGTATATGAAAGACATCTTTGATGTGAGAAATAGAAATATTCCTGAATGTGTAAGCTACTTAACATTATATTCTTTTAGTTTGTTCAAATTTCTAAATAAATTGAAAAAATCATAATATGTTGATATATTTGTCATATGATTGCAGTATTATTCGAAGTATATTGGTCGTTTCTTCAACCAAGAAGAAATCGATGAGGTCTGAAACGAGTGGGCCACACGTGTTCTTGAGCACACATAAGTTTATGTGACATGTGGGGGAGACATTTGTTCTTTAGCATAGACCAATGTGTGAAACTTTTTTAGTTAGTTTTCAGTTCGATTCTAGAGTGGATACTCAGTACTTTGTATTATTGAATCGTTGTATGGATGATTTAATATTAATTAAATTTAGTACGACTTTCTTTCAAGGTTTGATGGAAATTTTGTTCAACTATATGTTTGTTTGTGAAATGAAAAAGTATAATTGCATATTTATTATAATTTATTAATAATATGGTTAATTTGATCAATACAATTGGTTCGATATATGACCTGTCAAACTCTAATCAAAGACAACAGTTAATGATATGTTGTAAAATGTATGATTCTACAACAAACAACACATGTTGTGTTATCCACACCTATTACAACAGGTTTGTCAGGAAAAAAATACACCTATTACAACAGGTGTTTCTAGTGAACTACAACATGCATAACATGTTGTATAAATTGTGTATATTACAACAGTCACACACCATGTTGTCTAAACAATCCTATTACAACGGTTAAATGTATGGAAAGACAACATACTCCAACTGTTGTATAAATATGTATATTACAACAGGTGCACTGTTGGGTTTTGTGGAGAAAACATATGCGGCGGAAGCAATAAAATCCACGCAACCCGAAACAAGATCTCGTTGACAACAACGTATTCAGAAATAGGTTTGCGGGATATACCTTATCGCGGAGCAAGTCCGGCGATGTCCCGCTACACGACGGTGCAACGTTGCTGACCTACACATACGGAACTTCTCTCCCGTTCACTGTCGCAGGTTGATCTGGCGGTGCTCCTTTGCGGCAGTGATGTACGCCGCTCGTGGCACGTATAGGTGGTCATCGACGTACTCCGAACATAGACGTCAAGGCGTCTGCGTCTCTACTTCGTCCACGCGGATGGACGGAACTCCACGTCGTGCTTCCCAAGCCGGCGGGAAGGAGTCGTGTCTCTACGGCGGCGTGCTAGCGGTGCGTTTCTCTCCTTTCTCTCCTAAGGACGATGACGGCTAGGGTTTACGTGCGTGAGCGTAAACGGAAAAGCCTCTTTCTATCTTATATAGATATCGGCCGTCAATCCTCCTTTAAACAAGATATGAAGTGAAATAGGGTTTCCTAAACCCATCGGTAAACAGAAACGTTGCGTTAATTAAAACGCTCGTGGATTAATTAGAATATTCCGGAATTCATTAATTAATCAAATAATCGCATTAATTGATTAATTAATATCTGACTCCATGCAATCGCTTGGGATGGCTCTACGGGCATCCATATACCAACAGACTCCCACTTGCACTTAGAGCCAGTCACTCCAATATTATTCTAATCCATTATATAAACATTTTAGTAATCAATGTGATTCGGAGCAATTCGAATCAAATCCACAATTATACTCCTATTCCAATACATCCTATGCGTGTGATCTGGTAGGCTCCAAATTACGTTGGCAGTGATATCCATAATCATATTATGATTTCACAAGTAATGATTGGTATCTAACAAGACTTCATTACTACCCAAGTAATTGGAGAAGTTGGAGAACAACTTAACCTATCATTCATGACTGGTGTTACAGTGATTGTACAGTTCCTTTGTCGCTGATATCTGGATTGAACTTGAGTCATGGAATTGTTATCCTTTTCAATGTTCAATCCATGTTCCTTGAACTAGAGCAGACTGTCTGAGATATATGTAAGCTCAATATCACATATTGACTCACATCAGCATGGCCATGCATTTCTTAGTCTCGCTTATCAAGTGGCCGGAATATCAAACTCCCGTAGGAAGGACAAATTCCATCTACATCACTCACAGTCATCCCCATGTGTCACAGTGCACCCAAGCACCATCTTTATGGCAATCCTTATTCAGGACCACGGTGGATGATGTCAAAGTACACTGAACGACATGTGATAAGTGTAGTGACTTCAGGTCTAAGAACCACAATCACCACCATCATTATGAGATGTAACTCTAACTACCAATCATGGTATCCATGTGTCACTCTCAAGGTGGGTCTATCCGATACACTATTCTCTAACAAGTATCTATGTATTTGGTTTGATATCTCCATATCATGGATAATGAGATTCTTCCATCAACCAACATACATTCTAATCTTATGTGTTATTGATGTCTATAGATATTTCCACAATAACAACCGATTAGGGACAAAACAAGAATACATACTCTTAGCATACATATGATCTCACTGTTCAGGTCATCAACCCGAAGACATATGTCATTGAGTATATCATTCTATAGACATCTATAAGTTTTATGGTCATCTCACAATATAAAACACAAACATATAGATTGGAAACTTGCCTTTATTGATATGATCAATGTAGTATTACAAATTGTTTACATAGTATCCCATTACAATCATCGAATGATAGTCTCTATAGGCATACATACCAATAGATTCCCACTTGCACTTATATCCAATCACTCATGAATCTCAATCCAAGTGATCGAACATGTCCGTCATGTTTCTGTTGTGAAAGTGCTTTTGTGAGCGGGTCAGCCACATTGCTTTCTGTAGGTACTCTGCAAATCTTCACATCTCCTCGTTGTACGATCTCTCGTATGAGATGGAACCACTGTAGAATATGTTTGGAATGTTGGTGCGATCTTGGTTCTTTAGCCTGTGCAATTGCTCCATTGTTGTCGCAAAACAACTCAATTGCATCACCAGCGCTTGGAACCACTCCAAGTTCAGAAATGAACTTCTTGATCCACACAGCTTCCTTCGCAACATTAGATGCAGCAATATATTCGGCCTCTGTTGTAGAATCCACAACCGTCTCTTACTTGGAACTCTTCCAGCTCACAGCTCCGTTGTTCAGGCAAAACACAAATCCAGATTGTGATCTGTAATCATCTTTGTCAGTTTGGAAGCTAGCATCGGTGTAACCCTTTACCACGAGCTCTTCCTCACCACCGTATACCAAGAATTGATCCTTAGTCCTTCTCAAGTACTTTAGGATGTTCTTTACGGCTGTCCAGTGACATTCACCTGGATCTGACTGATACCGGCTCGTCATGCTCAAAGCATACGACACATCAGGACGAGTACATAACATCGCGTACATGATAGATCCAATTGTTGATGCATATGGAATCTTACTCATGCGTGCCCATTCATTACATGAACTAGGACATCGGGATTTAGAGATCATAACCCCATGGGACATGGGCAAGTTACCTCTCTTAGAACCCTCCATGCTAAACCTCTTTAGCACCTTGTCAATGTATGTGCTCTGGCTTAGGCCTAGAAGCCTTCTAGATCTATCTCTATAGATCTTGATCCCAAGTATATATGATGCTTTGCCTAAATCCTTCATAGAGAAAGTCTTCCCTAGCCAACCTTTTACTGTCTGAAGAGTAGGGATGTCATTTCCCATCAATAGTATGTCATCCACATACAATATGAGAAATACAATTGTGCTCCCACTAACCCTTTTGTAAACACAGGGTTCATCTTCATTTTGATTAAAGCCAAACTTTTTGACTACTTAATCAAAACCTAGATTCCAGCTCCGAGATGCTTGCTTCAATCCATAGATTGACCTTTGTAGCTTACAGACTTTATTGGCTTCCTTTGGATCAATAAAACCCTCAGGTTGTGTCATGTACACATCCTTGAGTAAATTCCCATTAAGGAATGTTGTTTTAACATCCATCTGCCAAATCTCATAGTCATGATAAGCTGCAATGGCAAGCATGATCCTGATGGATTTAACCATGGCAACTGGTGAGAAGGTCTCGTCATAATCAACACCTTGAATTTTACAGAATCCTTTCGCAACCAATCTACCTTTATAGGTTTGAACATTTCCATCCATGTCAGTCTTCTTCTTGAAGACCCACTTGCACCCTACGGGTCTTACCCCTTCGGGTGGATCCACCAAGGTCCATACCTTGTTGGTGTACATGGATTCCATCTCAGATCTCATGGCTTTGAGCCATTTCTCAGATTCTGGTCCCTTAGTAGCTTCTAGATAGGAATTTGGCTCATCTGCTATGCCCAATTCATCACTGTCTTGAGTCACAAGAAATCCAAATCTCTCAGGCTCAAGTCGTGTCCTACTAGACCTATGAGGTTCCTATGTTACATTTGGAACTTGAAATTCCACAACAACTTGTGAGTCTTCATGTTCCTTATGTACCTCCTCAGGTTCTCTGCTTTCTTGTTGGTCTCGAACTTCTTCGAGCTCTACATTCCTCCCACTAATTCCTTTGGAAATAAATTCCTTTTCAAGAAATACAGCAGTCCTAGAAACAAACACTTTGTTGTCAGTTGGTGTGTAGAAGTAGTATCCCCGAGTTTCCTTGGGGTATCCAACAAAATTGCATTTTTTCGATTTGGGTCCAAGCTTTTCAGGAAATTGTTTCCTAACATAAGCTTCACATCCCCAAATCTTTAACATAGACAAATTGGGACGATTCCCATTCCATATCTCATATGGTGTCTTTTGAACCGATTTGGAAGGTACACGGTTAAGTGTAAATGCTGCAGTTTCAAGAGCATATCCCCAGAACGATATTGGAAGTTCGGCTGAACTCATCATTGATCGTACCATGTCTAATAATGTATGATTCCTTCTTTCTGACACACCATTATATTGTGGTGTACCAGGTGGAGTCCATTGTGATATAATACCACGGTCTCTCAGAAGGTCCTCAAACTCTTACCTTAAGTATTCACCACCTCGATCTGAACGGAGTGCTTTAATACTCTTGCCAAGTTGCTTCTCTACTTCATTCATGAAAGTCTTGAACATTTCAAGAGTTTCTGACTTGTGTTTCATAAGATACACATAGCCATACCTACTGAGGTCATCAGTAAAGGTAATGAAGTATTGATAGCCTCCTCTAGCATTTGATCTAAAAAGTCCACATACATCAGTATGTATGAGCCCTAGCAGATCACTGGCTCTCTCACTGTGTCCAGTGAAAGGAGTTTTGGTCATCTTCCCTAATAAACATGCCTCACATGTCTCTAATGATTCAAAATCAAAAGAGTCTAGATAACCATCCTTATGAAGTCTAGATATGCGCTTCTCGTTTATGTGCCCAAGACGACAATGCCATAAGAATGTTTTGTTTGAGTTGTCAAGTTTTAACCTTTTAGTATTTACGTTATATATGCTAGTCTCAAGTTCTAACAAGTAGATACCATAAGACATAGGGGCATTGCCATAAAAGATCTCATCTTTAGATATAGAAATAATTCCATTCTTAATGTGAAATTCAAATCCACTCTTGTCCATACAAGATATAGAAATAATATTTCTATTAATGGCTGGTACATAATAGTAATTCTCTAATTCTATTACAAGACCCGTAGGCAAAGATAAACTAATAACTCCAACTGCGGTGGCAGCAACTCTTGCTCCATTAGCAACCCGCAGCTTGACTTGGCCCTTTCGTAAAGGCTTACTTCTTATCAGATCCTGCATATTAGAACATATGTGAGATCCACATCCGGTATCCAGTACCCATGATGAAGAAGTATTTAAGTTTATCTCAATAACGTATATACCTGAAGTGGAGATCTCTATCCCCTGCTTCTTCTTCCTCAGTTCCTCCAGGTAGAGAGGACAGTTTCTTTTCCAATGTCCAGGCTGGTGACAATGGTGACAACTGCCTTCTTTGGAGATCCCACCTTTAGCTTTGAGCACGGATGACTTTGGCTTCTGCCCGGATTTAGAACCTTTCTTAGCCTTGCTTTTGCCTTTTGACTTTCCCTTTGCCTTGCTGATCACCATCACAGACTTGGGCTTGTCTTTCTTCATCTGTGCTTCAGCTGTCCTCAACATGCCTAACAATTCTGACAACAGCTTGTCAAAATTGTTCATGTTGTAGTTCATGACAAAATAATTATATGATTCAGGCAGCGATTGTAGAATCACATCAGTGGCCAACTCTTGACCTAGGGGAAATCCCAGCTTGGATAGGCTTTCCACGTACCCAATCAAGGTGAGTATATGGGTGCCAACTGAGTCTCCCTCTTTCATCTTGCTTTTGAACAAAGCCTTTGAGACATCATATCTCTCCTGTCTGGCTTGATGTTGATACATGTTCTTGAGATGTGTTACCATCTCCATGACATTCATGTTCTCATGTTGCTCTTGCAACTCATAGTTCATTGAGCACAACATCAGGCACTTGACATCCACGACATCATCAAGGTGCTTCTTGTAAGCATCCTTTTCAGCCTTGGGCTCATTTACGGCAGGCTCCTCTGGCTCTGGTGTTTCAAGGACATCACTACTACAGAAATAGCATTCAGTGTTGCTTTTCTGGGCGTCGGTTATTAAGGAAAACTAACGCCTATAATATTAGGCGTCGATTATTTAGGCAAACCGACGTCTATATTCGAAGACCAGCCAGACACGGGTACCGCTTTGTATTCAGCGTCGGCTGACTATAACCAAATGACGCCTAAAAGCGCCCGCGAAATCCAATTTTTGGACGAAAAAAATTTGGGCCACATACAGTGTCGGTTTTTTAACTATTCACCGACGCCTATTTAAAATGAAATTTTGCGCGAAAAGTTCCACTTTAGGTGTCGGTTATCCTTGGATAACCGACGCTGATAATGGTTCCCGCCAAATAATTTAAGGTAAAAGTTTTCTATTTGGGCGTCGGTGTTTTACTATTAACCGACGCTAAAGCATAATAGGCGTCGGTTGTGTAGATAACTGACGCCGTTGATCAACTTAATAGACCCGATACCCGACTCTTCCCCCTTTCTTCCTGTTTCATCGCGACTTCTCTTCTGTGCTGCTGCTCACCGCCGTTCTCCCAAAATCACCCATCGTCGGTTGCTGCTGCTCGCCGCCACTGCTCTGGTTCTCTTCTGCTCACCGGCGCCGCTGCCCGCCGCCCGCCGCTGCTGCTTCTTCTCCTGGTGCTTCTCCGGTTGGCGCCTGCTGCTTCTCCGACCGTCAGTTGCTTCTGCCCGCCGCCCGCCCCCGGTCGTTTGTTGCTGTCACTGCCACTGCTGCTCTAGCTCCTCCACACGCTGCTGCCGCCGGCGGTCCTCTCCACACTAGCTCCAGGTAGCACTACCTCTCCATCTCCCTAGCTATTTACCAACATGCAGCAAGCACGACCATGGCTGTGTTGGCCTACCACGGCCGTGCTGTCCAACACGGCCGTGGTAGGCCAACACAGCCACGGCCGTGCTTGCTGTTGGTAAGGATATGAACAAATTTTCATGTAATGTTTTATGTAAATCCTAGGATATGAACAAATTTTTTGCTTGCATATATTTGTGCTTCTAATCCTAATGTTTGACTTAATTCAGTAAATTTTGATACATGTTGAAATAAGATTTAAACTTGTAAATTCTAGCATCCTAATTTGATTTGATTAAACCTAACATTGATGAAACCCTAACATCAATTGTGATGAAACCCTAACATTAATTGTGATGAAACCCTAACATGTACATATATATTATTGTGTTTGTTGGCCTAGAAACCCGTCCAAGATTGACTCATTAGGAGTAAATCTTGGATTGTCCCCGGTTTGGGACTGTTCTTGAACACCTAATCTCACTTAGGATGTAAGTGTATAATGTGTATTGGGTTTTCGAGAAAATTTCGGTAGCATTTCCCCGTTTGTTCTCTAAGTACATATGTACTTAGAGAACAGCGGGGAAATGCTGCCGAAATTTTCTTGAAAACCCAATACACATTATACACTTACTAGTGAGATTAGGTGTTCAAGGATGGGATAGGTGGTACACATTTATTATATATAATAATGACATCAAATGTGTTTGTTGGCCTAGAAACCCGTCTAAGATTGACTCATTAGGAGTAAATCTTGGATAGTCCCCGGTTTGGGACTGTTCTTGAACACCTAATCTCACTTAGGATGTAAGTGTATAATGTGTATTGGTTTTTTGAGAAAATGTTGGTAGCATTTCCCCGTTTGTTCTCTAAGTACATATGTACTTAGAGAACAGTGGGGAAATGTTGCCGAAATTTTCTCGAAAACCCAATACACATTATAGGTATTAGGCGTCACTCCCAATTTTTGAGAAAATCTTGGACCTTCGAGAAATTTTCGAGAAAATCTTGGACCTTTGTTGCTTCAAGAAAATCTGAAGAATTCAAGGTATTAGGCGTCACTCCCAATTTAATTAATATACATTGTATTCACCTATTCAAGATTAACATTTAGTGCTACTAACTAAATCATTAATGTGCATACTAACTAGGCCCTCAGTGACGCACAAAAAGCAAGGCGTGCACTGAATGTGCATGACCACACTATGGGTCCAAAAGGCTATGCAAGCGTTCGCCAAAGACTACAGGCGGAGTTTGCGGCTACTCAAGAGTCTGCTCCTACTCAGGAGTCTGCCACACCCATGCCTCGCCATGATATCTGGATAGCTGGGAGGAAAAACAAGAAGGGTGAAATAAAGAAGCCCGTAACTCCTGAGGCGGCTGCGAAAATGGTAAAATACAACTCTTAGAGCAATCGTTTGAATATTGATTATTTGTGGTGTTAACTTACCCATTTCTGTTGATGGTGATTAGCGGGAGCTGCACGAGCAGAGGAAACAAGGCACGTTCATCCCTCAGGGCACAAGGGATGAATTGACAGTTGCTCTGGGTAACCTAGAGAATCCTGGACGTGTTAGGGGTGCAGGCGCTAGTGTGGGCATCAAAGCATTCTTTGGGCCATCCCAGCGCAAACCCAGAGCGGGACTTTCTCAAGAAGAGGTAACCTATTCTTTTTTTAGAATGTTACTCCAAAAGGAAATTCAATAATAAGAAGCTAATGTTTCTTTTATCCATGTATAGGAGAATACGAGAGTCGAGGATATGGTTGCTAAAAAGGTCAACGATGTAGTTGCTGAGAAGGTCAAGGAAGAATTGCTGCGGTGGCAGGCATCTCAGGCTTCCAATCAGCCTATGGCGGCCCACTCTTCTCCTGATGCACAGACTGCGAGTAATCCTGGAGACTCATCGCCTAACACGTCTGCAGTAAGTATTGTTTATGACATTGTAGCTAGTCTTTTCAAGATGATATGTATATATGTATAACATTCTTTACGTAAATTTGTAGGCATTGAAGCCATGCCGCTTAAGAATACAAGACTATGTTGTTGCAGAGGCGCAGCCTTACCCGTCCCTTCCTGGGGAAAGGTTTCACGGGACTCCAACGCCATAGGGCTACGTTCGTGTGGGCCCATTATGTGTGTTACCCGATTGGAGGGAAGCTACATTGCCATATCCCCACCCGGATATTGATACACTTGCTGAGGCAGAAGGCGGGGTCATATTGTGGCCCAAAGCAGATGTCGTCTACACTACTGAAATTGTAAGATAAATTTACATTGATTTAGACTGTTAATGTGTATATATGAGGTCAACTGATCTGAAATTATATATACAAGTTAAAAAGAAGACACCAGGAGCACCTAGGCCTCCACCTCCACTTCCCGCATTACCAAGTTGGGTTCCAACTGACCTAACATACCCGTTAGGTCCTACTTGTAGGGGAATGGCATGTTGGCTACGGGCACATAATATACATTGCCCTATAATTGTTTCTTTAGATGCAGATTATGCAGGTCAATCATACGATAGCTCTTTATTTATACAAGATATTATTGAGTTGTTTATGTATGCTTGGCTGAATACATCAATGATAGAGACATGGATAAGGTGAGATCTTGTTTATACATCCATATACCTTGTGTAAGATCTGGTGATCTGGTTTCTTATATATTAATGCATACGTAATACATGTTTTGCAGCTACTTAGTCGAAGATCAATGCAAACAATTTGCATTTGATCATGTGGGATTTTTGATTCCATCATTGATTAGTATGGTAGCTAAAGACCCTGATAGTGTTCAACAATACTGTATAGATGCTTTTACAATTTTTGATCAGCAAAAGAAGATGATAATAATAGCTTCATTCAATGTCAAGTAAGTTTACTTTATTTATAATTTGGACTTAAGAAAATTCCATTTTTATTGCGCATTTTGAGTTATTAATTGTTAACTTTTTACCTCTAGTGGTAGACATTGGGAGTTACTAGTTATTGTCCCCGTGACGTTCACTGTTTATTATCTAGATCCCGCAGAAAGTACATTAAACACTAAAATTGGACACGTAATGAGAATGCCATTATTCTGGTGAGAAATATTTCATTTTTGTATCTGTTAACATCTGTTATTACATTACTATTTACTTATGCAATTTACTGTGTTATATTAACATGTAGGGGTTTAGATGCATTCAAAAAGGCTGGAGGAACGGTCCCAAGGAAAAAGAACTAGCCAATAAATTGGAAGAAGGTACAAGTAAGTTCCCGACTCCAATGTATATATTATTGATGTGAATTGTGCTTAGTTGTATTATTTTGTATGTTTCAATTTATAGTGCACTACACAAGACAACGGCTGGGCATGCACATACTATGTGATGTGATTTATGCAGATGATTATCTGACATGCCGCATTGGACATCGATAACATACATGAGGTATTATATATAGTCTCATTAGTTAGTATGAAATATATCAATCTTATTTTTATATTATTACTTATATATACATCATTCTCTTTGCAGGTGTTTAAAACTGACCACACTATAGGTAAACGCTTAAAAAATACACATGCTCCATATACGATGGAAGCATTAGATGAAATAAGAGAAGAATGGGAAAAAGCCATACAAGCAGTTGCAACTGTAAGATATAATTGGGATGTTGATAGCGATAATGAATGATACTTTGTAAATGAATATTTCTGAATGTTAATACATGTATTTGAATGTTATTATATGTGTGAATGTGAGAATTGAATTGATGTCTGAATGTATCTACTTGTGTGAAATTTTCCTTGGGACTTTTGTAGGTTTGTGGCCTGTTTGTAGGCTGATATCAATGGATGTCATAAACCTACAGTTCAGAAAACTGAACTGTAGGTTCTCATCCTGCTGACCAGCCACAGCAGGTCTGCAAACTGATATGAAAAAAAAAGATATAGGCTTCGGTTATTTACAGAAAACCGTCAGCAAAGACCTACAGTGTTGGTTATTGGATAAAAACTGACGCCTAATATTACAAACAACCCGACCGTGCAGGAAAGTACGGCCGTGGTGGAAAAGGCGTCGCTTATTCATATAAAACCGACGCCTATAGCACTAAACACGGCCGTGCAGGGAAGCACGGCCGTGTCATCTTAAAGTATGGCATCGGTTGTTTATAGAAAACCGATGCCAAAAGGGTTCGCGCCACAGAAAACGGCGTCATCTAGGACACTTTCTGCGTCGGTTACCAATTAAACACCGACGCAGAATGTGTCCTAGATGACGCCGTTTTCTGTGGCGCGAACCCTTTTGGCGTCGGTTTTCTATAAACAACCGACGCCTGTACGTTAAATAGGCGTCGGTTAAAAAACTGACGCCAAAGCGTTAGACCTTTAGTGGCGCCCACATAGGCGTCGCTCGGAAACCGACGCCAAAGCGGGTTAAACAACTGATGCTAAAAGGCATTTCTGTAGTAGTGCATAGAGCTTACGCTCATGTGTGAGAACAATTCTCAGCGTCCTAAACCAGTTTTGAAAGTTGGTTCCGGTAAGTTTGTCCTTCTCAAGGACCGATCGCAATGAGAAAGTGTGAGTGTTGGTTGCCATTTGATTGCTACAAAAGAAAAATTAGCATTTAGTCCAAAACAATTTGACTTGTAAAGATTTGATAAACGAGATTAATTAGGCCTTTAATTAATTACGCTCCCACTATTTTATTCAAATTGATAGCCCTCACTATCAACTCAAAAGATTGCAACGCACAACCTTCTAGTCAGCCAAGACCCAAAATAATTGGATCAATGCCCAGCCAACGCCGGCGTCAAAGACCAAATACTAAGGTAGGCAACTTTTGCCAATTGCATCATATGCAACTCTTGGATATATGATCATGCACAACTCTTTGCCATGATGCATCTGTGTGCCTCTAGGTACTTGATCCTATCAAGGTTCCCTAGTTAAGTCCAACCCATCTGCGGAGGCAGACCCACACACCCACTGTAACATCCCTGACCTGGGTTATGAGTTAACCCTAGGTTTTTTGCCTAAATATGTAATTAAATCTTTGTGATTAACTCTGAGCATGTAATTAAGTTTCTCAGAAACGTATATTTCAGTATTTGCTCCTTTTTATTTAAAGTTGTAGCATTGTTTTGATATACAGGGTCCTATGTGCAATTTACCCAGTTAAAAGGGTTAGCTTGCAATTTGCACATGATGAGATGTTCCTCTGATGTTGAGACATCATGAGAAATCTGTTTAGCCAAGTTTGAGGGATTTCCCAAGCTAAGGCACCAAGGTGCAGCTGTGGAAGCAATCCCGGTGCTTGAAACCCTAGTTTGGGGTAAAATGCAATTTACCCAAATAAAGGGATGCAATTGTGAAAAATGTCATCAAATGTATCTTTTTAGACTCTTGCCATCATTACGAGAAGAAATGATGAGGAAGTCACCTCAATTGAATTATCAAGTTATGAGATATGCCTTGTGATTGAATAATCAAGGTATATGTGCAATATCCCTTTAAGTATGAACTTTATTATTAGATTGTTCTTCCTTGCCTTCTTTTCTATAACTTAAGATAAGGTTTGTCCTTAGAATAAAGAGGAAGGGACGAGCAAGTAATAAAGGAAGGACTTAGTTGGAATAAAGGGAAACTTATGAACTAACGTTGAAAATCCTACCCCATGTATATAAGCTCTCCTTCCCCTAGTTGCAAGGGAACTCACCTTCGTTCCCTTACTGTTTCATTTCACCAAAGACGACCAAGGACTGCCTTGGAGCTAAGGAGGACGACCAAGGGGTGCAAGGAAGGTCTAAACCCCTCTTCTTGCCTAATTCCATGGTTAGAATTCGAATTCAAGGTCAGCTTCATGGCTAATTCTTGAAACCCTACCTTTCTAGCCGTCTCTTTTCATCCTTCCTTGGAGTTTTCACCTTGGCCAACCTGTGGGAACTCAAGGACGCCATTAAAGCTTGGAGCTTGAAAGCTTGGAGCTCAAGAAGCAAGCTTTAGGCGGGTTTTATAACTCTAAACCCATGCTTTACTATATGCATCTTTATATGCGTTTTGATGATAGCTCTTAGTGTTTCCCTACTTTTCCCTGCTATTTTGCAAGCAAACCCATGGGATATCTGTACTGTTCTTGAGCTAGAAGATGAAGGCGTGATTTACAAGAAAAACCCACCGCTTTTCTTTTCCTTAAACGGTCCTAACAGTTTGCTCTCTCGGACTCAAGACCGCGAGGTGAGCAAACGGTCTCGAGACCGCGACAGGGCAAACGGTCTCAAGACCGTTTGGCCCCATTGACCGAGCGTGGACCGTATAAGAAATATGTTTCTAATTATATAGGCTAATTACCCTCAAAATTTGGGAGACTAACTCCAAAGGAATCGGGAGATATGACCTTTTTAAGTCACAACTTTAAATGAATTAATTGCTGATTTTCAAACGGTCTGAAATTGCCTTTTTGGGCAAACGGTCTCAAGACCGTGAGGGGCTCGCGGTCTCAAGACCGTGAGGGGGCTCGCGGTCTCAAGACCGTGAGGGGGCTCGCGGTCTCAAGACCGAGAGGAGGCTCGCGGTCTCAAGACCGCGAAGGGCCTCGCGGTCCTGAGGTCAAAGCAGGGCAAACGGTCTTCATGACCCTCGCGGTCTCAACTCAAAGTTGGTCTTCGCGGTCTCAACATTAATTTGAACCAATAGGAGGCTTCGCGGTCTTGAACCCTTGAAGAGGCTCGCGGTCTTGGAGTTAGAAAGAGGCTCGCGGTCTTGGAGGGTCAAAGTGGGCAAATGGTCAACACTTTCAACCAATCCCAACCCAATTGATGATTAATGATTGAAATCAATCAATATGATTCAAGGTTGACCTCATTCAATCATTTGATGATGTAAATGGTTCAATGTTGCCCAAATCAAACCCTAATGATAATCTAGGATAGTAAGGGGTTATTTGACTAAGGTTTTGACCATGATAATGATCAATGGGGTGAATTACCAAAATACCCCTGAAGGGTCAATTGAGTTATACCTTGCTCAATTCAAACTCTAATTACATGAGAATGATGTTTTTAGTCATAATGACTCTATCCAACTTGATCTAGTCTAATGTTATCATCAACCATTAGTATGATGAGAGAGAAAGTACTTCTAGAGAGAGAAAGTAACTCTAATCACTTAATGGTGATGTTTTTGGCTATGTTAGCCTATGATGACTCAACCTAACCTTATGATGAGAGAGAAAGTACTTCTAGAGAGAGAAAGTAACCCTAATCACTTAATGGTGATGTTTTTGGCTATGTTAGCCTATGATGACTCAACCTAACCTTATGATGAGAGAGAAAGTACTTCTAGAGAGAGAAAGTAACTCTAATCACTTAATGGTGATGTTTTTGGCTATGTTAGCCTATGATGACTCAACCTAACCTTATGATGAGAGAGAAAGTACTTCTAGAGAGAGAAAGTAACCCTAATCACTTAATGGTGATGTTTTTGGCTATGTTAGCCTATGATGACTCAACCTAACCTTATGATGAGAGAGAAAGTACTTCTAGAGAGAGAAAGTAACTCTAATCACTTAATGGTGATGTTTTTGGCTATGTTAGCCTATGATGACTCAACCTAACCTTATGATGAGAGAGAAAGTACTTCTAGAGAGAGAAAGTAACTCTAATCACTTAATGGTGATGTTTTTGGCTATGTTAGCCTATGATGACTCAACCTAACCTTATGATGAGAGAGAAAGTACTTCTAGAGAGAGAAAGTACTTCTAGAGAGAGAAAGTACCCTTTTTAAATGGAAACTCAATTGAAGCATCCCCAATACACAGAAATGAGCATAATTAGGGTATGATCCACCTGTGTGAGATCATAGAAACCCTAATTATGATAAATGATGAACCTTTAATTAATCCAAGAGTATCAATGAAGATGTTACTCATACATGATGATGTTATGAGTTTAATTCACCTTGATGTGAATAGTAAACCCTAATTCAAGGGTGATGACATGTAATGTGAATAGTAAACCCTAATTCAAGGGTGATGACATGTGATGAGAATAGTAAACCCTAATGCAAGGGTAATGGCATGCTTTTGAGTATTAAATTCTATTTGATTTGAGTTAGAGATTTAACTCTTATGATAAGAGTAGGAAGTACATTCCTTATTGTTGCATTACCTTTATCAGATATATTAACCATGCAGGTTCTGATATGAAGGTAATCATATCCAAGTATGGATGTTGATGTTATATTCATTAAAGGCATGTTGTTAGCCTTATGAATAAGTAAAGTAATCTGATGCCTTGCCAGTGGCATCCTATGCTGATAATGGGCTATGAGAGCCATGAATACCATCAAGGTCATGCCTTAGAGATGACTTGTGATGAGGGTAATGATAAATGATGATGGATATAAGTTAGGCTTGTTACATTTAGTATTCTTCTTTTATAGCTGCTATGCTATTGTTATTGTTTGAAGAACAATGTATGCTGTTAAAGAATACTGAATGTACCTAACTAATCAAGTATAATGTAGAGCCCTGATCATAGATCCATCATTGTCAGAAATTAAATGATGGTGAAACAGGTTTTCCTCAGGGAACTCCTGGAGCACATACTTTTGAGTATGTGGGGTACATGGATGTGTAGAACCTTACATCCTAGTGTAGGAAAGTGATGTAGATGTGTAATCCATCCATCCTTCACTATAGTTCCATACCGTATCAGTGGTAGGTAAACATGAAACCTCCTAATGACGAAGACAGCACAGATATCCGTATCAGTGGTAGGTAAATATGAAACCTCCTGATGACGAAGAGAGTACAGAACGCCACTGTGACTCTAGAATAGCAAAGGACCAGTTTACCCTGGTGAGCTATAGTAGTAGAGACACGAGATGTCCTACAAGTGATCCTCTTACTGACTGAGGAAGGTGAAGGTCATGAGAATCCGGCTCTCTTAATGACCTATGTATGATACTGATGCGGCTTCTCAGCGATCAGTTGGAGTATGAGTGGTAAGCCTCATCTCCACAGGGCATAATGTTGTTTGTAAAACATAATCAACCATATAGTATAACTTGTTAGAGATGACTCCAAGTTAGTTGATTGATGTTACATTGCAATAATGTTGATATTCTCCATATCTCCTAAATTGTAGAGATCTTGTTATACCTGCAACTGTTATAGAATGCTTTGAAGGCTTTACTGTTTAATATAATCTTTGATGTTATAATAAAGCTTCTGGCGAAGAGTTATAACTCTCGCTGGGACAATTATGTATAATTGTCTCACCCCGTAGACTTCAACTTTTTAGGTGGACGTCGGAGACGAAGGAACCAACCTACAGGTGACCAGTCTCAGCAGCAGCAGCACCAAGGGCAGCAGTAATCTCAGGTGGAGATTTGTCCTGCCATGTGGTGTAGTTAGAGTCAGTCCTATGTGTCCTCTGTACTCTCAGGTCTTGGAGTCTTGTGTTATGTGATCTTGAGATTTTGTATCCTGATGTATATAATTACTCAAGAAGTAATTATCCTGAGATGTAAACAGTTACCTCTCTTTATGAAAGGAGTTTTATGGATACAAGTTCTTATCTCGAAAAGTTTTAATTTCCCGTGATTTTTGTCTTCCGCTGATTACCGATTCGCTTCCGCTAAGTTTTAATCGTGTTTATGTCATGGTTTGGAGATCAGAGCCCACACCCACCATCACACTTCCACGAGATAGATAGTGTACCACGCGGAGGCGTGCCCACACATAGTCGATCAAGCTTTTCATGTGTGTTGCTTTATGGAAGGCAACTAAAACTTAATATTATTAATTGAGGGGTTTTATTAATACATATACATATCCAAACACCACATACTTATAGTACGTATCATATACTACTATATCCACAACCACAAACGATAGACATGCAATCACAAACACAAATACATCGGTTATGGTCATACTATTGTAATCCTTTGGAGCAACAAAGGATTACGGTCCACCTATGGTCTTATGCATCTCATGCAACACCTGTGAATCAACCTATAAGCATGTAATGATCAACATTACAATGAACAACTTCATGGATGCTTCGTGAGGTTGGAACTTCAAGTTTCTTCTTGGAATTGGATCTTCTTGTTACTTCTCCATGGATGCTCCTTGGAGTTGGATCTTCAGGTTGCTTCTTGGAATTATATCTTCATGGTGCTTCTCCATGGACACTCCTTGGAGTTGGATCTTCAAATGGCCTCCTTACATCAAGTTTACAAAAACTAAAGCTAATCATATCTCTATTACATCATATGAGTACAAATATAAAAGGAAAGAATTAATTACACTTTGAAATAAGAGATGAGGCTCGGCATGCAAGCCAAATACTTTATACAAAGGATCCATATGTAACCATTATACATCCATAAAATTCACAAACAAACATATCCACAAGATTGACATCCACATTCATTCACAACATTCATAAAAGGGGATACTAGGCCATAACCGTGCATGCACTCACCACATAAAATAGATTTTAAAGGCGACGTGTATGGTATCATAGGTATATCTACATATACGTATATACATATTAAAATTGTAGTACTTGTAATGCGGGACATTCCCCATAAAAAAATTTGACTCCCACGCAGACAATGCGGGGTACACAGGGGCAGCGCCCCTGTGCGGGGATCCCCTGAAAGGTCTACGGAGGCCGCCCCTCGTGGGGTCTCAGGGGCAGAGCCCCTGAAAGGTCTATGGAATTTCACTTTCGTGCACTTAGGAAACTCAATATTTTCCATAGTCGACCCCGTCCAAAACGTCAAAAACAGAAGCCTACGGCGTATGTGGAATTAGGTTTAGATTTGCACATTAGCAGGTTTAATTCACATCGTATGCAACAAAAAACAGTATACAACAATTCGATCATATCGAAACTAATCCAAATACGTCGTAGATCGACGCTGCTCTGATACCACTGTTAGGTTTTGTGGAGAAAACATACGCGGCGGAAGCAATAAAATCCACGCAACCCAAAACAGGATCTCGTCGACAACAACGTATTCGGAAACCGGTTTGCGGGATATACCTTATCACGGAGCAAGTCCGGCGATGTCCCGCTGCACGACGGTGCAACGTTGCTGACCTACACGGACAGAACTTCTCTCCCGTTCACTGTCGCAGGTTGATCCGGTGGCGCTCCTTTGCGGCAGTGATGTACGCCGCTCGTGGCGCGTACAGGTGGTCGTCGACGTCCTCTGAACGCAGGCGTCAAGGCGTCTACGTCTCTACTTCGTCCACGCAGATGGACGGAACTCCACGTCGCGCTTCCCAAGTCGGCGGGAAGGAGTCGTGTCTCTGCGGCGGCGTGCTAGCGGCGCGTTTCTCTCCTAAGGACGATGACAGCTACGGTTTACATGCGTGAGCGTAAACGGAAAAGCCTATTTCTATCTTATATAGATATCGGCCGTCAATCCTCCTTTAAACAGGATACGAAGGAAAATAGGGTTTCCTAAACCCATCAGTAAACAGAAATGTTGCGTTAATTAAAACACTCGTGGATTAATTAGAATATTCCAGAATTCATTAATTAACCAAATAATCACATTAATTGATTAATTAATATCTGACTCCATGCAATCGCTTAGGATGGCTCTACGGGCATCCATATACCAACATGCACTGCATGTTGTAATAGACCTACCTATTACAACGGGTGTGTTTAGTGAAAGAAAACATACTTCGACTGTTGTATAATATATATTACAACGGGTGAACCGCATGTTGTAAAAAATACCCCTATTACAACGGGTGTGTTTAGCGAAAGACAACGTTGTTCAACTGTTGTATAATATATATTACAACAAGTGCACTGCATGTTGTGTAAAATACCCATATTACAACAGGTCATTCCTTAAAAGACAACATGTTTCAACTGTTGTATAAAATACATCTATTACAACATGCGATCACATGTTGTGTAAAGCACCCCCCATAAGACCACGCGATCTAATACAACGGTTAACACCTGTTGTAAATTGAGAAAAGGAACTGTTGTAAAAAGCATTTTCTGTAGTAGTGATACAAAATAAGTTACACAATGCTCAATAGAGTTTGTAAATCATAAACTTGAGGTTTACTTGGAATACATAGTAATTTTTGTATATACATATGTTTATCTATAATTACATATGACAACTTTAGTGATAAATTTATATAATTTCCTCCTTTTACAACATTTAGAAAAAAAAAATTACAACTGGTCAACATTTGAATCTTGCTCCCTAAATTACATTCACACCGTTCATGGTTGTTTTGTTAAAAATGAAGGAATGTTTATTAATTTGTAGGCATCTTATTATTCTGATTATACCTTTTTACTCTTTTGGTTGAAGCTTGATAATAACTAGTCTAATAATGGAAGAACTACATTGTTTGGGGTTGGTGTTTGAAAACCAAAAACAAGTAATATATGATTTTACTAAGTTATATACATTGTATTTAGAAGAATTAATCATTACTCATATGGTGTATGGACAACCTTGATATTTAATCACAACACGCAACAATCATGTGCGACTGTGTGTGGCTACACTATCTTTTAGAGTTTCTAGCTACAATAAATGAGATGTGTTTTAGCTATTTGGACTCCCCCCTAAAACACCTACTTTTGTCTGGCTGGGGCGACATAGTGGACTTGAGGGGACTGGACATGGCTATGTCAGGGCTGTAATAGAAATGGGAGACATGAGAGAGACGAATGAAAAAAGAAGAGAGATGTAGAAAGAGGGAAAGAGAGAGAGAGAGGCATGAGGATAACTTAGTGTAGGGGTTGAAGAGAAATAAAGGAGAGAGATAGGAAGAAAGTCGATCCTTTTCATAATTTTCAGGTAAGAGAAAATTAAAAAACATAAAAGTGAGGCGAGGGCCAGAAAGAATGGGAAGGAAAAAAACAATATATTGGACATGAATTAGCAGATTATTGGCTGAATACAGTTACAAAATTATAAATTCGCAATCTATTTTCACATTGTTAAAAAATAGTAACACAACAACGATTCTTTTACACATGTTATATGTATAGAACAATGTGCTATTTATTCATAATACATTGTTAACTACGTGCTTCATGTATGTTAGAGTGTGTTTTCTATTGTATAATAACGTGTTATGTTAACCTTGCCTTCATATTTTTAGTATACCTCATGACTACCTTCTTACCATTCATCTTCACCCCTATCTCCCTCACACTTACTCACTCTCTCTTTGTTTATAGTCATTGGTTGTTTTTTTGGAGATTTTTTTTGGGAAAAAGTCATTGGTTGTTGTGAATGCATATACATGTAATGTGCCATATTTATATAATATATTTTAGATTTTATCCCATGTGTTATAATGTGTTTCCTGTCACATATTAATATGTTATGCCATCTCACCTCGGCTCTCTCTCTCTTCTGCTACTTTTTTCCTCCCTCATATGTTCCCTCTCTCTTCCTATTACTTTCTTCCTTTATCCAAATAATTTTTTCTTTCTCTCTTCTCATTATTGTCCATCTCTCTTCCTCTTATTTTTTCTTTCTTTCTCCTCCTCCTACTTCCTGATTTTTTCTTTCTTTCTCCTCCTACTTCCTAATTTTTTCTTTGTCTCTCTTTATACAACTTCCCTCATCCATCCCTTCTATTTTTTTCATTCTCTCCTTCCCATTACTTCCCCTTTCCATCCTTATTATCTTTCTCTTTCTCTTGCTTCCCACTACTTTCTTCTTCGCTCTTATTTTTCTATTTCTCTCTCTTTTCATTATTTCTTTCACCCCTCTCTAATTTTCTCTTCTTCATACTACGTCCCTCTTTTGTTTAGTCTATTTTTTATTATTTGATCCTCAACTACCTCTTTCTCCTTTTGTCATTTTTTCTCTCTTCTAGTACTGGCGCCATCCCATTACTCAAGAGAAGTTAATTCTAAATCGACCTTTATTACGCTGAAGAAAAAATCAAATTGACTTCACATTGTATTTCAAACTGAATCTCAAATGATGGGGCCATGTACAACATATAAACAAAATGGGAAAAGACACTCAACTGGACAGATAAATTGTTATAGAGAAAGATGATAACGATAGGCCCTTATCCATGATCAACCCATGATTGATGATTGATGAAGGCAGGTGGCAGGCTCCTCTTTCTTTTTTTCCGGTTGTCGCATATTGTAGTTGGGTTTAATTAATTACACCTGCACAGCATGACAGTGCCTCTGTCTGTTATCCCTTTTGGTTTTATTCTTCCTAGGCCGCCTTCTTTGTTGATTTCGTTCCGGGTATTTGGAACATTGCAGGCCAACTTAATGAAACGACGTGGGCCGTTGACGCCCACTAGTCTCAGCCAGGTTTGCACCGGTCAGTGTTAGCAAGCCCGGAGGAGCAACTGGGGGCCGAACCCGTGAGCTGAAGCCCGCAGGGTTCTTGGTGGGGGTCCAACATGAAACACAGTTGTCTTATTTTGTCCTGTCTGCTGTCTGGTTTCTACTACGGGCTAATATTTAAAGGGGAAATTTTGCTTCTTTCTTTCTTATAGTTATTTCCCCCCCTCAATGAGCTATAAACCATTTGATAGTATCTATGATTGGAAATCTGCACCTGCTTGCATGAGCAATCCTCATGACCACTGCGGGACTGAAAAATAAATGGAATTTTGACATGAATGAACGCTGCAGTACGAGCAAAAGGTAATTAACATCTTATTACGGGCAGTCGGCACGTTTGATTAACCGGATCTGGCCGTAATAGATTGTATTTCATTCTCCAACAAGCCAGAAAATATATTTCATTCATCAGACTGGAAAATTGAAGAAATCCTGCAGTTTTGGGCAAGTAATAAAAGCTGGATACAGTTATCCATTTCAAAATGGTCGGACGCCATTCTCCCGCAACTTTATCGCTGCGCTCCGTAGAAAAAGAACGCAAACAGACTGGCGCTATCCAAGTTTAGATGAATCCAAAGCTAGAGTTTCTTATCTGGAAAGTTTTGGGAACCTGTAAAATCATGTACCAGAACTGTTCTGATTCTGCATTCCGTGTAATCCTAATCAACGCAGCAAAACAAACGTGCCCTACATGTCCTCCTCAGTATGCGACGTTACATCCTCTAATTATTCCAAGTGTGGCTATGGCTTGAACTCAATGCCACGATTAGTGGCGACACACGGAGAAGATTTATTTATCAGGGTTCAGTCTTTCCATTTGATCTTTCTTCTACAATCTTTCTTCCAGTGGCAGCTCAATTCTAGGATAATATATTTGAAAAGAGATCATCCATCTGATCGGGGGTCAATTCACCATATCTGCGATCAGATCTCGCCAAATTAGACTTCGAATCTTTCACTATAGCATACTCAAATAGAGTTTTGATCTTATGACGGCACCATCAGCAATTATCCATTTTGGGTTTTACCCCACATCAAACATGACTTTCATGGCTTTCTGTTCAACCTTTTTCTCCGACCCAGTGTTTGATATATCCACCGATCTTATCGTAGGCGCTTGTCAAAGGCATAGCAAATCAATCGGCGACTGTTTGGCGCGTATTCACTTATTCAACTTTTTTAATGTGTTAAAGATGTTTGTCTATGATTAGGTATTTGGTCACATCGTAACAGAAAAAAAAGGAAACAAACACTTGTCCACTGTAGGCGGCTCATGCAACACCTCTTTGACTTCGGTTAAAATGTATATCAAACCCACGTGTGCTCTCAAGCATTACTAATTATTTTTTTTTTCATTTCCTTTGATACATGTTTCCCATTATATTCAACATTTATAAAATTACAAAGCATGGGCTACAAATTGGGCCACCCGTCTTTTCTGGATGGCAAGTTAATATATCTAAAAATAAAGTTATGGGATGTCGATGAAGGCAACATAAAACTCCTAGTGGTTAAGCGATGAAGGCGTCGAAGGAGAAAATTTGAGTCATCATCTCGGACGCCAAAGGTATCAAAGGAGAAAGACAGAAACTGATGATGATTAGCTTCACAGGCAGCTCTATGCTTATAAACCTTCCGTGTAGCAGCTTCAGTAGCGGCTTGGCCAACTTTAAATTTATCTAAAAGGGTGTCTGTCAATAGGGAAACACCAGTGAGGTCAACACTCTTCCATCTGTCCAATCAAATAATAAGATATAATATAAGCATGTCATTGTAAATGTAGGCCATCAGAACGTGTGCCAAGGAAGGCAACAAGGGCTTCCTTTAGGGCCTTTATCCCAGTACGGGAGATAATTATAAAAAGGATATCACGAACAATATCATGGCGAAACTTATATCCAAGTCATGTACGACAATACACAACATGATCATCAAAAACGTCGAGGTCTATAATGTTGCAGAGAGAACAACATTCATCACCAGGAATAAGGGAATCATAATTTGATATCGAAGGATAGCTGAATATTCAACCGGAGACATAGACAAGCTAATGTCGTCAATGGGAACAACAAGCAAGAAATCTTGTACATGACTAGCTTGTTGAGAAGAAAAAATTGCTTGTTGCCGCCTGGATATGTCACTTGCGGTGATTTGCTGAATAACTCTGTTGTAGTATGTGTTTGCCAAAATAGAGTGAGTCTTTGGGTTGACAGAAGGCGTACGTGACAGTCTGGACCCACTAGAAGACGATAAGATATTATAGATGAGTGCATGTGCGGAAGCAAAGGAGATATCACCAGAAAAAGAGCCACCCTCTCGCAAAATATGATCTTGAAGATCCTACGTGTGAATCTGAGAGGAAACGTAAGCAAACTGACAAACATGGAAGGAAGACTTGATTCCCAAACACCCTAAATGTATGGGAAGAGTGGCCAAGCGCCATTGTAAATCGCAAAATCATGTTCTGCCACCAATGACGATATGTGTAGGGCATTGACAAAGACCACGATCAAAATCATCTGTCATAGAAGAAATAGAGGTTGGGATTGTTGTACGAAGAGCAAACAACATCTTGGGCATTCCAACACATGAATGGAGAAGAAGAATCTCACATTGTGGGTCCTGAAGTAAGGCTAATCGATCTATCATACAAAGAGTTTTGACCACACAATTCTATAGAAGATCCCTAGCAAAGGTTGGGTCTGTGGAAATAGGTCCACCTAGAATCTTTACTCCATGCTCAGGATGAGATATGTCTATAGGGAACATGCCCACCCCTGGATCTCGCCTGGGATCAATAGAAGGCCAAAAAATTTCTATCTTCTTAGTATTTAGATGAAGGCCAAAGGATGGACCTTGAGATTGGATTAGAGATAATGCTTTAGAAACCCTTTCAATGTCACCAATGGGGGTGCCATCATCAAGATAGCAATCAAGAATATTGAGGTGACATTCATCCTTTAGTTACAAGAGTAGAGCATGGAGAAGCAACACAAAAAGAAGGGGCCCCAATGGATCTCCTTATTGGACACCAACTGTAACGACCCCGCCTCTTGGTAACCCCCAATTAAGGGAGACCAGAAGGTCTGAGATGTTATCCCAATATTTCTGGATCAGTGGTTTGACATTTAATCAATAATAATTATCAAATTCTACTAAATCTAAACCAAAAAACTGGAATAAAATAAAACTTTTTACATATCTTATAAAATTCGGATCTAGACTTCTATCCATAGAAAAAGTCTAAGCTAACTAATCCTCCTTGCACAGATTATTTGTATCTTCACAATATTTTGATTTACAGTTTGTCCATTTTCAGAATTGTACCTAAAACGCCGACAAACAAAACGTCAGTCAATATATTTCTATACTGGTATGTGGGGAACAATCAAAATTTCCACAAATAGTTTTCTAACAACCTAATTATCACAAATAAGTTATCAACAATCCAAATTATGTTTTCAATGTGACATTCTCAACTACTTTTGCCCTAAACCCTGGATTACCCTCTCTTAGAGTTTTGTCCTTGAAAGGGACATAAGGCCACCTTCTCCATCCTGAGCTTGGTGCCTGGGGTCACCTTTCATGGTGCCCAATGGTCTTCCCTCTGTAGCTTGACCGAATAGACCTTCCCTCCGGGGCTTGGTCATGCATCATACATCAGGGTGGCATGTAGGTTCAAGAATGCACATATATATTTAATTGTGATAATCATAGTGTCTATATAGGATTGCATAAATAAACACTCAAAAGTTTAGGATGCATCCAATTGATCAAACGTTCAAGAAAACTTCATGAAACTAGATCGATTATTCATGAATAATCACATACTTGTTCAGTCGAATCAAGATAGTAATATTCCAAGCAAGTATGAAATCCAGGAAAGCAAGCAATTCATACAACAAGGATCCTAAAATAATCATACAATTTCCTTCACTACTCATGTTATCAATATCTATTCAATCTAACTTGCTTCCTAGGGTTTCTACTTTCTTTTAGGGTTTCACTTGCTATTAGGGTTTTGTTATCACTTTTGTCACTACAACCCTAAATAAGTAAAACTACTCATAAACCCTAATTATCTTGTACTATCTCTCCTAACAGGCTTAGGATCAACAATTATTAGCATATTTCCAAATATTTTGAATTAAACATATCAATCTCATCCTTTACCCTAAATTAGGGTTTCTACATGCATTAACATGGATTCTTGGTTTAAAACCCTAAAACATGCAATTTCTCATTTAGATCATATTTGAATCTTTCATTATCATCCAACAAGTTATTAGTATTCAAATTAATCCATTAAACATCATAGATTCAATCTTTAATCACAATTAGGGTTTCTAACCTAAGATTAATGCACTTTTCATCAACTTAATATAATTTTACAATTAGGAACGAAATCAAGTTCTAAAACTATTTTTATCAGGTTCCTCATATTTTTCTGATTAATTTTCATATATTAAGTTTATCCATCAGAGCTTCCTAGCAATTTCTATGACTTTTCTTAAATTAGCTAGTTTTGGCTAATCAGGGCACGCCACGCATCCCTGGCGACTCACTGAACCAATCAAAAGACTAAAAATACCTTACCTCATCTGAAGGCGTGAAGGGGCACACTCGTAAATCACCAGACCGATCATCTTCTACCTCACGCCTGTCTAGCAGCGCGCCTGTGGTCAACCTCGTCGTTGACTCTGAGGTCTCGGCTACCAATAAGCAACCTAATAGGCTTGGAAACTCTGCCGCACTCGTCCGAAGTCACCTGCCTCCTCAATTGCTCCTTTGCATCATGCTTCCACCACCAACAGGTCGTCGACGCTCCGGCGAGGGCGACGGGTCGAAGAGGGGGAAGGTCAGTGTAACATACCAAATTCTAAAATCTTATATTTTGACCCTCTTTCCCATCTTTTCCTTTCATTTCTATCCTTATTAGCCATTCTATTTAATTAGTGGAATTTATAGTCTTTTAGTGAACATTTATTCACTAACTGTACCAATATAAGGGTTTATGCATAAATACCTCAATGAAAGCTTAATTACCATAATTAAGTGCTCTAAACATTAATCTAACTTTTGGATATGATTTGAAAAAAAATGATCCTAAGTTTCAAATTTGGTTCGATTTGGATGTTGTTTGTGCAAGTTATGCAATTATATGTACATTCTGGACTTTTATGCAATTTACCCAATTGAGAGATTTTTCTTGCAAATTATCACCTGGATTTTAATCCTTAGATATTCCCTTACCATTAATGAGATTTTAAACCATTGGAGAACATAGTTTCACCTTGGTTTGATGGTATTTCTTTCCAAGGGCATTATAGGGATTACCCTCTTTATAAAGATGTTTATCCTTAAAAGCTATCAACCAATGAGGTTATTTCTTTCTTGAAAAATGGTGGGGATGGCCTAGAAGGATATATGGGCTCTTAGGACCAACTTTTGATATGCATGAAGCCTCTATGAGTTGTCCTCTTGCATGACCATCAATCCCTAGGCTAAAGACACATGGAAAGTCCCTTAAGACACCTCATGCTTCACCTTTTTCTATATATAGCCATGTATACCCCTTCCCAACTCACAATTCGAAAACTCTTGCTCTCCTTTTCTTTCCTCTAGCTTAGATAATAGTTCCTTCTGTATTTGTCCATGAAGTTGTTGTCCCAAGGTAATAGAGGGATCCTACCTTGGTGAAGAAGGCTCCTAGGGTTTCCAAATTGCTCTATTAGGGTTTCTAAAGCTCCTCCTTGGTAATTTCGACCAAAACTAGTAAGTTTCCTCCCTTAATTCCCTATTTTCATACTGATAGTCTTCCTTAAACCTTCTTCTAGGTCGGAACCATGACCATACATGGTAAAACTCCACCTAAAACCCTAAAACATGTCACCTCCTTGCTCTTTTGCTAGGGTTTATCACCTCTAAGTTGAGAAGGTGATCTTTGTCCAAGAAAGGAGCTAGGATTGGAGAAACCAGACCTTATAAGCTCAGTTCTTTGCTGTTTGGACCTTCTTATCTTCCCTAGAGGTGAGTTTCATAACCCACTTCTCATATATTTCTTGCTACATGCTTAAAATTCATGCATCTATGTTTAAAATCGATGATTTCCATCTCTTTTTACCATGTTCTTCTAGGGTTTTGGTTTCTTACCGTTTTACCTTCTCTAGAAGCTCTAGTTTGGTTACCTATGAAATTTAAAACCTGATCTTGTGTCAAATGGTGTTTTATCCCTCTCCCTCTCTCTTTAATTATCTCGATCGGTTTGATGATGTGGCAATTTCCTATTGGTCAGTATTAAAAAATTCATATCTTCTAAACCGCTTATCTAAATTTGACAAATAAATATGTTTTGGAATTGGAAAATTAATCTCTATCTAATAAAAATATTTTCAAGGTCTGATTTCATGTTTTGATGAAGGGTGATTTTTGTAAAACGAATTTAATGCATAAAATCCATAAAAAATTACATCTTAACCATTGTAACTCCAAAATTAACATAAAAATATGTTTTCTTGCTTAGGAGAACCTAATAAGTTCATTGGTGATATTTTCAAAAGCTAAATCCGAATTTTGCTAAAAATCTCTAAAATTAGGGTTTCTATATATTAATGTGCATTATGTACTCTAATACATGTTAATACATTGAAAATAGGCAAAGTGGAACTTTGACTCAATTAAAGTGGTGAAAGTCAGTAATTGATATCAGTAAGAGAGGTATGTTCTATGTATGTGCAATCCCTATTTATGTAAGTGATATGTATGTGAAATCCCTATTTATGCATGTGCATTTACACCTTAAGTTGGGAATAATTGTACCTTAACCTACTTTCCTATAATGAGGCTTTATTAAACCCTATTTCATATACTCTTGAATCTTTTGCTATACTTACCTCATAAATCAGTTTCAGAACATTATTCTTGGGTCTTGGAACCCCACCACCAAGTTGTAATTATATGATAATTTATCTTGCCACTTTACTATTTCTTGAGCATGATGGTTTATTTGGCTATTTAACTATAGTAGTGGTACTTATGTACAACCACCCACAGAGGGCATGTAAATAATTGCCCTGGGGAATGTGTTATTCCTCCCCTATAAAATTTGATAGGTGACTGGGAATGTATGAATTCTCCCCTCACCTATAGGTTGAGGTTCGATAGGTGCCTCAATCCTACTTAGTTAATGTAGTCCAATTAATATCATGTATGCTACTTCTTATATGTTTTGTAATGGTAAGAATCTATTTTGTTACGTGCCTCATTATCTTAGCCCTCTCATCTTATGATGATTCAATATATTTATGTTTCATATGATTTCCTTTTCTCTTGTACTTATTTATTATTTGACGCATACCGTGTTTTCCTCTCCCTTTTTGCTGGGTGCCTTCCCAACCACCCAGGTGATGAGCAAGGTGATGAACGAGACAAGGAGTATATAGCTTTTGGCTTGGACTCAGTTGATGGAGATGTTGCTTGGAGACAAGATTGTAGTAGTCTAGACTTCCCTCTATCTAGATCATGATTGTGTATCTTGATGTAAACCCTCATAGGAGAATTTGATGAATTTTTGTAAACCTTTTACGAAATTGAATATAGTCAGTTATTTTTTTTATTCCGCTGCTTTCTAATGGTCATTTGTATACCAATGTTTAATAAATTCGGAAAAATGTATGCCCATTCCATCATACCTCTGAGAATGTTTGGAATGGATGTCAATTCTTCAAATTTTTAGTAAAGGGGTGATCACACTCCCTTACAGTTAGGGTCATTTATCGAATTGAACTCACCAACAGGCTCGTTGTTGCTCTCCGAAGATATGAGGGTAGGTTTTAGATGTGTCGGTACCCTCGAGCACCCTCCCCTATATATAGGGTCAACTGCAAGTGTTCAGAGGTTTCGGGACTTCTGTGCTCATCGACGAAACCACCCATAAATCGAGTCAAGAAGCTTTGGAACAGACTCCTGAAGATGATGGACTTGTCCACATCTCTACTTATCGCCTTAAACATGAGTAAATCCCAGTTCTTTCCCCTCTCCCTTTCCTTCTGTGACTCGGGGTAGATGATGCATAGCAACCGTCAGATCTGTGGTCCTCTGGACCATGCGGGGATTCGATGGCTGTCATCGCCCCCGAGTTTCCCTTTTTCCTTTAAAATGTTTATTTAATTCAATTCATTGGAAACTTGTAAAATCAATAACTCTCTACTCATTTATCCTTTTTCATTCAAATTTTAAAGGAAACTCTGGATTGGCATTATCTACTCGTGTATCAAATTTGAACCCAAATTCCAAAGGAAAAGGGTATTTCCTTCATAAGCAAGTTATCCTTTAAATAAAGCCAATTTAATTGATATTTCCTCTTTCCTTTATTATTATCTTGGCAACTTGGGCTCCTTGGGACCTAAGAAATCCCAAAGACATGAAATCTTCCTTTGAAGGCTACCTCCTAGCCTTCTAGAGGTTTCTACCTCCTTCTTTTCTCCTATTCTTAATTATCCTTTTATTAACTGGATTTCTTTTTCCTTTTTATTTCCTTTTTCTTATTATTGGGCCCAATAGCCAATAAGGCCTATGAAATCACACAAGCAAGGCTATTTGTTAATGAAATCCATACATTCAAGTAAAATCAAACAATTACATGATCCTATATATTAAAAAAAAGAGAAATTACATTCAATTCTGAATTAGGAAAAATTGAGGTTATAACATCCTCCCCTCCTTATAAGAATTTTTCCCTCAAAGTTCAACAATCAAACAAATAAGTCAGGATATGCTTTTTCCATGTCCGTCTTCAGCTCCCATGTGGCCTCATCCTCTCCATGATGCTTCCAAAGAACCTTTACCATCTCTATATTATTACATCTGAGTTCTTTCACCTTGGTATCTAGAATCCGCAAAGGTGACTTAGGATATGTCAGCTTCCTTGAAGCTAAATAGGCTCAATGCTCAGCGCATGGCTCGGATCTTGCACATATCGCTTCAGATTGGATACGTGAAACACATCATGCATCATACTATACAAAGGGGGTAACACCAAATAGTATGCAGCTTCACCAATCCGTTCTAACACTTCAAATGGACCCACATATCGGGGACTCAACTTTCCTCTGTTCTTAACTATAGCTCGGAGCGGTCACATTTTCAAGAATACATGCTCTCCCTCAGTGAAATGCACGTTAGTCCGCTTCACATCAGCATACGACTTTTGTCAATCTTGGGCTCTCTTCAGTATTTGCTTGATCAAAGAGACTTTATCTGCATACACTTGGAGCTCATCTGACCTCAACAAGGTCCTCTCATTGACATCATCCCAGTGAAGCGGTGACCGACACGGTCTCCCATAAAGAGCTTCATACGGAGGCATCCTGATACTAGCTTGGTAGCTGTTGTTGTAGGAGAACTCGGCTAAAGGTAAGTACTACTCTCATGATCCACCCCAATCGAGCACACAAGCTCTCAATAGATCTTCTAATGTCTGGATCATCCTCTCTGACTGACCATCCATCTGGGGGTGATAAGTGGTACTAAACTTTAACCTTGTACCCAGTTCCTCCTGTACCTGCTTCCACAACTTGGAAGTGAACTTGGGGTCTCTATCAGAGATGATAGAATTGGGTACACCATGTAAATGTACTATCTCCCTGATATACAACTCAGCTAGGTCTGACACCTTGGAAGTGGTCTTTAGGGCAAGGAAGTGTGCTGACTTGGTAAGGTGATCTACCACAACCCATATCACATCATGACCTCTCATGGTCCGGGGTAGACCCACCATGAAATCCATGGTGATCTGCTCCCATTTCCACTCTAGAATCTCTATCGACTGTAAAAGTTCGTCGATTCATTGGTGTTTAGCCTTCGCCATCTGGCATGTAAGATAGCTGGCCACATATGTTGCAATGTCTCTCTTCATTCCTGGCCACCAGAAATACCTCTGCGGGTCCTTAAACATCTTTGTAGTACCCGAGTGTACCGTATACTTAGAACCATGAGCCTCTTATAAGATGTGCTCCTTCAATGGAGAATCTTCAGGAACCCATATACAGTTCTCAAATCTAATCCCTCCATCTATTCCCACCATGAGACGGGTCTCTGGATTCTTCATCAAGCCCTTCATTCTGCTGAGTTTTGAACTGGTCGATTGTGCCACTACTATCTCGCTTAACAACTCTTACTGGATCTGGATGTTGGCCAATCGAACTCTATCCTCTAACGGTAGTGGAGTCCACTCCACCAGCTCCTCTAAGCTCTTATACTAACTAGAGAAAACAACTACACACCTGAGCTGTTTCCGACTCAGCGCATCAGCTACAACATTCACCTTCCTAGGATGGTAGGCGATGGTGAAGTCGTAATCCTTCATGTACTCCATCCATTATCACTATCGTAGGTTCATGTCTCTCTGCGTCAGGAGGTACTTCAAGCTCTTATGGTCGGTGAGGGTCTCGAAGGTAACACCATTCAGGTAATGCCACCATATCTTCAAAGCATGAATGATAGCAACCAGCTCTAAGTCATGTGTCGGGTAGTTCACTTCATTGGGCTTGAGTTGTCGGGAGGCATATGCAACCACATGCTGATTCTACTCTAACACACATCCAACTCCCATCTTCGAAGCATCGGTGAAGATCAGAAAACCCTAATTGTCGAAAGGTAGAGTCAGCAGTGGAGCGGTGGTCAACTTCTCTTTCAACTCTTAAAAATGAGCCTCACATACATCAGACCACACGAACTTCACATCCTTTCGTGTTAACTTGGTAAGCGGAAAGGCTGTCTTCGAGAAATCCTTGGTGAAACACTGATAGTACCCGACCAACCCCAAGAAGCTGCGAATCTCGGAGGGGTTCTTCGATGCAGTCCAGTCTCGAACTGCTGACACTTTAACGAGATCCACGGCGATCATTCCTCTTGAGATGATGTGTCTGAGAAACATGATCGATCTATCCAAAACTCACATTTTGAGAACTTTCCATAAAACTTCTGCTTTCTCAGGATATCAAGGACTCTACCCAGATGGTCACGGTGTTGAACTAGGTCATCGAAATACACTAAGATGTCATCTATGAACACGATCACAAAGGAGTCACGGAAGGGTTGGAACACACTGTTCATAAGGTTCATAAAGACACTAGGTGCATTGGAAAACCCAAATGTCATGACCACAAACTCATAATGGCCATATCGGGTTTGAAAAGCCATCTTAGGTATATCCTCACTCCTTACTCTCACTTGATGGTATCTTGACCTCAAATCGATCTTAGAAAAGACTCGTGATGATTTGAGTTGGTCAAAAAGGTCATCTATCCTGGGTAAGGTATACTTGTTCTTAATGGTCGCCTGGTTGATCATCCGATAATCAATACACATTCAGAGTGATCCATCCTTCTTCTTCACAAAAAGGACTGGTGCTCCCCATGGTGATGTACTAGGTCAGATGAAACCTTTATCTAACAACTCCTGCAACTGAGTTTTCAATTCAAGCAACTCAGTTGGGGCCATTCTAGAGGGTGCCTTAGATATAGGGCTAGTCTCAGGAGCTAACTCAATGGAGAAATCTACCTCTCTCTCAGGGGGAATCCCTGGTAGATCATCTGAAAACACATCCACATACTCCCGAACAACCTCTATCTTCTCTAAGGGTCGTACCTTGGCCTCAGGTTCGTTGACTATGGCCAAGTATGCTAGGCATCCTTTGGATATCATTTTCTCAGCCTTCAAAGCTGACACATAAAGGGTGGTAGTCGCATCTCTCCTTCCTCGAATGGTAAAGTGTGGATGACCAAGTTTCCTAATAAGAATCTTCTTTTCTCTACAATCAATCTATGCTCTATAGGTGTAAAGCCAATCCATACCAATGATTACATCAAAATCATTCATGTCAAGGAGGATGAAGTCAGTGGGAAGCTCGTGACTCAGGTACTTAATTGGAAAGACAGGGTTTTTTAAAAGAGATATATATATTCGACCACTCGGGGTTGTGACATCCAAAACATAGCCTAAATCCTTGAAGTCCAAACAAAGCATAGTTGCCAGATTTCTCAAAATAAAAGTATTAGTAGAACCAAAATCAAAAAGAGCATTTACATTTTGTCCCATGACTTCAAGCATGCCCACATAGTTTCATACTGTATTAGACTACTATTACATGATCAAGCTAAACTGAAAGGAAAACTTTATGGGTTATTACCCTCGATCAACATATTATCATTCTCTTGAGCTTCTTCATTGTTGATGGAGAACACTCTGGCTTGCCTTCTCTCTCCAATAGGTGGACCTCCAGCTAGTACTCCTCCTTCTACTGGGGGTGCTACTACCATTGGTTGAGCTGCCATTGGACCTCTCAGATCAGGCAGAGGGCAATTGGCAATGAAATGTCCCTCTTGCTGGTAATGGTAGCACACCCTCTTCTCGAAGCGGCACTTCACAGGATGTGTCCGTCCATAGGTACGGCACTTTTGAAAGTGACTCTCACCACGTGTCTTTCTCTTGTGTCCATGCTTTCCCTTGTTGTGGTTACACCCTTGTCCTTTCTTATGATCATTCTTATGTCCTTGAGTACCTTCAGTGAAACCCAGGTATCCTTTGGGTGGGTTCTGAGCAGGTGTTACTATCCTTTCCATGTCTAAGGCGGTGTTGTAGGCTTCAGAGAAAGTTGCTGGTTTACTCACCATCACATGAGGTTTGATTGTGGGATGAAGACACTCCACAAAATGGTCCACTCTTCTTTCCTCATCCATCATGTGTCTAAAATGCTCCAGGATGTGAAACGTGTGACCAAAGTCCACAACGGATAGGTTACCCAGGATCATGTTGGTGAAGTCTCTTTCCTTCTCCTTCTTAGCTGAGGTGGGGATAAATCTGGCGGTAAAGATAGTCCTGAAGTCGGTCCATGTCATCGACTCTTCACTTAGATCCTATCCCATGATGTGGTTTTCCCACCAGATCGTGGCTGCTCCTAAGAGATGAGTAGCAAAAGGAACCTTCTTGTTTTGTTGTACCTCTAGCATGCGGAAACCATTCTCGACTACCAGCAGCCAAGCATCCACTTTGTCGACCACTTTGGTCTTATCCTCTCCCCAGAATTTCTCAATGTTCAGCTTGACGAAGTCCAGAATGGTGACTCCGAGTCGGGGATGAACAGAAAGCGACTCACCATTTTCATCTTTGGCTATATCCCTGAGGGCTAGAGCACTAATAGCCTCAGTTAGCCTCTTCTACTATTCTATCCATAGGGCATCATGAGTGTGGACTACCATAGTTGGTCCTAGACCACCAGTCTATTTCTCCTCAAACTTGACCTCATCCTCAAACATGTGTTCCTCTTCCTGGTCCATCTCGGGGTTGTTGAAGGGTACTGGCTTAGGATTGGGGCCTTCTTCTGAGGCTCCCTCGGGTCTTTTTCTCTTCTTTGAGGACTCGTAACCTTGGTCCCTCTTCCTCTTGTCAAAGATCCCCTCCTCTTGTGGGGAGGCCAACCCTTAGTAGGGTTCTCGGTGGACTTAGGGATAGTTGTGGTCTTCACACGACCCATCTACATAAGCACAAAATCTAACTTTAGTTTACATTTAAACTAGTTATACTTATGCCAATGACATCTTGTTTATGTATCTTTTATTAATTTGATGGAGGATTCATTAATCCTTATCATACTTACCCAAACCCCCATAGGGTGGGGAAGAGAGAGAAAAACCCTGAATCCTAGAATCCTTAATTGAATTAGGGTTGAGAAGGGACGAAATAGATGAGAGAGTCCTAAAGGTATCTTATTTTGAGTTAGAACCACAGACATTGGCCAGGTAGTCACACTGCATCCGAGAGCCCTCATGACCGACTAGCAGGGAGGAGGAAAATATTGCCAGCCCCCTGATCATGAACCTTTTCTAGATGCCTCCGTCTTTTGGAAAATCCTCTAATAACTCCCTCGGTTCTACAGAGTTTGTAAAATTTAATAATTACTAAGGATTAAATGAGAAACCACGGCTCTAATACCAAATGTAATGACCCCGCCTCCTAGTAACCCCCAATTAAGGGAGACCAGAAGGTCAGAGATGTTATCCCAATATTTCCAGATCAGTGGTTCGACATTTAATCAACAATAATTATCAAATTCTACTAAAACTTAATTGAAAAGCTGGAATAAAATAAAACTTTTTGCATACCTTATAAAATTTGGATCTAAACTTCTATCCACTAGTAAAAGTCTAAACTAACTAATCCTCCTTGCACATATTATTTGTATCTTCACAATAATTCGATTTACTATTTGTCCATTTTTAGAATTGTACCTAAAACGCCGACAAACAAAATGTCGGTCAGTATATTTCTATACTGGTATGTGGGGAACAATCAAAATTTCCACAAATAGTTTTCTAACAACCTAATTATCACAAATAAGTTATTAACAATCCAAATTACGTTTTCAATGTGACATTCTCAACCGCTTTTGCCCTAAACCCTGGATTACCCTCTCTTAGGGTTTTGTCCTTTCAAGGGACATAAGTCCACCTTATCCGTCCTGAGCTTGGTGCCTGGGGTCACCTTTCATGGTTCCCAATGGTATTCCCTCTGGGGCTTGACCGAATAGACCTTCCCTCTACGGCTTGGTCATGCATCATACATCAAGGTGGCATGTAGGTTCGAGAATGCACATATATACTTAATTGTGATAATCATAGTGTCTTTATAGGATTGCATAAATAAATACTCAACAGTTTAGGTTGCATCCAATTGATCAAATGTTCGAGAAAACATAGTGAAACTAGATCGATTATTCATGAATAACCACATACCTATTCAGTCGAATTAAGATAGTAATATTCCAAGCAAGTATGAAATACAGTTAAGCAAGCAATTCACACAACAAGGATCCTGAAATAGCCATACAATTTCATTCACTACTCATGTTATCAATATCTATTCAATCTAACTTGCTTCTTAGGGTTTCTACTTTCTTTTAGGGTTTCACTTGCTATTAGGGTTTCATTATCACTTTTGTCACTACAACCCTGAATAAGTAAAACTACTCATAAACCCTAATTATCTTGTCCTATCTCTCCTAACAAGCTTAGATAAACAATTATCAACATATTTCCAAATATTTCGAATTAAACATATCAATCTCATCCTTTACCCAAAATTAGGGCTTCTACATGCATTAACATGGATTCTTGGTTTAAAACCCTAAAACATGAAATTTCTCATCTAGATCAGATTCAAATATTTCATTATCATCCACCAGGTTATTCGTACTCAAATTAACCCATTAAACATCATATATTCAATCTTTAATCATAATTAGGGTTTCTAACCTAAGTTTAATGCATTTTTCATCAACTTAATATACTTTTTCAATTAAGAACTAAATCAGGTTCTAAAACTACTTTTATCAAGTTCCTCATATTTTTTTAATTAATTTTCATATATTAAGTTTATCCATCAGAGCTTCCTAGCCATTTCTATGAATTTTCTTAAATTAACTAGTTCTGGCCAATCAGGGCGCGCCACGCGTCCCTGGCGACTCGCTGAACCAATCAAAAGACTAAAAAGACCTTACATCATCTGAAGGCATGAAGGGGCAGACTCGTAAATCACTGGGTCGGTCGTCTTCTACCTGGTGCCTGTCCAGCAGCGCGCCTGCGGTCAACCTCGTCATTGACTCTGAGGTCTCGGCTACCAGCAAGCAACCTAATAGGCCTGGAAGCTCTGCCACACTCGTCTAAAGTCGCCTGCCTCCTCAATTGCTCCTTTGCATCACACTTCCACCACCAATAGGTCACCGACGCTCCGATGAGGGTGACGGGTCGAAGAGGGGGAAGATCAGGGTCGTTTATCGAATTGAACTCACCAACAGGCTCGGCATTGCTCTCTGAAGATGTGAGGGTAGGTTTTAGATGTGCCGGTACCCTCGAGCACCCTCCCCTATATATAGGGTAGACTGTGAGTGTCCGACAGTTTGGGGACTTCTATGCTCGTCGATGAACCCATAAATTGGGTCGAGAAGCTTCAGAACAGATTCCCGAAGATGATGGACTTGTCCACATCTCTGATTATCGCCTTAAACGTGAGTAAATCCCAGTTCTTTCCCCTCTCCCTTTCCTTCTGTGACTCAGGGTAGATGATGCACAACCACCTTCAGATCTGTGGTCCTCTGGACCACGCAGGGATCTGATGGCTGTCATCGCCCCCGAGTTTCCCTTTTTCCTTCAAAACAAGAAAATCATGTGTTATTTAATTCAATTCATTGGAAACTTGTAAAATCCATAACTCTCTCTTCGTTTATCCTTTTTCATTCAAGTTTTAAAGGAAACTCTGGATTGGCATTATCTACTTGTGTCTCAAATTTTAAACCTGAATTCTAAAGGAAAAGGGTATTTACTTCATAAGCAAGTTATCCTTTAAATAAAGCCAATTTAATTGATATTTCCTCTTTCCTTTATTATTATCTTGGCAACTTGGGCTCCTTGGGACCTAAGAAATCCAAAAGACACGAAATCTACCCATGGAGGCTACCTCCTAGCATTCTAAAGGTTTCTACCTCCTTCTTTTCTCCTTTTCTTAACTATCCATTTATTAACTGAATTTCTTTTTCCTTTTTATTTCCTTTTTCTTGTTATTGGGCGCAAAGCCAATCAGGCCTACCAAATCACACAAGCAAGGCTATTTTTAATGAAATCCATACATTCAAGTCAAATCAAACAATTACATGTTCCTAAATATTAAAAAAAAAATTACATTCAATTCTAAATTAGGAAAAATTGAGGTTATAACACGAACTGTAGAGAGAAGAAGTTCAACTTGATCCATATAGAGGAGAGAAGGGGAGCTATAGCAAAACTCCACTCAAATGTGCTATAGCAAGACAATGAAGATGAAGCTCATGAGAAATATGATATATCTATCAATCATATTAAAGGTGTTGATGAAATCAACAATGTCCAATGTGAGGGTGGTGCAGTGTTGTTGGTCAAGGACATGGTGAGTGACGCATGTAGACAAGCTTCAACACCCCCAAAAATACCAACACCAAAATGATGGTCCTTTAGATAGGAGACTACACAAAAGCGGCTGGTTACTGAGGATTTCCTACAGAGAAGAGGCTTCCATCTGGCCACTAGGTGCAGCCTTTGCGCTAGACAGGTCGAGAATATATTCCATGTCTTCTGGTCGTGTAGCTTCACCTTGGAAATATGGGAAAGAGCCAAGAGAAGAATGGCATGGCAGCTGAGCTCCTTTGAAGACCTGCTACAGATCTCTGATAACAACTCTAAGTTGTTAGGGATCCTTATTTTGTACCACATCTGGGTAGCTAGAAATCAAACTAGATTTGACAATGTTACTCCATCCACTATTTGTGTGTGGAGAAGAATAGATAGTGATTACAAAGCCCTCCATAGATAGGTCTTCTTTTGGGCTCAGATCCCCTCTTGTAAAGTTTTTTTGTATATGAATAGAAGGAGGCACGCTTAATGATAAAAAAAAGAGACTACGTCTGACAAGACACCCTCTGTCTTCTAAGTATTTAGACTATGTATGAGAAGACACCCACAGTCGTAAAATACTATCACAATAAGGAGGACTGACGGTTAGTAAACGGAGGGAAGGCAAAATGAAATAGGATGAACACAAGTTTTTTTTCCTGAAAAATGAGTTTTAAATGCACCAAAGAGAAAGAAGGTGATCACATTAACCATAATATGTGGGATGCTTAGTGGGAGGGTATGAAGGAGCACCATCATTATAAAAAAAATTAGGGCATTTCTTATAGCAAAACATTAACACATGAACAATTTTATTTATGATTAATTTACCAGATTCAAAAAGATGAAAAAGGAAATAAGCTTTCTCAATGTTACAACTTTAATTATCCTTGACATAAGAGATAATTTTGACATTTTATATTCTAGTCATTTATATATTTCCATTTCAAAGCCTCTAGACTATTTTTTATTCTATATTTCTCACTTTTAAACTGAGGGTGATCAACTTAAATGAGATCAGAGACCAAAGGCAATACGAATCTTTCAAAGATATGGAAATTTATGGTTGATTTGACTTATTTATGTGTTGGGATTTATGAATTCAACACAAACACACATGCACACATTGTCTTGCTTCTTACATGTGCAATGTGTGTTTCTTTCTCTTAATTGTCTTACAAAAATAATTACCTTGAGCCACTAAAACTATAATTACTTTTAAATAATCTTCTACCCACTTTTTTATATCTTGATTCATTAGTCTTTAGTCCGCAATTCGAATTTAATATTGATTGAGGGTTTTGGGAGGACGTCCTCAGGCTAATCTTATCCCTCCATCCCCCAAAACCTCCTTAAACGTCTGCATTTCATAATGCACATAGATCTCTAGTGCTTTTTTTGAGGGGTTGGGGTGGAGGGATAAGATTGTCCTTGGGACGTCCTCCCAAAACCCCCATTAGCATTAGATCTTTTTGGGTTAGTTTGACTGTCCTTGCTTTAGTCTAGACATGTCCAAAGAATCATGCATATCAAAGTTTTGTTTATGATTAGGTATTTAGACACGTCATAATAGAAAAATGTAAGCAAACTCTTGTCTTCTTTAGGGCGCTCATGTAACACTTTCTTTTCAAAACATGTATATATTTATGATTCTATTCTTATATAGAATGACTCCGATAAAAATGCATATGAAATCCATGTGTGCTCCAAACAATACTAATTGGACCCACGATCACGAAACATTATCACATTGAGGATCGATGATTAGTGAAAGAAGGGAGTGCAAAATGAAGTGGGACAAATGAAAAGAAACCTCCAAAAAATTGAAGTTAGAAATGCACCAAAGAGAAAGAGGGGGATCATATTAACCATAATAGGTGGTATGATTAGTAAGAATCGATGAAGGAACTCTATCATTATTCAAAGATAATAAGCTTGATACAAATTTTGCGGATCTTGAAAATGAAAAATGTATTGTACGATATTTCTTTTAGTTAAGAAAATGTTAACACATGAAGAAATAATTTAATGATTAATTTACCAGAAACAAAATGATATAAAAATAATTTTGAAAATGAAGAACAATCATACTTCCATTAAAACTTTAAAGTATTAAAAAGTATGCATTGTTGGTCATTAATTTGTGACAGTTGTTTGTTTGATTATGTATTTAGCATATTGTTATATCTTGATTATTCCAGACATGGGAGATAATTTGACATTAATGTATTCCAATAAGTTATATCCTTGTATTTCAAAACCTTTCAACTATCTTTTTTTCACATTGCTCACTTGTAAACAGTTCCCTTGGTTCTGTCCAGACATGCCTGGAAAATGTGCATATATAATCTCTCATGTTGATTATTCAATGAGGAAAATACCCCTTATTGGGTGCCTACACTGTTGGCTTCATCTATCTATTATCTAGACTTTTTCTACTCATTTCAACACACACATGAACTAGACCAGAGCATATCCTGTGAGCCGCTAAATCATCATCTCTTCTAGCTCTTCATCCCTTTACTTCTACTTATTGTTAACCATAATTATACCTACATGACTATGTGTGAGGCTTTCATGGACGTGTGAATTTATTATTGTTGGGCTTATTTGTGTGTTAGAATTTGATGAATGAAATACATGTGTGTGCACAAGTCTCCATACGTGCATGTGTTCTTTTCTTCCCTTAATTTCCTTGGAAAATAAATTACTTAAGTCACTCAAACTTTATTTGTCTTTGGATACTCTTGTACCCTCTTTTCTATCCAAGTTTATTGACTGTTTGTCTAAGTCTCCTCAATATATTTTGGAGCACTAACTAGGAACTCATATGATTATTCTTGTTTGAGGGAAAATGGCTAGTTTGGAACATACTTTGTTGGCTTCAGCCATCTATAAAATTGACTCTTACCCATTTTTAGACACACCTAAGCAGATCTGGGAACATCTTGAGAGATACTATGTGTGAGAATTATTCTCTTCTTACAACTGGTATGTGTTGCTTGCTACTACTATGGTCAGTCTCACCCACCTTGTCATACATCCCCCTACATCACCACATCCTCCAACTTTCTATTCATTTACTTTCTACATGTTGTGACCCACTATTGTCCATACTCAGCTTCTGTTACAACTTCGTTGACAAAATATGAGGTTTAAACAACAATTCAACATTGTCCACTTGATAGCATGAGTAAGCAATATCCAATGTATGTGATTGAATCTAGAAGACAAACTAATGATATAAATCATGCATAGAAGTCATGATTTATTTGTGACCAAAGTGATCATCACGACACGCCTACACCCACAAACCTTTTTGAACTCTATATTTTTGTTGTTTATTTTTGATCATATTATCTATGACCATTTTTTGCAAAAAAAAAATTACTTAGAAATCAAAATATATCCAACATACACACTCTAAAAGTTTAGAAATCTTATTAAAAACCTCCAATGCTCTTATTTATGTTAGGAAAATTGACCAATTTAGCAACATAATGAGAAAAATTCAATATCAATAACAAATTTGAAAGATTTTACCTTTAGATAAATTCAAGATAACATCACAAATGGTTGTAGTGAACCACTAAGAAGATAGTTTTTGAAGAGGAGAGCCATAAGGTCAAGAATATTAAAAGTACAACATAGGAAGTTAACTCACAAATGCCAGTCTAGAAAGAACCAATTGCAACATGAAAATTCTTCCTGGTTGTTGATCAAATAAATCATTACTCTATAAAATAAATATACAAAGAGTTGAAAGAAAGAATCAATATAAATTTTTGAAATAGAATATTAACTATGAACACAGTTGGTAACAAAAATATGAAACAATATCTCCAAGTATAATTACACGATTGGTGAGCATGAACAATAATTGATACAGTCATTATTGATATAGTATAGTGAATTTAATATGTATGGATCTATCTAGTATAGATTTTACATTGACAGTACTATTACTACATAATCATGAGTGTTGATGAAAATGTACACATTTATAGTTTAGTCTAGTAATATGCATTTTCTATAAATAAGTTCTAAAATATACTCTTGTATTTGATTTGATTTGATTTTTTACATTGGGTAATTGTTAGATGTTAGAAAAGGTTATTAATTAATAATTCATTTGTTATATGGTCATAATTATCTTAATCCGTTAGGATTAAGTTATTCTTCCTTATACAAGCCCATTTTCCCATACATAAGAGGGGAGTTTTCTATCTATCAATACTAAGTATCTCACTAGACTTCCATCTATTTTTCCACAACCATATATATTAATCTTAACCTAGATATTGAATTTGATTATGCTATCAAAATTTTAAACCAAGTGATACCTTTCATTAGAGGTTCCCTTTCGTCAAATCTCTTTCTATAAGTAAATACATATAAGGGAATGTGGTTTCTAGGATGTGAAGTCAAAGTAAAAGTCTATGATTTTATAGTATTTGATTGTAAGTTGATGGTTTGTATTGCTAGTGAGAAATGGAATTTTTCTCCTATGATGGGTACGAATGAGATCAAAAACTTCTTCACTGGTATCTTTGGTCCTTTGAGTGTGGAGGATTCATTTAGCTTTAAGGGTAAGTTTAAGCCTAAACTAAAAGTTTTTTGGCAAGCATGTAGGAGTGAACATACTAAGAAAGAATGGGGGAAATGGATCTGGTCCAAAGTTATCCCAAAGAAATGCTACACTCTATTGTGGGAAGGTATTCTTAAGAAAATTGTCACTGATGGGATTTTGAAATATTGTGGTTTTCATATGGCCTCTAGGTGAATTCCCTACTGCGGAAATAACGAAACATGTTTCATATGTTCTTTAGTTGTTAATTTTCTATAAGTATGTGCAATTCATTTGAGATGGAGCATGGAAGGATGCATCTTTGCGTCAATGATTTGGTAGGCTATCAAGGGACAACTAGGTGCATAGTTGCCATGCTTGTTTTTTACCGTTGGACTGAAAAAGTAAAATATGATTTTTTTTTGTTCTTACAAAAAGAATGACATCTTTTGTTCTTGTTGTAAATGTCATGTAAAGGCTATGTATACATACGATTAGTTTTTTTTGTTTCCCTCTTTTGTACATAGTTCCTACTGTACATATATCTTTAGAGAGAAATGAACCCTGATATCAACAAAGAATTGTTATAATAAATGTGTATCTAATAATTACTTTCAAGGATTGCGACATATTGAATATTACAAAATAAAATTATTAAAATATTCTACATAGGTCAATAAAATTCATCTTATCCTATGTTGTAATTAGATAATAAGTTTTTTCCAACTTCTTTGTATCCTAGTATAATTATTGTATATCTCATATTTGAGATGGACATGAGTTCATTTATTCTATCACCAAGTAAAGGCGAGGTTGTCAACCCTAATTGACAAAACTGACGAGATGAAAAAAAAAAACAAAGATGTAGGTAGTAAATCTCAACATCAATGCTTGGCTTCTCTTCCTTACAAAGTTTTCTTTTATTTTAATTAGTGCATTGAACATTTACTTATATTATAAAAATATTTTCAAAGGAACTGCATTTTGTTTCAAATTCTAAAACTTCTACATTTGTATTAGCCTTTTAGATTGATATGACATAATAATTACACATATTTTATGATATTAATTGGTGATATATCATGTTGGTAATAGAGTAGGTGCTACAAGATAAGTTAAGATCATTAAGTCAATTAACTCTCTTCTCTTTTGATAAAGATGTCACTTAACCCATTAAGTACCGCTCAAGGATTGTATATTTATGAAATTTCTTTGAAAGAGTGTTTATTTTAGGAATTTTTGTCCACCAAATTTATTAATAATTTCTTATTTAAAATGTTTGATGTTTAGTTTTGTGTACCTTAAATTTACCTAATTAATTATCTAGTTTTTAAACCTCAGGGAAAACACAATAAAAGCATCCACAAACAGAAAGATATTGTCACAATAAAATTTGAGATTTGAATCATAAGGGGCCACATTTCTAAGGATAATATCACAATTGTTTCTTTTGAATAAAAAAGATTAACAATGAAGATTGATTTGAAGGTTCACATAAAATTAACCTAAATGAACAATTAGAAGTAACTAATCAAGAATATATATATATATATATATATATATATATATATATTAGAAATTTAGGATTCACAACAACTATCCTAATATCTCTCTCTAACCAATATAATTAAAATTTAATATGAAACTCAAAATTTGAAGAGACAAACTAACCCTAACTCTCTCTAATATACATTCTATAACAATTACCAAATATCACACCAAACACACTATAAGGATATGTCAAATCTTCATTATTGTCTACCTACTAAAAAACCATTGATTGTCACATCAAGGAATCTACATGGACACTCCAGTTTTAACGGATATTCTCATGCTTTCACATCAATGAACAACAAAACAAGAAAATAATATGGTTAAAGCTTAAAAGGTGTCAATGAAATGAAGTATTACAAAATAAATGATTGTCCCATATAATAACAACATAGAAAAAATGAGAAAATAGTTGGTAGTGGGGCTACTCCCAACACCCCAATAGAGGAATTATTATCTGCTCGTGTCCATAGTACATCAAAGAGAGAAAAAAGAGAAGGGAGAATGAAGACCATCATCATCGTGGAGATGGTGAGGAAGTAGTTCCATTGTGTGAAATAGCCTCCTAAGAACTAGTATGGTTGATGATGATATCTATATCTCAAATGACCTCCATTAGGTCAAAATTAAATCTTATACTATATCTAAAGTGTCAAACACCAAAACATTGTTTGACTCATCCTTTTATATGAACTATGTCTCAATAGGGAATGTTAATCTTAAACACTTGTCTCAAGCTATCTTTTATACAAATTTACAATCGTATTAGTTAGGCATCTAACTTTCTCTAACTAGGAAACTAGAAAATTCTAGAACAACATTTTCATTTTAGAAAATGCTAGCTAGGCAACTACCATATCTAGTTGATAGGTGATCCTAATTTGGAATTAGGATCAAGCATCCTTAGCCAACTCGCTAATGTTAGGAGATGTAATGTCCCGAAAACTAATGGAATAATATCTAAACTTGGTTTCGGGGGGGGGGGGGTTATAGAACTTATATATCAAAATCAAGAAAAGATGCAACCCAAAACTATATTTATAACATAGTCATTTACACCAGAACTTCTTGAAAGACATCTTGTACATATGTTTACATGACCCATAGGTGTAGCAAAACTACAAAAAAAGAAAACTAAATATGATCTTGACATTACTTCTAGGATCTCACAAGATAGTCTATGACAAGATAGATGCATACACCTACATCCATAGAATTGAACTATCACAAGAAAGATTTTCTTTAGCCCAAATGGGAGGATGAGAGTTATACAATTGTCTAAATATGGCAAACAAAAATGAAAAATATAGAAGCAAGACATCTTTTATTTAACTCAACTATATTCTAAATCATTTCTTCAAATGACAACAATATCAGAAGAAAACAAAATGATACCGAATAGAACTGTAACAAACTAAAATTCATGTATAATATTAGTTTCAACCTTTTTCTAAGCTTTTCTTTCCTTTTTGTCCTTGATGTTTAATTAGTGGAAATTATTAAGGTTTGGTGTACATTTTTCCCAATATTTTACTTTATAAGGAGTAAAGCACAAATATCTCAGTGAAAGCTTACTAATGGGTTTAAATTGCAAAATTACCACTTAAGAGATATAATGATAAAATGAAAATTGATTTTCCTGCAAACTTGAGTCCATGAGGAGAGTGTAATGCTGCCCTCTCACTTCCCCACCTGACGCCCAACTCTGGTTCATTAGCCGAAAGCACAACCCAGTGGCAGATATCATCGCTAAACACTCCATGTATACCTCTACAGAGAGTAGCTTCACATATTGTAAGCCTTCTTGGCTAATAAAGGATATCAACATCCAATTTTCTATAATTTGGCCCAAACTAGAGATCGAGATGAATAATAATTAGTCTCTATGTCATAAAAAAATCAATCTAGAAGTTTCTATGGCTTTTGTGTGGGAAAAAGAAAGAAAATCCTAAAAGTGAAGATAATGTGATAATAAATGAGTTTATTTTCCCATTGAGTGAATATAAAGATAAATTGCCTAAAAATTATAGAAGTGGAACTTAGAGGATAATTATAAACCCAAAATGTTTCCTTTGGGTATAAGTTTGCTTGGGTGATAAGTTTTACAACTTTTAGAAAATTGGTAATTATAATTAAATTATTTGAAAGTGAAATCGAAGATAACTTAAAAATGCAAAATAAAATATTTAGTAACTCCAAAAGTAACAATGGATGCCAAATTCGTGTTCTACATATTAAAATATACCTTTGAGTGAATTTTTACTCAATTTGGAGAATATTTGATTAAAGAGTGAAATTAGGTGAGAGAAATTGTGTAGAACCTTCAATATATTAAATAAATGAAAAAAATAATCCCAACATGTAAAATTAATGGAAAATTCGTATCCAAGGCACTTCATGTGACTTGTGGGTGAAGTTTCATCAAATTTGGAGAATCTTATCACCATTAATGAAGGAGGAAAAAAAATAAGTTTTGATTTATTTAACACATTAAAAGTTTCCAAAAGGAAAAACTAATTGAATATTAGGATTCTTCGTATCAAAGTTAGGCTTCGTGTCAATTTTCATTTAATTTGGAACATGTTTGTTCCTTCACATGAGGAGAGAGAAAAAGGGAAATTAATATATCGACACTTTAGTCCTATTTGGTTTAGGATTGCATTTATCTTGTCACACTGTATTTTTCCTTTATTTTTCTCTTTTTCATGCCAGTGGATGACTAGGATGAGAGTAGATGATCATGACCCATGATCTGATAGTCCTCCATTGTCATCTAGCTCATGATTGAATAGGAAAATCGGATCAGTTACAACACGATTTTCAAATCGTGATTTCTTCCTCTCTACTCAATCTTTTTTTTGTGATTTCTTCCTCTCTACTCAATCTTTTTTCGTGATTTCTTCTGCTATAGTTTTGTAATACGATTCCACACATGTTTATCCATGTTTTGTGGGGGTTTCATGGATTGAAAACTTAAAATGTATTATCCTCGCAAATTCAGTCTCTACCCTCTTCACTTCAACTCTCAACCCAAACTATAAATACCCCTACCTGAGGCTTGTTGGGTTTCCTTGCTACTCAACCATACCTCCAATTTCCCTCATGCTCTTGTGGTTTGTTCGTCGGTGATCGAGTTTTGTCCCTGTGCTTACGGCAGAGCATTGTCCTTCTCCTCGTGGTCTCTGGGTGAATTGGAACCTTTGGTGAGTTCGACTTCCTTTCCCTTTTCTTTTCTTGCTCACATTTTCAATTTTGGTCGCATGTCATGGTTTTGCCCAAAATTTGGGGTCTTGTAGTAAGATCGAGAACCAGTCATGGCGTGAGCTACTATGGGAGACAATCCCATGGGTGAAATACCTATTGTGTCCCTCTCGTTTTCTTCTTTCCCTCATTTGCCACCTTAGGACAGAGATATCTTTTCGCCCGATTTTGTTTTGCTTTGGGGTGAGTCAAGGTCATACCTTTGACTCCAGACTTGGTTGGCTCTAATTGGGCCAAGTCAGTGAGGCAGATCCCCTCTTCGCTTTTTCTTTGGAACTTTGCGATCACTTTTTCCTACATGGCATGCTCTTATTGGTTGGTTTTCATAAAATCATAACTAATTATTCCTATGTCCAAAATTAAAAATAAAATATGTTCTGAACTCAAAAAATCTCATATTTCTAATAAAAATAGTTCCAAAGGATGATTTTGAGTTTTGTCAAAAGTGATTTTTAGAAAATGAATTAAATGACTAAAAATCACCAAAAATATACCTAAATATTCATAACTCCAAAATATACAATATTAAATGTTTTCTTAATCAGAAAAACCTAACTTAGACAATGGTGATAGTTTTAGAGTCAAAAATTAGGTTTTGTTTGAAAAATCCAAAAGTTAGGGTTTCCTTGCCTTTATACATGAGTAAACCCTAATTCATGTTTAAACATTGGAAAATAGGAAAATAAGCTTTGGGAATGGATTATAGTAGTGAAGAAGAAGTATTTGGATCTCTTAAGAAAAGGTATGTGCTTTCCTTACACCTAAGTTGGGAAGATTTGTAACTTAACCTAGTTTCCCTAATGAGGGTTCTTTAAAACCCTAATTTCTCTATTGACAATTCCTTTGTTATATTTGCCTCAAAATCAATTTTATTAGTTATTTGTTGGGTCTTGTATGCCACTGCCATGTTTATATTTACTTAGTGGTACTTTTATATAACCACCCATAGTTAGGGCATGTGTAAATTCACCCTGGGGAATGTGTTACTCTCCCCAATATAGAATATATGTAGGTGATCGGAATGTGCTACTCTCCCTCACCTATTGGTTGAGGTTAGGTAGGTGCCTCAATCCTACATAGTTTAGGTAGTCAATATTAATCATGCATGCAACCTTTTCACTATTTTGTTATGTCAAGCATATATTTACTTATGCCTCATTCTTTTGACTATCTTCATCTTATGATGAAATCTTAGCCTTATTTCCTTATAGTTTTCTTATCTTTTGTTCTTGTTCATTTTCTCTGACACATACCTTATTTTTATTTCCCCTTTTGCTAGGTGTTTTCCCAACCACCCAGGGTTAGATCAAGGTATTGAACAAGACCAAGAGGATCAAGTTCAGGAGTAGTAGATACAAGTTTTGCTATCAAGGATGACTAGGTTACTTATTGCTAGATCCTATAGTTTCTTTATGTTCTTTTCCTTTTCAAAGAAACTCATGTAGTGAACAAGAGTTCAAAATCAATGTAATAACTTAGTTTCTTTCCGCTGCTATTGACATTTCATAAGTATCTGAATCATGCTTATTTACTTGGAATATTATACATGCATTCCACAGTGTCTATTTTTCTTGGAAAAAGTGGATGTTTTGTATTTCCTTTAAATTTTAGTAAGGAGGTGATATTGCCTCTTTACAGCATGGTATCAGAGCATGTTGGGAAACTACTAGGGCATAAGTTGAAAGCAAGGGTGTCTAGAATGGATGAGGGTCTGGGGGATGGCAATATTTTCCTTTGCGCCACTAGCTTGGTTTATGGAGACTCCCACATCCATATGATACTGGCTTGGCCTGTGTTGATACTGACTGCCTAAAATAGTATGCTCAGAGGCAATAGTAGCCTTATCCATCCTTCTTACCTACTCCTATTATGTTATGTCATACCCTTATCTTTCAGGAAGGGAGATTTGTTTGGAAACATGAACAACTCTTCTTCTGGAGCCACCTCCGACAACATTGACAACCATGATACTTTGATGACTCCCTCCAACACTGAGACAGTCCCTACTACCCATGTTGGCACCCCTCTTCTAACCCATGAGCAAGAGTTGACCATGTTGCGCCAGCTGCTCTCGACTACCTTGGTGGGACATCTCTCCAACGCTGCAGCTGCTGCAGCCAAGCCAAAGGAGTTCACCCTTACAGACTTCATCAAGATGCAACCATCATACTTCAAGGGCGGGAGTGAGCCAAACATGGTTGATAAAGCCGATGACTGGGTTCTGACTCTAGAGCATACCTTCGAGGGCATGGCATATCCTCCTTACCTGAAGGTTCGCTTTGCAACATATGTGTTGGATGGTCTGACACAAGTGTGGTGGACGGGTATGTCTCATACCTGTGATACATCAAGCATGTCTTGCGAAGAGTTCCTCAAGCTCTTCCGTAAGAAGTATATTTTCCTAGCATACCTGAAGAGGAAGGAAGTAGAGTTTTATAGTCTGTGTCAAGGAAGCTTGAGCATCTCTGAGTATGTGCATCATTATCTTCTCTTGGAGCGCTATGTAGTGGACCTTAGAGCTGAAAGGAGATCAACCATGTTTCTTGAGGGTTTAAGCTACAGCGTAGGATGCAACCTTGTTCCCCAGTTGTCATTGACCTTTTAAAAAATGGTGTACAAGGCTTTGGTGATCAAGTCATACCATGAGTTGCAGTCTTTTAGGCACAATAACAACAATAAGAGGAAGAATGTTGGTGGAAACCTAGGACGTGACAAGTGCAACCGTTGCTCACATTCTCCCCTGATAGGAAGGTGCCCTGCTGTCAATGGTCAACCTCATAGAGATGATCAACCTACACCTATTGCCACAAGTGCGATCAAGCTAGACACATTCGACCCAACTGCCCTAAGCTTGGGTGAGGAACAACTCCAGTTTAGCAGCCACAACAACATCAACATCCATCTCCAAGAAACAACAACCAGAACCGGTAAGGCTAACAGTGACTTGTGTAAAGGCGGAACGGAAGGGTGTTTGCCCTTAATGCTGAGGAAGATGAAGGAGATAATGAATTCATCAAAGGAACCCTTCATCTTAATATACATACAGTTAAAGCACTCTTCAATTCTAGTTCATTGAATACGTTCATATCATCTGATTTTGCTTCCCTTTTAGAGATAGAATCAGAATATATGGATCATATTTTAGATGTAAAAACCCCTAGTGGTAGGATCTTCTCTTCTTATCTCAAACTCCTAACCATGGACCTTTGTATCTCTGGTACAATGCTTCCCTCAGATTTTATCTTGCTTGACATGACCGCCTTTGATGTCATCCTGGGGATGGATTGGTTGAAGAGATACAAAGTTGTCTTGTTTTGTGAGGTATCAAAAGTTAGTTTGTTACATTCTATTGTGGGAAGGATGTGTGTCAAGGGTAGGAAGCAAGAGGATCAGTAGTTTGTCATCTCTACCATCAAAGTTGAAAATCTTGTCTCACAAGGGTGTAGATCATTCTTAGCTTCTATCATCCTCGATGCTACACCTCCTTCTCTCGATCACATAGATGTTTTGAAGGACTTCCCCAGTGTTTTTCCTGAAGAGTTCCCTAGCTCGCCCCAAACTCGCGAGGTGGAGTTTTCCATCAAGCTTGCACTAGGAACCTCTCCCATCTTGAAGCCTCCTTATCGCTTGGCCTCTAGAGAACTCACTGAGCTTAAGAAGTAGCTTCAGGAGCTTCTTGATATGGGCTTTGTACGCCCTAGTGTTTCACCTTGGGGAGCCCCTATTTGTTTGTGAAGAAGAAGGATGGTTCATTGCGTATGTCCATGGATTATCGTATACTCAATCAAGTGACGAAAAAGAACCACTATCCTTTACCTCGCATCGATGATCTATTTGACCAGCTGAAGTCAGCCACTATGTTCTCGAGGATGGATCTATGAAGTGGCTACTACCAGATGCGTGTGAAGGATGAGGATGTCCCGAAGACAACTTTCAAAACATGTTATGGACATTATGAGTTATTTATCATGCCTTTCGGTTTGACTAATACCCCTGCTACTTTCATGGACTTGATGAATCAAGTATTCTGTCCTTACCTCGATCAGTTCATGGTGGTGTTCATTGATGATTTGTTGGCCTACTCTGAATCTGAAGAACAACATCATGAACATTTGCAGATCGTTCTAAACACACTAAGAGAAAATCAATTGTATGCTAAATTCTCAAAGTGTGAGTTTTGGATCAAGGAAGTGATGTTCTTGGGTCACATGATTTTTGCAGGACATATTGTTATTGATCCTGCAAAGGTAGAAGTTGTGAATAAGTGGAAAGCTCTGAAGACCCCGTCTGAGATCTGTAGTTTCCTCAGTTAAGCAGGTTACTATCGAAAGTTTATCAAGAGTTTTTCTGAGCTTTCTCTTCCTCTAACAAAGGTTACAAGAAAAGAAGTCAAGTTTGTATGGACACTTGAATGTGAGGATGGTTTTTAGAAGCTAAAAAGTTGTTTGACGTCTGATATTGTTCTTGATCTACGTATTGAAGGCAAACCCTATATTATTTTCACTGATGTTTCTAAGAAAGGATTAGGGTGTGTCTTAATGTAAGAGGATCGAGTGATTTCCTATGCTTCGTACTAGTTGAAACCTAATGAAGAGAGATGGTCTACCCATGATTTAGAGCTAGCATCCATCGTGCATGCTTTAAAGATCTGGTGACACTATTTGTATGGAGTGAAGTTTGAAGTTTTCTCAGATCACAAGAGTTTGAGGCATCTATTGACACAGAAGGATCTAAACCTAAGGTAGCATAGATGGATGGAGTATCTCAAGGACTACAAATTGACCATCACCTATCATCCTGGTAAAGTGAATGTAATCGCCAGTGCTTTGAGTCAGAAGAAGAATGCAGTATGTGCTGCCATGAACCTAGAGTTTGTTTCATGTTGGCAACTACAACATGATGATGATGAAGATGTTGAGAAGTTGTGTGTTCACATGGCTAGTTTTTCCATTACACCTTCTTGGATTTTGGAAGTTGTTGTTGCACAACTTGAAAGTTCGGAGCTTGAAGAGATGAAAACCTTAGCTGAGAAGCCACAGTCTGACTTTTCAATTGGAGTGGATGGAGCTATTCATTTCTAACAAAGGTTGTGGATACCTAAAGTTGGGAACATGTGACAAAAGGTTTTGAGTGAAGACCATGGGTCTAAGTACACCATACACCCTAGTACTACCAAGATTTACAAGGACCTGCAGTGAAGTTTTTGGTGGAAGAACATGAAGAAGGATATTGCTCTACTCGTCGTGAAGTGTTTGACTTGTCATAGAGGCCTTTATTGCATCAGATTGTTGTTGATTCCGAAGAATGATCATCCGTCTATCCTTGGGAAAGATTTTAGGCCGATTTCGATTGAAAATATGGCCTTACGCATCCTTGCCAGAGTTGTGAGCAATAGGATGGGTCCTCTTATGAAGAAGATTATTTCCAAGAATCAAGGAGCTTTTGTTAAAGGTAATGACATCACTCATCATATCCGTCTAGCTAGAGAAGTAATGCATGATATCAATAGTAGCAATGGATCTCCGAATGTTGTGGTGAAATATGATATGTCGAGGGCATATGACAGGGTGGATTGGAATGTTCTCAGGGGCTGTCTTGCGGCGTTTGGTTTTTTGAATGATGCCATTGAGTTATTTCTGAGCTTCTTTGTGCACACATGGGCAACGGTTCACATTGGGGATGAGACGGCAGGCTTCTTTTCGATCTCTAGGGGGTTGAAGCAAGGAAATGCTATATCTCCTTTCCTTTTTATTATCTTTGAAGAGCTTATATGTAGAAGGATGGAGAGATTGACGCAGGAGGTTGCTATTCGAAGGTTTCTGACGAGGGGACAGGCGTTGGCGCCCACAATGTTATTATATGCGGATGATGTTGTGTTGTTCTTCAATGGGGATCTTGATTCCATCTTGGCGGTTAAACAGTTGTTTGAAGAGTATGAGAAGGCGACGGGTCAGATGATAAACAGAGATAAGTCGATGTGTGTTATTGGGAAGGTTGACACTGATATGGAGGTGGCCATTGCCACAAGGTTGGGGGTTGGAACTGCGTCTCAATCCTTCACTTACTTGGGCGTGCCGATTTCCAAAGGTAGATTGAAATTACATGAATATGATTTTCTGATAGAGAAGGTGAACAAGAAGATGGCATCCTGGAAGACGAGACTTCTGTCTTTTGCAGGGAGGAGACTTCTGATTGCACATGTTCTTTCGGCGGTATCGGTGTACACGGCGGCTGCACTTGGTATCCCGGCAGGGATCGTTGACAGAATTGAGAAAAAATTATCTGAGTTCTTATGGGCTGATCGGGCTGGTCATCACAGAAAGGCATGGATTGGTTGGAAAGGTGTTGCGTCACCTATGCTTGATGGTGGTCTCGGTATTACTTCTTTGAAGATGGTGAATGAATCGTTTGTGGCCAAAGCTTGTTGGGAGGTGCTGCAAGGTGAGTCTCTTTGGGCATGTTTTTGTAGAAACAAATATGCAAATTCAAAGAGAGGAAGATCAGGCGATTATCCTGAGTTTCTCAGAATTAGCAGTACTCCTTCTCCTTTCTGGAAGAGAGTATGGGAGATGTTCCCCAAGATGTTCCCTCAGTGTAGATGGCTGATTGGAAAAGGTGATGTTTCTTTTTGGGATGCGAGATGGTGCGATGAGCGGCTTAGAGAATATGCCGTCTTTGCCAGTGACAGGAGATACCCGATCAGAGTCAATGATCTATGGCAGGATGATAATGGATGGGATTGGGAATCCATCTATCAGCTGGTCGGGGATGAGGGAATTGATCTTATTGCTAGAGCGGATTGCTGGATTTCGGATGACAATGATGAACTCATATGGACCATGGAACATGATGGACGCTTTACTATGAGATCAGCCAAGAATTTGTTATGGACGCCATGTCTTCAGGGGCCGGTGGACTTAGGTAAGTTGTGGAAGATTAACATGCCGAGAGCTACTTCGATAGTGTGGAAGATGCTTAGACAGGCGCTACCTACCGATGATAATATTAAATACAAATGTTGCATTCAGATGGCATCACGATGCGACTGTTGTGATGTTCCACAAGAAGAGGAGACGTCACACCTTTTCTTTCATGGACAAGTGGCGTCGTTCTTTTGGAGGAGATTCTCGGAGCTTACTGGAAAGGATAGGCCGACAGACAATATGACTTTGATGCATACCTGTTTGTTGGGGTTATCTAGAAACCTTGCAGATTGGTTATCTGGCATGATTGCGGTGGCCATTCCGATTAGTGTTTGGAGGATCAGGTGTGCTACCAGGTTTGATGGCAAGGTAAGGATGTGCGAGAAGGAATGGAAGAGGATTGTGGAAGGAGTGAATAATAAGTTGTTGAAGATTTCGTTTCATGTGATGAGTGGATCGGATATCTATAGAAGAATGGCTGCGGGGGGTTTTCGTGAGCCAAGGACGAGAATGAGGGAGATCAAACTGATGAGATGGGAGAGACCTGATGTTTACAATCTTAAGATGAACATTACGGTGGGCAGAAACAAGTGTGAAGACGGCAACTATAGAAGATGGGGAGCTGGTTTGGTCAGAAATCACAATGCAGATGTGTGCATGATGTTCTTTGCATGGCTCACGCATCCGGAGTTCATGATGGCGTACTTACAGGCTTGTGTGATTGGTATGAAGATTGCCAGAGACCAGATAATGCAAATCTCATGTATGGAGATTGATGACAAAGGTGTCCATGACATTCTTTGGAGAGATGAGAAGGGACCTTGGAGGGCAAGGAAGGTGTTGAAGGAGATTAGAGAGGAGTTGAGAGATAATAACATCATGGGATCGTTAGTTCATAAGGTGGTGAACTCTATCCCTAGACAGTTTGGTAGATGGAGTACACGAGTGGATGATTTTATCATCACTACGGATGGTCATAATGTTCCTTGTAGGATACGGGGGATGCTGGCTCTTGAGAAGAGAAAGGTTCCTTATGTGGTTCTTAATGATGGGGATGATACCTGCGGTTTATAAGCAGGAGTTGTACGTTTGATTGATTTGCCTGCGTGAGGGGGGCGGGATGAATAGAATTCCCCCTGGCTTAACCAAAAAAAAAAAAAAAAGTCAAGATCGAGCATCAATGACCTGGTGGTCTTCTGCACTCACTTGAGATTCCAAAATGGAAATGGGAGAAGATTACTATGGACTTTGTCACTGGTTTTCCTAAGACTAGGAAGGGTTTTGATGTTGTGTGGGTTGTGATTGATCGACTTCCTAAATCTACCCACTTTTTGCCTTTCAAGTCCACTTACAAGGTTGATGAGATGGCTCAGTTGTATGTGAATTGGATCGTTCGTCTACATGGAGTTACTAAAGTGATAGTGTCTAATCTTGACCCGAAGTTCACCTCTTAGTTGTGGAGTTAGATTCAAGTAGAGATGGGTACTGACTTGCATTTCAATACGACTTATCATCCTCAAACTGATGGTAAATCTGAAAGGACAGTGCAGATTTTGGAAGATCTTCTTCGTGCCTGTGTTATGGATTGGGGAGGTGTATGGGATAAGTTTCTTCCATTAGTAGTGTTTTCTTATAATAATAGCTACCAAGCTAGTATTGGTATGCCACCTTATGAAGCTTTGTATGGAAGTCCTTGTCGTTCTCCGTTACATTGGGATGATGTGGGGGAATGAGATCTAGTGAAGTCTGATGATATGCATATGATGATAGAGAAGGTTTAGTTGATCAAGAAGAATATGAAAGCTACTCAAGATCGAAAAAAGATGTATGTTGATAAGAAAAGGTCTGATGTGAGTTTCTTAGTAGGAGATTGTGCCTTCTTGAAGATCAAGCCTATATGTTCTATTGTAAGATCTAAAGTTAAAGGCAAGCTTAGTCCTCGTTATGTTGGACCATTTGAGATTTTGGATAAGTTTGGAGATTGTGCATACTGTACAACTCTCCCTCCTTCCTATGATAAGATCCATAATGTGTTTCATGTCTCTGTGCTGAGAAAGTATGTGAAGGACCCTTCTCATGTACTCTCAATTGAACCTATGGAGATTCAAAAGAATCTGACTTATGAAGAGTTACCTATGAAGATCCTTGGCTCTCAAGTTAAGCAATTGAAAAACAAGGAGATCGAGTTGGTGAAGGTTTTATTGCAGTATCATGGTTTGGAAGAAACCACTTGGGAGCTTAGAGATGAGATGTTATGTACTCACCCTTCTCTTTTTGTATGAGATTTCAGGGACGAAATCCCTTTTAATGGGTGGAGTGCTGTAACAAATTGAAATTCATGTATAATATTAGTTTCAGCCTTTTTGTAAACTTTTCTTTCCTTTTTGTCCTTGATGTTGAATTAGTGGAAATTATTAAGGTTTGGTGTACATTTGTTCCCAATATTTTACTTTATAAGGAGTAAAGCACAAATATCTCAGTGAAAGCTTACTATGGGTTTAAATTGCAAATTGACCACTTAAGAGATATAAGGATAAAATAAAAATCGATCTAAAAGTTTCTATGGTTTTTGCGTGGGAAAAGAAAGAAAATCCTAAAAGTGAAGATAATGTGACAATAGATGAATTTATTTTCCCATTGAGTGAATATAAGGATAAATTGCCTAAAAATTATAAAAGTGGAACTTAAAGGATAATTCTAAACCCAAATTTGTTTCCTTTGGGTATAAGTTTGCTTGGGTGATGAGTTTTACAATGTTTGGAAAATTGGAAATTATAATTGAATATTTGAAAGAGGAAATAGGGGATAAATTAATAATACAAATAAAATCTTTAATAACTCCAAAAGTAACAATGGATGCCAAATTCGTGTTCTACATACTAAAATATACCTTTGCGTGATTTTCACTCAATTTGGAGAATATTTGATTAAAGAGTGAATTAAGTGAGAGAAAGTGTGTAGAACCTTCAATATATTAAATAAATGATTAAATAATCCCAACATGTAAAATTAATGGAAAATTCGTATCCAAGGCACTTAATGTGACTTGTGGGTGAAGTTTCACCAAATTTGGAGAATCTTATCATCATTAATGAAGGAGGAAAGAGAAAATAAGTTTTGATATATTTAACACATTAAAAGTTCCCAAAAGGCAAAACTAATTACAATTCAGATTCCTCATATCAAAATTAGGCTTAGTCTCAATTTTCATTTAATTTGCAACATGTTTGCCCCTTCAAATGAGGTGAGAGAAAAAGGGAAATTAATATATCCACACTTTAGTCCTATTTGGTTTAGGATTGCATTTATCCTGTCACATAGTATTTTTCCTTTATCTTACTCTTTTTCATGCCAGTGGATAGCCAGGATGAGAGCAGATGATCACAACCCGCAATCTGATGGTCCTCCATCGTCGTCTAGCTTGAGATTGAATAGGAAAATTGGATTAGTTACAACACCATTTTCAAATATTGATTTCTTCCTCTCTACTCAATCTTTTTTCACAACTTCTTCTCCTATAGTTTCCTAATATGATTCTATACATGTTGATTCATGCTTTGTGAGGGTTTCATGGATTATTTAGGGAAAATCCAAAACATATTATCCTTGCAAGTTCGATCTCTACCCTCTTCACTTCAACCCTCAACCCAACCTATAGATACCCCTACCCGAGGCTTGCTGGGTTCCCTTGCAACTCAACCATACCTCCCATTTCCATCATGCTCTTGTGCCTATTTTTCAATGATCAATTTTTGTCCCTATGCTTGCATAGAGCATTCTCCTTCTCCTCGTGGTCTCTGGGCAAATTGGAATCTTCGGTGAGTTCGAATTCCTTTCCTTTTTCTTTTCTTGCTTGTGTTTTTGCTTTTGGTTGCATGTCACAGTTTTGCCAACAATTTGGGGTCTCACAGCAAGCTTGAGTGCCAATAATGGCATGAACTTCTGTGGGAGACAATCCCATGGGTGAAATACCCATTGTGTCCCTCTCATTTTCTTCTTTCCTTCATTTTCCACCTTAGGGCAGAGATGTCTTTTCGCCTAGTTTTGTTTTTCTTTGGGGCAAGTCAACATCGCGCCTTTGACTCCTGACTTGGTCGGCTTTGATTGGTCCAAGTTAGTGAAGTGGGTCCCCTCTTTGCTTTTTCTTTGGTGCTTTGCGATCGCTTTTACCTACGTGGCATGCTCTTATTGGTTGGTTTTCATAAAGTCATAACTAATTATTCCTATGTCCAAAATTAAAAAAAATGTTCTAAACTCAAAAAAATCTCATCTTTCTAATAAAAATAGTTCTAAAGGATGATTTCGAGTTTTGTCAGAAGTGATGTTTAGAAAATGAATTAAATGACTAAAAATCACCAAAAATACACCTAAATATTCATAACTCCAAAATATACAATATTATATGTTTTCTTAATCAGATAAACCTAACTAAGACAATGGTGATAGTTTCAGAGTCAAAATTGAGGTTTTGTTTAAAAAGTCCAAAAGTTAGGGTTTCCTTGCCTTTATACTTGAGTAAACCCTAATTCATGTTTAAACATTGGAAAATAGGAAAATAAGCTTTGGGAATCGATTAAAGTAGTGAAGAAGATGTATTTGGATATCTTAAGAAAAGGTATGTACTTTCCTTACACCTAAGTTGGGAAGATTTGTTACTTAACCTAGTTTCCCTAATGAGGCTTCTATAAAACCCTAATTTCTCTTTTGACAATTCCTTAGTTATATTTGCCTCAAAATTAGTTTTATTAGTTATTTCTTGGGTCTTGTACCCCACTTCCATGTTTATATATACTTGATGCTTATACTTGCCATATTTCTTAGTATGTTGATTTATTAAACTATTGAACTAGTGTAGTGGTACTTTTGTACAACCACCCATAGATAGGGCATGTGTAAATTCACCCTAGGGAATGTGTTACTCTCCCCAATATAGAATATTTGTAGGTGACCGGAATGTGTTACTCTCCCTCACCTATTGGTTGAGGTTAGGTAGGTGCCTCAATCCTACATAGTTTAGGTAGTAAATATTAATCATGCATGCAACCTTTTCACTATTTGGTTATGACAAAAATCTATTTACTTATGCCTCATTCTTTTGAGTATCTTAATTTTATAATGAAATCTTAGCCTTATTTCCTTACAGTTTTGTTATCTTTTGTTCTTATTCATTTTGTCTTACACATACCTTATTTTTCTTTCCTCTTTTGTTGGGTGTTTTCCCAACCACCCAGGGTTAGATCAATGTGTTGAACAAGACCAAGAGGATCAAGTTCAGGAGTACTAGATTCAAGTTTTGCTATCAAGGATGACTAGGTTTCTTATTGCTAGATCTTATAGTTTCTTTCTATTCTTTTCTTTTTTAAAGAAACTCATGTAGTGAACAAGAGTTTAAAAGCAATGTAATAAATTAGTTTCTTTCCACTGCTATTGACATTTCATGTGTCTGAATCATGCTTATTTACTTGGAATATTATGCATGCATTCCACAGTGTCTATTTTTCTTGGAAAAGTGAATGTTTTGTATTTCCAATAAATTTTAGTAAGGAGGTGATCTCACCTCTTTACAAGAACAATGAAACATACATAATAAATAATGGTATTTTGTGTATTTTCTTTTATAAATCTTAATAAGTGGGAGACCCTATTCCATAAACAAGCTTAATTACATCTCTCAGAGAAGATGTCAATTCACCTTCGGCAACTGGCCTGCAACCAAAAAAACTTACTTACCAAGGCTTAGGATGTAATGTTTACCAAACCACCTGTAAGTACCCTAGCACACCTCCAACCACTCATGCACACTAAATGCTCTATACAATGAATTATATTACCACGTGTAGCCATCTTTTGCCTTTACAAGACCGGAAGAGGGTGCTCCTTGTGCAAATTGCCACTTAGAGTATCATTACTTAGTATGCTTAATCTTTACATGATATTATTCCCCATTACTAATAGGATCATGCTTGACTCTACATGACCAACCCAACCTCAGTATGGTAGAGCATTATACTGATTCATCCTTGACTGTGAAGGACTTAGATCCAGAACCCAAGTGTATCAATCCCCAGCCAAGACAAGTCGACACTGTTACCAAAACATCTCCCAATATGAAGTTCATAATCAAAAGGAAATTATCACGGATATACAACTCAATATGATGGATATTCATAGTTAAAGAAAAACTAGTCATGAATAAATGAATCATTAGTTATTATTTCACTATGACACCTAAAATGCAAACATGTGGGATTGTGGTTTTCAAAGAGAAAAATCTATGGCCATGACTGTGCAAGAGGTTAGGGAGCCCCCCGTGTAATCATGAAACCAATAAATACTTTCCTCTTTATGAGCTACATGCATCAATGAAACAAGATCCTAGTGACCTAAGAAATGTTTGATTGAATTCCACTTTCCAACAATATTGTATGATTCAATTAATAGGGAGAATAAAGGAAAAGTAAATAAAAAGAGAATAGAACTAGAAAGCACAAAGGCATGCTTGTTTTTCATATATAATCTTAACTCAATTATTAAGGATAATAGGTATACATATATGGAAGACCTTAGAGTAATGAAATGAAATCAATAAATAGTCAGAAAAAATTATCAGCAAAAAGTTGTATATTGTTGATAATTTGTTCCTTCTTTAAGAGCATACAAATTATGTCTACACTCCTTCTAAGTATACTACCATACCATAATAAACCATGCTTTTCATTGATGTTAATATAATAGATTATGATAAGAATTGAGAACCACTTTAAATAATCCATACTTTTCATGATTTTTATATAAGAGGTCACTATAAGGAGTGAGGGACATCTTTTCCTTGAAGCCAGATGTTCAAATAGGTTAAATATAGAGATAAAAGATGAAATTCCAAGAGTATTTTGATAGAATTTTGGCTAACAATTGATTCCTATTAGAAGAGAGAGAACCTGAGATCAAGGAGACAGAGAGTCAAGATTTCAACATGATATCTAGGAACCACATGTAGGGATCCAACCTTAGGAGATGATAGATTATGTTGCTAGAGTAACTCTCCAATTCAACATCCTCTTTAAGTTATCATTTGTCTTAGTGGCTGAATAGGGAACAATATATGGTTTCTAAAGATAGAGAGGGATTCTTGTCTTTGAGGAATAAAAAGAGGCAAGGGGACACTTTCTTTCATGTATGGAAAAGAGATTTGGAATATGAATTATGTTAAGTGGAGTTGGCTTCTAGTTATAGGAGTATGGGAGGATAGTATGGTCCAACTTGAAAAAAGTGTGCAGATGACACATGGGTATATGTATGTCATCATACGAGAGATGATTTGTAGTTCAATGGCACATGTATACATATATGTCATTTTAAGAGAGATAATTCATGGTCATATGACATATGGATGCTTATGTGTCATCTTAAGATATCTATCAATGACTAGCTGACACATGGTAGGATATGTGTCAAACATTATGTTGTTCTAGGTGTTTAAGAGAGGTGCTTTAACAACCCTCATTTTTTAGTGTCTCCTAGTTAAGAGAGACGTTAAAGTCAATAGCCATTCCTCAAAGTTTTCTAGGATCAAATCTAACAAATAATTAATAACAACAAATAATTGTCATCAATTGAATTTGAATGAATACATATATTTGAATTACATACCTTTAAGGTGTTACATGAATACTTCAAGAACTAATTTGTACATAAATGAGAAGAAGAGAGATAATTTCTAACTAATCCTCCTTGGCATGACTTTAGTAACTTCAATAGATTTCATCTTTAACTTCATGTCCTTGTATCATGTGTATCAACTATCAATAATGTCAACAAACAAAACGCATATTTCTAAATCGGTATGTGGATTCAATCAAAACATCACATCCACATATATATTCAATATGATTTATTGTAAAATATAAGCTTGTATTGTCATTATATATTCTAACCCATTCTTGATATGCTATCACATGGTAATCATTGTCCATCCTTGGACTTGTATGCATTATCCATGGATGCATGTAACCTAGGGTCCAAAATATCATTATTTACTTTATGTGGTAGTCATATTGGCACTATAGACGAACATGAATTAAATAAACAATTAATAGTTCATTTCATTCAAACTTCAAGAAACCTCGAAAAATTTTAGAAGTCGATAATGTGAGTATTCATAATTGGAGCCACATACATTATTGTAGAACCATGCAATATGATCTTCAAATACTTTATGCAATCCAATCATTAAATACATTCAAGCAATCAATCAACCATCACTCTACATGTGTTTAAACCCTAAAGGGTCACCATACATTCTTAACATGCCAATCAGACCAACGTATGTCTTAGACTAGGGCTTAGCGTTAAATCGGGTTTAGGTTAGGAATATGGGTATAAACATTAATTCCATCTTAACATGATTTCAAAGGGTTATAAACCCTAATTGAGCATTTGATGAACTCTAGTCATTATTATATCTTGATTAGCATGTTATGATTATAATAAATTGAATCATGAGGTTTTAAGATCTAAATATCAAGATGTATCATTATTAGACCCTAATCATCTTTCTTAATGACTTAGAAAGCATAACAGACCATCATTATTGGCTATATCCTATTTAGAACCTATCTTCATCATATTTCACAATATCAGATTAGATTATGAAATAATGGCATTTAATGTCCTTTGCATATTATCTTGATCTAAGGTTTCCATACGATAATGTATTATCTACACTTTTATAACTAGGAGCATATTTTTTCCATGAAAATATTTTATTTAGAATCTACACATTTCTCTTTCAAATTTCATATATAGGTTTTCTATAATCAGAGTTAGCATAGAATATCTACATTGAAAGTAAATTAAACACATTCAAGCCAATCATGTGTTGACACATCATCCTTTGGATCTTTTAATTAAACTAGACTCAGTCTGGGATTAGAGTGAGAAGACCACATTGTCCCAATTCTTACAGCAAGCCTTCAAGGGATATTTGGTCTAATGACCCTACGCATAGCTTAGTCCCCTTTACCACTGGTGCTATGAACTAAATCATATCGTGCTCATGGACATGGAGGTTAGTGTATCCCTGGACTTCTTCTTTCTCACAAACAAGCCATGCCTTGTGCCTTATGAGTCATCCACCGAGTTGTCTTAGTTGGTGCTGGTCTCCTTGGGTCAAGGGACGGCTTAGGAATCTCAGCCCAATCTTGTTGAACCTATCCAACCCTAGGGTGTGGCTGGTAGGTGACCACAACTAGGCAAAACTAGGTTCTAAATAGTTGGGTGTTCTAAAAAGTAGGAAAAAGATGGTTGAGTTGTTACCTAAGTACCTCTATGCGATGGTTGAAAGTAGATAATCCACCAGGTGGCTGCTATCTTCTCTACAAGACATGGCATTCAACATGGAGTTTTTCCATAGCTTTTCCTTGTCGTGAAGGTGGTCTGCACTGCGGTGGATGTCCCAGGGAGGTAACCCTGGGTTTCAAATTCTATGTAGGGGCTTAGAGTGCTCAGGATCCTTGTTCTCTGGGGGCTTTAGACATTTAATGCCTTATATATGCCATGGTGATAATAGAAAAGGCGAGAGATGAGAAACCCTAACAACTTAGACAACGATGCATTTGGCTTATCACAGAATGCAATGACCTATTAGGATAACACAATTGGGTGTAATAGAGCTGAGGATATAAGTCTCGTGTAGTTCAACTACTTGAAGAGGGAGGGAGACTATTGGCATGAGGAACCCTGCCTCACTGGGGAACATGGTGTGTCGGATGGAGGAGATAACTTCCCCACTCGCGGATCCAACCAGACCCTCCAGAGGGACCCGTCCTATACATATTGTCTTCATCTTATTCTTTTAGATAAAGACCCATATTGGGGAATTAATTATACCAGATAGGTCATCGATCCTTTTAATCCATTTTTGGATTATCTTTTGATTGTCATTATCTATCATGAGGCAAACGATAGATGCTTAATTCAACCGACAATTATTCAAAACTTTGGTTCTAAGTATATCCTAGATAATTTCTTAATAAATTACTTGGACCACGAAATAACTTGCAATATTTTGAAATATCATTATATATTTATCCTTAAACTAACATTATCACGGGGATATAATGTGATAAAAAATACACAATTCTTAAATTCCATTCCAAGGACCTATGTGTAGACCCAAAGTATCTCAAAAGGGTTTTACTTGGGCCATTGGTTGAACTCGTCCTTTATAATGGATCCAAGTAGCCCATGAACATCCTAACTTTGTAATTAGGTCTCAACCATCATTATTTCTTAAAAAAATATGTTGATTCCAGAGTAAAATCATGCTAACCCTAATAAAGTAATATTAGGTTACATTAAAGTATTAATCACAATTTTATGAATTCAAACTCAGCCTGTTGAGCTTAGTATTCTTTAAATGACTTAAAATCAATCCCATTCCATCGTGAATAAATTTGTGAAATTTGAGAATCTTACATTCACCACTCCTTAAAAGGAATGTGTCCCCAAAATTCAAACACACTAAGGTTAAGGTGAATGATGATTCATATTATCCTGAAACATTAGGGCTAGTAACCTTTCTTGTATGATTTTAGCTAGCTTTTCTTTTAATAACTTTACTTTTTATGAACATTATCTTCGTTACAGAGGTTGGAATCCCAATTTAATCAAAGAAAAGTTCCATACCCACAAACATGCATGTTATTATTACTTAATGATTTCAATTTCACTTGTTGATTACATTTTCACCTTGGTTTCAAACTATCATTCATCTATTTTTGTATAAGGGTGAGGTAGAAACTCTATACCCAAGATCATGTCATTTATTTCAACTTAGGGTATTCATTCCCACATAGCCATTGTGTATTACATGTGTCTACCAAATCTCTAACACACATAATAAGATGAAATAAACATTTGGCTGCAGTCCAACTACAAAGTTCATCATATTCTATGTGTAGTGATAGTGTATCCACACATTATCTTGTAATTTCAAATTTTCATGTCGAGTCATCCTAAAAAAATGACTCCAAACTATGAACATATTTTAATTCCAAGATTTTTTTAATCAAATTTCATGTACTCAAGGGATAGTGATTTTCTCATAATTCTTGAGTTTATGCACAGCTTACATTATGTTCTATTTCAATAATAACTGCATAACTCCTTGTATTCTTTTTATCTAAAATTCATGTATCATTAGCCTTATCCATTCCCTTAAGGTATCTAGGGTATAGATATCATTGGAGTGACCTTCCTCTGGCCCCAAGGGCCTCATGTACATGCTTGACCCACGAGCTTTATGCATTAAAGGAGTTTCATTTCCACTTAACCCTTTAGTCTTTAGGTTCACATGGAGTGGCCATCTCCTAACCCCTTGGGCCTTGTGTGCATGTGGATGGCAATCTCTGTCCCCTTGAGTCGTATGTACTTAGGAAATGATCAACTCTTAACCCCTTGGGTTTCATCTACCCTTATGCATCCCTACTTGGCCCTAGGATTGACTTAGGACTCTACCCTTCATAGGGTTTATTGAGAAGTTACACTACTACAGAGCATGCCTTTAGCATCAGTTAATTAAGGCCTTTAGTGTCGGTTTCCAAACAAAACCTAAGTGGACGCCACTAAAGGTGGACCCCTTCGGCGTCGGTTCCCTAACTGATGCCAAAACGCTTCCCGCCACCAAAAATGTACCAATAAAGGGATTATAAGCGCCGGTTATTTAAGAAAACCGACACTATAGAGTGGTTACAGACATCGGTTATTAAAAGAACCGACACCATTACCCTTCCCGCCATCAATAAAGCGCCAGTAAGGGCACTATCAGCGTCGGTTCTTGTATATAACTGACACTATATCTTGATAAATTCATCAATTTTATGCAAATAACTAACGCCATATCACTGCCAGCATGGACGTGTTGGCCAACACGGCCATGGAAATAGGCGTCAGTTTTTACCGACAACCGACACTAGGACGGGATACATACGTTGATTTTTTGCTAATAACCGATGCCGTATGATTTTGGTGTTGGTTGTTTATAAACAACCAATGCCTATTTGCTTTTTCTTTTTCTTATCAGTTTGCAGGCATGTTGTATGGCTGGTCAGCAAGATGCAGAACATGTAGTTCAGTTCTGAACTGTAAATTTACAACATCCATTGATATCAGCCATACAGCATGCCACAAACCTGTAAAGTTATTCACATTCAGACACATGTATTGATCAGATACATGTAGAAACCTGTAAAGTTATTTACATACACATTCTGTTCCATTCATTTCATCTTTTTCACATTTAGACACATGTAGAAACATTCATGTATTGATTAGAAAAAGTCGTTCACATTCACATTCACACACATGACAATTCATAAAAACTCATTCACATTCACACAAAAATAATTATGAGAACAAAGTTATTCTTTATTCATCGTCGTCATCATTGTCAATAAAATTATATTTAAAAATTCCCACTCTTTGTAGGGATTTTGCCCATTCTTCTCTTACAACATCTAATTCCTCTCTCGTATAGGGAGTATGTACATCTAATAGCTTTCCACATGTGTTGAAGTTAGTTTTAAAGACCTGTAAAGAGAATGACATATATATAATTAATAATATATAATAAGATTGATATATTTCATATTATCTAATGAGACTATGTATAATACCTTTTGTATCATATCGATTTCCATTATGGCATGTTTGATTATTAGGTCCATAAATCGCATCACATAGTAGGCACATGCCCAACCGTTGTCTTGTGTAGCACACTATAAATTGAAACATATAAAATATTCAAAAATACAAATAAGCACAGTTCACATAAATAATATATACATTGGAGTCAGGAAATTACTTTCACATTCTCCCAAATTAGTGACAGATTCTTTTTCCTAGGGACCTTTCCTCCAACTTTTTTGTACTCTTGTAAAGCCCTACATATGTTAATGTAACACATTAAATTTCATAATTAAATAGTAATGTAGTAACAGATGTTAACGGATATAAAAACATGAAATTTTTCATGAAAATAATGGCCTTTTAATTGCATGTCCATATAATGTATTCAACTCATTCCCCGCAGGATCTAGATAATAGACAATGAATGTCTTGGGGAAAATAACTAGTAACTCCCAATGTTTACCACTACATGTAAGAAAGTAGAAAATTAATAATTCAAAATCCACAATAAAAATGTAATTTGCTTAAGTCCAAATTATAAGCAAAGTAAACTTACTTGACATTGAATGAAGCTATTATCACCGTCTTATTATTTTTACCAAAATATTAAAAAGCATCACAACAATATGAAGTAACTGAAGAATGGTCTGCATCTACAAGACTAATCAAAGATGGAACCAAAAATCCCACATGGGAAAACCCAAAATCTATACATATCGTGTGTAAGTGGCTGCAAAACATGCATTACATATGCATTTATATATAAGAAACCAGATCACCGTATATAAAACAAGGTATATGTGTGATGGAGTAGACTTTTGATATCCTTAAATGTCCAATGACATAAGTGGATTCATGCATCTTGAGTTGTTTTGAGAAGTTCCAAGTATTTTTGGTAACTTTGAGTGTTGGTTGATGTTGACTTTATGACCGAGATATATTAATTTATGACATGTTGAGGTATATATTGGATAGGTCAAACGTCAAACGAATGATGTTGGCACCAAATTTGGAAAGGAAGTGCCTTGAGTTGTATTTAAGTTGTGGTTAAAGATTCATAATATTTCGATGTTCCTAGATGGGGTTATTTAGGCATCAATATAGTGAAATAATGTTCTTTCCAAGTACAATGTATCGAAGTCTAAAATCCTTATAGCCTATGTTGTCCATGAGTAGACAAGTCACGTGGGTAGAACTGTCCTGAATCTGTGCAGTAGATGCATAGCCACAGACTGGCTATGTGGCATCGTCACACCCTTTGGATGGCCAGATCTAATGGAGCAGAACCCTTACCCTACCTTCAGTCTGAAATGGGGACGTGGGAGTACATTTGCAAGGCATCACGTTCCACATTACCACGATCACCCATCGTGGGAGAGAAGGAAAACCAAAGTAGGGATTGAATAGTCGTGCCATGGGGAGAGGAACTGGTCGACTCTCACCAGAGAACTCTAAAGACACTAGGCAGGAACAAGAAGGATGGGAGACTCTGGTGTGAGATCGCAGGCCAAAGACTAGAGGTCTGAAGAGAGGACCAAAGGAAGATCGTTGTTGGCTGGAGTTGCAGGTCACGGTAGCAAGACTGTTGGGTTTAGCAAGAGCTGAAAAGAAGAAATGTTGTTGATAGATCTCTAGACAGGAGGACCGACGACGGCAGCCTGTGCAAGGAAGAGAGGAGGTAGCACGCGGGTCCAGGCATCAGACCCTGCCCCAACCGTGGTGCTCACGCACGACAGACTTTCTGTGAGGAGTCCAGGTAGCACGAGAAGCTACGGACGATGACCGAGCAATGTCCACGAATCCTGAAGAGGCACTAGCACAGAGAGGAGGAGGAGATCGTGACTCTCTCGCCGGAGATCGTCCTCACCGCGGCGGCTTAGTGTTGTGGAGCCGCCAGTGCATCCGTTGCCAGAAACTATCCTCGCGGTGGCGGTGCTGAGAACAGAGAGAAGAGCCCCGCAGTGACGCTTGAGAGCAAGCAAGCAGTGGCGCTGAGGCAGACTCGCAAGGAGGAGAACCACCAGCGGCGAGCCTGAGAAGGCCGGAGGTGCGATAGAGGGTCCATAGAAGGTCTTGGGGGTAGGAGGTCCTGACGAGGATGAGGCGTTGGAGAAGGATCTATCGTCAGAGCCCATAGCCGCAGCGGTGCTTACGGGCATCGGGCGGACATCGCGAGGGGGAGGATGGGCCGGCCGATCACCGCCAGAGCAGTGGTGGCTTGGGCGGAAGAAGGCGCAGCCCTGCGGAGCGCCCAACGCGCGGCAGAAGACTCACGTTCACGCGAGTAAGGAAGACGGAGAAAGAAAGAGCCTGATCGAGTTGGCGGACCTTGGGATCCATGGATCCACTATAGGATCCGGCTCAGGGGAGAAGCCAGGAGAAGCAAAGAGCAGCGCCCTCCTCGTGGACACATGGCGCCCACCGGTTGGCCCGAAAGGTATTTTCCTAGGAAAACTCCCTGATCTTCAATAATTCGTAGAAATTAGCACGCATGTCAGAAAAATAAGTATAATATACTGAAATTCTCAGAAAAATGAGCAAAATACAATAGAATGACAATATCAGGCTTTTGATGCATTAATATAAGTGATAATATGTAAGATGTGAAATGCTCATAGGATGGATAATAAATATCAAACATCGACCAAAAATTATGAGAAAATACCAGTAAGCCTATAATTATGTATATAATGCATATGTTATCAGATATGGTCATGTTGATGTACGAAATCATATAATTTACTCCATATGGCTAATTAGGGCTAATAATCCTAAATAATATGTAATTAATGCATACATGCTCAATAAATGATGAAATTTACAGAGTAAGCTCATATCAGTATCTGGAACCTCATAATTAAATATGAGATCAATATGATATACATAATCTATGTTATACGATGATGTTTGCTCTTAATGTGATATAAACCCTAATTTGAGTAATGCATGTAACCTAGGGTTAACGTGTGACATAATGTTAATATGTTCAGATGATGAACTTTGATAATGAGATGTAATCTGGAAAATGACATCAGTACGATAATCTAAGAAGATAAGACAAGTAATATGGGAATATATCATAAGACTAGGGAAACCCTAATTGATATAAATAGGGTTAAGATGAGAGGTAAGAAGATGAGAACCTGATGATAGTATGTGGTCTTGTTTTGATCAGGTTTGACCAAGCTTATAGTTGACATCAGTGATATGTGATTAGGTTTCTCTTGATCAAGGTACGCCATTACCTCTTACTTGGCTTATTATACAATATAATTGTGTTATATGGTAGTAAAGACTTGGCATATGGTATTGATTGAAATGATTGTTCTTGTATGATATGTTGCTCAATTTTCCGTACTTATGTCTATGAACACATGAAACATAAAATATCTGTTCCATTATATGAAAGCACTAACTCTTTGGTAGTGTGCTTGGAGGTGACCTAACTCTTTGGTAGTGGTCACATTGTACATATGACCTAACTCTTTGGTAGTGGTCTGACCTAACTCTTTGGTAGTGGTCACCTTATACAAATGATCTAACTCTTTGGTAGTGATCATAAAGGCCTTGGTATATAATGGAAAATAAGCTTAAAATATGTGTTCTCTTCTGTGAATGAATATCTTTGTGCAAGTATATGATTTTCTTATATTTTGTTTATTGCTGCCAAGTATATTAGTTTTATCTTATTGCCAAGATATGATGAGAGGTATATAAAAAGACACGTAGGCATACTCAGTACAATATTCATGAAATATTGTGCTGACGTGTACCGCATGTAATCTTTTATTTAGATTGTGGTTATGCTCTTGAAGATCCAGGATAGTTGAGAGTTGTGTGGCGATCTGATGTACAGGTGGACCTGTTGTCTTAAGATCCTATTGTTTAGATGTAGTACATGTATATGTATAAGTTGTTGTTCAATATGTAATATCAAATGTTGTAACAATTCATGTTGTAATTATATGTTGAATGGTGAACATGTGTGTATGGTTTTATTATTGTTCATGTATATGTGCTACTGATTGTTTCCTTATGACTTCCTCTGATTTTCTTCTTCTTAGCCTCGTGTGGGATGTTTAAATTGGGATTCTCGCTGAGGTGAGGGTTTCAATTTGGACGTCACACATCAGATTAAGTCTTAGAAAATCCGGGGACGTCACAATATGGATGTATAAACAATATCTCACCATATCCACAGCTCTATCATAGATGTGTTCAGCCAATCATAACGAAACAACTCCAAAACATCTTGTATAAATATCTTGTTTTCATGTGATTGACCTGCATTAATACCTATGCATTAATATGTATGCAAAACTTGTATTACGTATGCATTAATATGTATGCTAAACTTGTATAAATAGATTGTTATCATATGATTTACATGCAGCATCCTCCAGAATAGTAACATTTATAGGGCAATTTGGATCATGTTCGCCGATCCATACTACCACACCCCTACAATTAGGACCTATCGAGGTGTGTAGGTCTCTTGGAAGCCAACTTAGTAGTCGAGGAGGTGGAGGCCTAGATGTAGCGGGTCTCGTCTTTTTGACCTATATATATAATTTCAGATCAATTGACTCATATATACACACTAACAAATTAACGTAATGGAAATATATCATACACTATTAGTATAGAGGACATCTGCTTTGGGTCACAGTATCACTCCGCCTACTACCTCACCAAGTGTTTCAGCATATGGGTGTGCATGAGGCAGTGCAAGATCCCTCCAGTCGGGGAGTACATGTATCAGGCTCACACATACCACACCATCTGGTACTGGATACCCATGAAACATGCACCCTTTAAGGGGTGGGTAAGCCGACGCCTCTGCAATGATATATTCTTGACTTTTTAGTTGGCATGGCTTCAACCCCTACAAATTTACGTAAAGAATGTTATATGCATATATACACGAACATATCATCTTGAACAGACTAGCTACTATGTCATAAAATACTTACAGATGATGTGGTAGGTGGTGGGTCTATAGGATTACTCCCAACCTCTGCAGTAGGAGTAGTAGGAGAAGTGCGACACGTCACAAGTACTATCTGAGTGGCCGTCTGAGATGCCTGTCACTTACTAATTGTGTCATGGAGTCTCTTATCAAGTGCTTCCTCGTCTCTCCTATCAATTAAATCATCTACCTATACGTGGATAAAAGAAATGCTAGCTTCTAATTATTGAATTTCCTTTTACAATAACATTCTAAAATAAGAATAGGTTACCTCAACTTGTGAAAGTACCACTTTTGGGATAGGTTTGTGCTGGGATGGCCCAAAGAATGCTTTGATGCCCACACCAGCGCCTGCACTCCTAACACATCCAAAATGCTCTGGGTTACCCAAAGCAACTGTCAGTTCATCCCTTGTGCCCTGAGGGATGAACTTTCCTTTCTTCCTCTACTCGTGCAACTCCCGCTAAACACCATCAACAAAAATTAGTAAGTAAACATAACAATAACCAATATCGATCGATTGCTCTAAGAGTTTATTTTTACCATTTTTGCAGCCACCTCAACAGTTGCGGGCTTCAGTATGTCTCCCTTCTTGTTTTGCCTCCCAGCTATCCACATAGCATGGCGAGGCAGAGGTGCGGGAGCAGTAGTAGAGGACTCTGCAGTCTCCGGAGTAGCAACAGGCTGAGCAGACTCAGTATGTAGTCTTTGGCGAATACCTGCATATCCCCTTGGACCCATTGTGTGGTCATGCACATTCAGTGCACACCTTGCTCGTTGGCATCGCTGATAGCCTAGTTAGTTAGCACATTGATTTGGTTAGTAACACTAAAGGTTAATCTTGAATAGGTGAATACATAAGAACGTATATTAATTAAATTGGGAGTGGCACTTAATACCTTGAATTCATCCATTTTTCTTTGGGTAACAAACTCCTCCCAGTCTTTGGGGTCTAGGTAGTTCCATTGCTTTGTGGCTTCCTTCTGCCTAAATTTATTTTTTAAAGAGAATACAAACAAAAATTATTAGTGTAGAGTTAGTCAAATAGTGATCAATGTCTAGAATTGGAAATCAATCAAGAACCTGTTCTCAGCATTGCACATGTAATCTCGGGTGAGATTGGTCCTATAGTTCCTTAGGACCCTCCCATAGTATTGCATCATACATTTACGATGCAACTTTTCATCCAGATCAAATATGCTCTGCAAATTAAATAGAATTTCTATTAACTAGTATCCTAAAAATTAGTAATCTACACAAATAGAATTATAAATAATAATAACTCACACATAGTTCCTTCCATATTTGGTCTTTCTTCCCCTTAGGAACTTTATGCCAGGATTCTAGGTTAGGACTGCAATGGCTGCGAGTAAGAACCCCAAGATATAAAATAAATGAGTTGCAATTTACTCCATATGGATTTCCTGCATGATCAAAATCCATAGCCAATTTGGGTCCATTGCCACTTTGCTGTAGTAACTTGTTCATCATTGTGATGCCCCTCACTTTCTCAATTTTCTTTTGCTGCTCATCAAGTGTTGTAATTTCTTTAGGGGGTACATCACCAACCTAAAATTTGATAAAAAACACACTTACATGATATAATTATAAATGAACATATAGATAGAAACATCATGGATATATTCTTAAAACTTACATTGTCAGGTGGTGCAGGCACGTCCTCACCCTCACGGTGATCGTCAGCACGGTCATCATGGGAATGCTCAGCCATCTGAAAGTTCACATTCAAATTATAAATTTCACATTGTAAAGTAATTCACATTGTAAAGTTCACATTATAAAGTACACATTCACATTGTAAAGTAATTCACATTGTAAAGTTCACATTCACATTGTAAAGTTTACATTCACATTGTAAAGTCCACATTCACATTGTAAAGTTCACATTGTAAAGTTCACATTCAGAAAAATAAAACATATAAAAAATATAAACATGCATGCCTTTAATATTTTGATCTTTTATCAATTAACAATCCTTCATTGTGATCCCTGTGAACATACAAGTCATTGTGATCCCCAGCTTCAATGTTTGGTGGTGTTGGCAACCCAACTGAGAATGGACTGGAGTCATCATACTTATCATAGTACTCTTCTTCATCTATAGGATCTTTAATGAACTGTCTTTTACCATGAAGAACAACTGACCATTTATCATTTGCAGGATCATCGATATAAAATACTTGTTTTTCCTGTGATGCCAATATGAATGGTTCATCCTTCTCGCCAATCTTTTCAAAGTTCACTAACGTGAAACCCAATTCATCCACTATAACTCCTTTGTTGTTGTCAACCCAATTACATTTAAATGGCGGAATTCTGAAATCTACATAGTCAAACTCCCATATGTCTTCAATGACACCGTAATATGACATTTTAGTTTCACGTGGACTCTTATCCTTTGCAGTTGCAAAAAACAATGAAGATGCTTGAAGGGTGACCCCACTATTTTGGACGACACTCTTATCATCTTGACGCTTTGTGTAATATGAGAATCCATTTATGTCAAACCCTTCATAAGACATAACATTCAATTTTGGTTTAAGGCAAGGCATTTGATGGTTTCAGTAAGATTATCTGGTGTTTGAGATAGTTGATGTAAGAATTTATCTTCAAACCACTTAATAAATGTCTTGTTATGCTCTCTAGCAAGCCACATTGAATTAGATCGAGGATATTGTCTCTTGATGAAATTGGTATGTTCCTCGATATAAACACTCACTTCGTTGATGTTGTGTAAAATATACAAGTGACCTTGCTCCAACTGATCACGGCTGATTACTTTCACCCGTGATCCCAAAATTCCTTTGCCAAAATGCTCGTCAATATTCTTATCATTCACAGGAGCGTCATTACCACTCAGAAAGTCATTGCAAAAATCCATAACCTCTCTCGCCACATAACCCTCAATAATACTCCCTTCAGGCCGATAATGGTTTTGAACATCACCTTTAAAAATGCTCATGTATCGTTCAAAGGGATACATCCAATGCAAGAAAACTGGTCCCAACATTTTCACTTCCCTAGTCAAGTTGACAACAAGATGTACCATGATATCAAAGAACGAAGGAGGAAAATACATCTCAAGTTGACATAGGGTAACAACCACTTCTCATTGCAATTTATCGAGAGTATCAGGGTCAATAACTTTGCTGCACATACTGTTGAAAAAGAAACAAAGTCTGGTGATTGCAAACTGTACATGCTTCAGCAATATAGATCAAATTTCCACGGGCAATATTTGTCGCATTAGAGTGTGACAATCATGAGATTTAAGACCTATCAACTTCAGATCTTTCATTGATACCAATGTACGGATGTTGGATGAGTAACCCTGTGGCACCTTAACATTTACCAAGCATTCACCAAAAGCTTTCTTCTCCTTTCTAGACAACGTGTAACAAGTGGGAGGTAAGTATGTTCTCCGATCGCTATTAACGACTTCTGTTAATTCTGTCCTTATTCCCATTTCACGTAGGTCCATTCTGGATTTTATCCCATCTTTAGTCTTACCTGGTATATTCAACAGAGTACCGATGACACTATCACATACATTTTTCTGAATGTACATGACATCGATACAATGCCTAACTGTCAAAGAACTCCAATAAGGAAGATCCCAAAATATTGACTTCTTCTTGAATAAAGACTTGTCACTTCGTGTGGCCATCGTACATTGTGATGTCTTACTAAATTCATTGGTGATGTCTTTTACTCTTTCATAAACATCCTCCCCTGATATAGGTTTAGGTGCACTTTGTTCCTCATTCCGTCCATTGAATGTTTTGCGCAGCCTACGATACAGATGAAATTTTGGAAGAAACCTTTGATGATCAAGATATACAGTCTTGCCGCCGTGTTTTAGTCATATTGAATCAATGTTCTCTTCACATATAGGACACGCTTTAGATCCTTTGACACTATATCCAAACAAATTCCCATACATTGGAAAGTCATTCACAGTGCAAAACAACATAGCGTGCAAACGAAATGTCTCTCTTCGTGAAGCATCATAGGTCATCACACCTTCACCCCAGAGCTTCTTCAAGTCATCAATCATAGGTTCAAGATAAACGTTGATATCATTTGTAGGTTGTTTAGGGCCCGATATCAACAACGACAACATAACGTACTTATTTTTCATACACAACCAGGGAGGAAGATTGTATATAACAAGCATAACTGGCCAAGTGTTATGTTGGCTGCTCAATGTCCCATGTGGATTCATCCCATCTGTATAAAGCCCAAGTCTTAGATTCCTGTCTTCTTCACCGAATTCAGGGTACAATAAATCAATCTTCTTCCATTATGGGGAATCAGACGAATGTCATAGGATCCCATTATTATTTTTCTTAACATCTGCATGCCACCTCAAATTCTTCGTATCTATAGGATTGGAAAACAAGCATTGAAATAGTGGTATTATAGGTAGACACCACATCACCTTAGTAGGAGAACCAGTTTTGGACTCCCCCGAAGTCGTCAATTTATACCTTGACACACCACATTTCGGACAATCTTTCAAATCCACATAGTCCTTTTAAAATAATACACAATCATTTGAGAATGCGTGTATCTTCTTGGCCTCCATTCCCATTGGGCACAACATTTTCTTTAACCGGTATGTTGAGATTGGCAGCTCGTTTCCTTCAGGAAGAATTTCTTTCAACAAAGACAATAATGATGTGAAGCTTTTGTCGGTCCATCAATTGTTAGCTTTCAGTTTATACAATCTCAACACAGTGCTAAGCTTCATAAACTTACAACATGTGTGTAACGGTATCTCAGCATCATGCACAATGTTTCTAAACATGGGAGGTGGATTGGTGTGCTCTACCCCACAACTATCCATCATCACATCAACGATGTCTACTGGAACTGGTTCGTTCACATCTACGTCATCAGAGGCAATTTCTTCTTCCACACAATAACTGCTATCGACATCCACTAATTTTAGGTTTGAAATCTCTCCATGCCAATGCCATTCTGTATAGCCTTGTACAATCCCATTGCACATGACATGACTTTTGATTTTGTCACCAGTGCCAACTTTCAAGTTGTTACTGCAATGCCTACATGGATAGTAGAACCTATCTCCAGGTTGTTTCCTATGTTTCTCAACAAATCTAATAAACTGATTAAGACCAGAAATAAACTCTGGGGTGCAATGATTTGGAATGGACATCCATGATCTATCCATTCTATGATCAAAGAGAAAACAAGTATATATTAGAACAAGATTAGGGTCTAGGGTTAATAGATTAGGGTTTATGGTTAAAACTTTAGGGTTTAAGGTCTTATATATAATACATGTGTACCACCTATCCCATTCTTGAACACCTAATCTCACTAGTAAGTGTATAATGTGTATTGGGTTTTCAAATGGGAAAATGCAACTGAAATTTTCTTGAAAACCAAATACACATTATACACTTACATCCTAAGTGAGATTAGGTGTTCAAGAATAGTCCCAAACTAGGGGACTATCCAAGATTTACTCCTAATGAGTAAATCTTGGATGGGTTTCTAGGCCAACAAATACATGTGATGTCATTCTTATATATAATAAATGTGTACCATCTGTCCCATTCTTGAAAACCTAATCTCACTAGTAAGTGTATAATGTGTATTGGGTTTTCAAGGAAATTTCGGCAGCATTTACCTGTTGTTCTCCAAGTACATATGTACTCAGAGAATAAGCGGGGAAGTGCTACCGAATTTTTCTTGAAAACCCAATACACATTATACACTTACATCCTAAGTGAAATTAGGTGTTCAAGAACAGTCCCAAACTGGGGACTATCCAAGATTTACTCCTAATGAGTAAATCTTGGACGGGTTTCTAGGCCAAAAAAACCATATCATTAAGAGCATGGTTTCATGTTAGGTCATCATAGGTCATAATAATCCACTAGAATGAGCAAAAGAGGTCTCATGGTGTTAAAATAGCATAAGAGTATTAGATCTTGATTCTAGAGTGTACAAGACATAATAGCGACTACTGATTTTGTGGGGTGATATCATTTCATGGGATTTATAGATTCAAACTTAAAAAGTGTACAAGTTGCATCATTTTAATACTCTAAAGGTGACTAGTGGGTCATAGCACATAAAAGATGGCATTAGAAGGAAAGTAAGCAAACTAGATCAATTAACACTCATCTCAAGGGAACATTAGTTACTGAGGTACCAGGAAAGAGTGCTTTTAATCACTAGGATCATACAAGTAGCAATGTTGATTAAGTCTTTGTGATTAAAGATCAAGAAGTATAATAAAATAGGGACTCAGAGAAGATATGAACACAATTAGGGTAAATACACATCATCATTGGAAAGCTGAGGGTTTTTCGATCATTTTGGTATATAAAAATTTATTATTTGGGCCCATCCGAGCGTCTTGCTCTGGAGCAGGGAGAGAGGGCGAGACAAAGGGTTTTTGGGGATGTTTACCTATGTTTGAGCCAAACCGGGCATCTTGCTCTGGAGTAGGGAGAGAGGGCGAGACGGAGGGGTGCACATGGAAGCCGAGCGGGCAAGCGAGCATGGAAGAGCGGCGAGCAGGCAGCCGGTGAGTGAGCAAGGAGAGAACGGTGGCAGTGAGCAGGCAGCCGACGAGCACAGAAGGAATAGCGGTGGCGGTGGCAAACAAGGAGAAGGGCGGCGACGACGACGAGTAAAGAGAACGACCGACGTAGTGGCGGTGAGCAAAGAGCAGCAGGGAGTGATCGGCGGCGGCACGCAAGGAGGAGGGAGCAGGGGGCGGAATCGCCAGACCCTAAAATCGGCATTTGATTGTAATGAAATAGAGAAAGGGGAAGAGTCTACTTCACGCGGGTGCTATTAAGTTAACAATCAACGTCGGTTATTAAAACCAATCGATGCTTATAATAATAGGCATCGGTTACCACAAAAAAACCGACACCTATGCTCAATTATAGTTGTCGATTTCTACTAGAAAACCCAACATCTATCTACATATGCCGACAAAAACAAAATATTCTCAAATTATGACCATAGTCGTCGGTTGCCATAGAAAACTGACGCCAAAGGGGGGGTGAAAATTTTCGTAGGGACAGCACGCGAAAATACATCAGTGTCCATTATTGCAAGAAAACTAACGATTAAAATGGTCTCAATTTCTGTCTCACGAAAAACCTTTAGTAATCGGTTGTTTTGTTAAAAACTGACGTCGTATGTTAAATTTTGGAGGTAATTTTTTTCATTGGAAAATTTGGATTTGGCGGTCGATTTTAGCCGTCGATTACTTATTAAGGAACCAACGCTAAATAAAGAGTGATACCTGTGTGGCCGCTCTTCACAGATAGATTTCAGTTTTTATAATAAACCAACATTGTAGGGTTTAGGCGTCGGTTTCTTGTATACTACTGCAACCTGTAAATGTGACGTTATAAGCCATTTCTGTAGTAGTTTTATCAGTGTATATCTTTTCTTCATTACTTACACCTTGTTCTAGGACAAGGGTCTCTATTATCATTGTATTTCTTTATCCCATGACTCATTCATCTCAAGGAGAGCCTATGAGATAGATATTTTTCATATACTTCCTTTCAAGGTGTTATAACACATTTTCACTTGAGACTTATCAAACCAAATTTCTCATTCTTATATATTTATGCACCCAGGGCATTAATCCAAATATGCACCCTTTCTTTTTCAAAGTTTGTGGCTGTAGGGCTTATATGCCTTAGATGCATTATTTTCTTTAATGTAAATTACTTTCTGACACATGTTTACCCTGGGATTTCTCTAACCAAGTTTTTCATATCTACTTATGTTGGAATTATATTCCCCATTTGACAACTTATTTTTGATTAGGTAGGGGTAGAGTCTTCCATGCATTGTGCCCCTACCATCCCATCACATTCCATCCGTTTAGGGTTAGGTCCATAGAGGACGTCAAAAGTTTCCTTAAAACTTTACATGAGTTTGGTCAACTCAACTTCTAGTTAAGGTCCTAACCTAGGTTGTCTTCTTTACCTAGAGGAGGAGGATAGGCTTTCTAGCCACAACCTGGCACCACAAGTTTAGGGTTATGCCTCCCATATAGGTCTTTTCATATTCTTGGGTTGACCTACCCTAGGTTGGGACACCACCTCTAAAGGTGAATGAAGGGTTTACTATTTTCCCTTATGTCATTACTTATTACATATGTTTCATTTGCATATTCTAAACCCATCATGCACACAATGGATGAATGGCTATTGCACTCCATGAACTTTTCTACATGGAGAAACTATGGGTGCCAAAAACTAGGACCCAGACTAAATTATCTGAACCTATTTGGGTTTTCCTTTTTAGTTCACCATTCACCCCTACTTAGGGTTTGGTTGGGTAGGGATAATATATCACTTGTACTACTCCCATTACCCATGATTAGGATTTTGGGATTATACCATACATTTTAGGGGGCTATGATCCTCTAGACCTATTAGGGATTTCATACCCTACTTGGTTACCCTAATCAAGTCCTTTAGGGATGACTTTGTTTTCCTACCCATACCTAGGTAGTTGTAGGGTTTACCCTTAGTAAAGAAATCCCAATTAACACATAATCATTTTTCATAACCACGTCATTATTTTAGTATTATGTGTGCAATAATTGGTGGAATATGCCTTAATCCTACTTTCAAAACCTTGACTTGAGATGATATGGAAGTGAATTTATGGTTTATTGAGAAAAGAGATGAGAAGTGAACACAATTTAGAGGTGAGAAACCTAGAACAAATATTATTTCAATTAAATCCTAGATTCTGTCTAGACATGTATCACATTGTCTAAGGGAGTCCCTGTATGCCAAATTAATGGTGCAGAGGAAAATATTTCCAGCCCCTAAAACTGCGATCCTTTCTAGACACCATTACCACTAGGTTATGTCATAATAAATTTTCTTATATATCTAAGGATTATTTGAAATTATAAATTGATAATATTAATTGATAAATCTAGGATCTGATACCAAATGTAAAGACCCCCACTTATCAGTGTCTCCCGGTCAAGAGAGACCTTAAAGTTATGATACATTACTCTAAATTTTCTAGGATCGAATTTAACAAATAATAAATAACAAAAAATAATTTCCATTAATCAGACTTGAGTGAGAACATATATTTCAATTATACACCTCGAAGGTGTTACATGGATACTTCAACAACTAATTTGTACATAAATAAGAAGAAGAGAGATACTATCTAAGTAATCCTCCTTGGCATAGCTTTAGTATCTTCAATAGTTTTCATCTTTATCCTCATGATCTTATTTCATGTGTATCAACTACCTAAAAAGCTGAAAAACAAAACACAGTTAACATATTTCTATGCTAGTACGTGGGTTCATCTAAAACATCACACACACACACATATATATATATATATATATATATATAGAGAGAGAGAGAGAGAGTCAGGCTAGAATACACTTGAGTGTACGGATCGCACGAATACACTCAAGTGTGTTTGCATATAAAGACTATTTTTTGTAAAATGTAAACTATTGATCTTTACCGTCATACTATAACTAGGCTACATACAAATTTTGAGCCCATTTGGATGAGTGTAAGTCACTCATCCAAGGGCAACAAAATCGATGCGCGAAACTAATTTGAAATGTATAATTTTTACAGTCTTCATAACATGAGCTATACATATCCAAATGTGCTCATATTTTGCGTATGAGTTGTTCACGAGATGTTTAAGAAGATCAACGGATTAGGTTTTCAAAAAAAAATATTGCATCATGAAAAACTACTTGAGTGTATTCCGCTCCGGATACACTCGAGTGTATTCTAGCCTGACTCTCTCTCTCTCTCTCTATATATATATATATATATATATATATATATATATATATATATATATATATAGACACACACAGATATATATATATATATATATATATATTTGTGTGTATATATATATATACACACACAGATATATATATATATATATATATATATATATATATATATATATTCAGCAAACATTAATGGAACATATAAGCTCATATTTTCATTAGATATTCTATCCCATTCTTGGTATGCTATCTCCGAGTAACCACTGTCCATCCTTGGACTTGTGTGCATTCTCCTTGGATGCATGTACCTAGGGTTCAATATATCATTATTTACTTAATGTGATAGTCATATTGGCACTATAGTTGAAAAAGAATTAAATAAACATTCAATAGTTCATTTCATTCAAACTTCAAGAAACCTCTATAAAATTTAGAAGTTGATAATGTGAGTATTTATGGTTGTAACCAAATACCTTAATGTAGAACCATGTAGTATGATCTTCAAACACTTTATGCAATCCAATCATCAACTGTATCCAAGCAATCAATCAACCATGACTCTACATGTATTTAAACCCCAATGTCACAATGCATTCTTAACATACCAATCAGACCTAACCTAGGTCTTAGACTAGGGTTTAGGGTTAGATTGGGTTTAGGTCAGGAATATGGGCATAAACCCTAATTCCATATTAACATGACTTCTAAGTGTTATAAACCCTAATTGAGAATTCGATGAACTCTAATCATTTTAATAGCATGATTAGCACATTATGATTCCATTAAATTGAATCACGAGGTTTAAAGATCTAAATATCAAGATGTATCATCAGTAGACCCTAATCATCTTTATTAATGACTTAGAAAGCATAAGAGATCATCATTATAAACTTTATTTGATTTAGAACATATCATCATCATATTTCACAACATCAGATTAAATTATGAAATGATGATATTTAATGTACTTAGCATATTATCTTTCAGATATAGGGTTTCCATAAGATAATTACATTAGATTCATGTATTAGATACACTTTTAAAACTAGGAGAATATTTAGGGCATGAAAATATTTTTGTAGAATCTACACATTTTCATGATGAATTTCATATACATGTTTTCTATAATCAGAGATAACATCTAATATCTACATTGAAAGTAAATTAAACACATTCAGGCCAATCATGCGTTGACATGTTTGCCTTGGGACCTTTTAATCAAATCCAAAGTGATAATACTATATAGTCCCTGCGCTTACACTAAGCCTTCAAGGGCTCTTTGGTTAAATGACCCCCAAGCACAACTGAGTCCTAATGTGGGGGAATTCCCCCTTTACCCCTAGCGTTGTAAACTAAATCATCCCATACTCATGGGAAGGGATGTCATTGTACCCCTGGCCTTCTTCTCCTTCCCAAAGAAGCTAGGTCCCGCACACTGTGAGTCACTCGTCGAGTTGTCTTCCTTGGTGCTGGCCTCCTCAGGTCAAGTGAAGGCTCAGGAACCTCCACCCAATGTCGCTAAACCTATCCAAACCTAAGGTGTGGTCGAAAGGTGATCGAAGTTGGGGAAAACTAGGTGTGAAATAGTTGGGTGTTACAATAGTATGAAAAGTAGAGAAAGGAGGGTTGACATGTGACCTAAGTACCTTTGTGCGATGGCTGAAAGTAGATAACCTTCTAGGTATATACTATATTCTCCATGATCCCTGACATCCGATAGGGATTTCTTCCATATCCTTTCCCTGAAGGTGGTCTGCACTGCAGTGGATGTCTCAGGGGGGTAACCCTGGGTATCAGATCCTTTGAAGGGGCTTAGGATGTTCGGGTTCCTTGTTCTTTAGTGGCTCCAGACGTTTAATGCCTTATATATGCCATGGTGATAGTAGAGCCAATGAGAGGCGAGAAAACCTAACATCTTAGATAACAGTGCATTTGGCTTATCATAGAATGTGATGATAATGGAGAGACAATTAGGATAATGTGGTTGGGTGTAACGGATTTGAGGGTATAGGTCTCATGTATTCCAACTACCTGAAGAGGGAGGGAGACTATTGGCATGAGGAATCCTGCCTCAGTGGGGATCTTGGTCTCCCGAGTGGAAAAGATAACCTCCCAATTGATGGATCCACCCAAATCCAATACCCAATTCCAGAGGGACTTGTCCCATACATATTTTTCTTCATGTTGTTCTTTAAAATAAAAATCCATATTGGGGAATTAATTATACCAAAGAGGTTACTGATCCTTTTAATCCCATTTTATGGGATTATCTTATGATTCTCATTATCTATCATCAAGAAAAAGATATATGCTTAATTCACCCAATAATTATCCAAAACATGGTTTCCAAGTATATTCTAGATAACTACTTAATAAATTACGTAGACCACGAGATAGCTTTGAATATTTTGAAATCTAGTTTATAATCTCATTATATCTTTATTATTCAACTAATATTATCAAGGGGATATAATATGATCAAAAAATACTCAATTCTTAAACTCCATTCCAGAGACATATTTGTAAACCCTAAATAACTCAGGAGGGTTTTACTTGGACCATGGGTTGAACCAATGCTTTATAATGGGTCCAAGTGGTCCATTAAGATCCTAATTTCATAATTAGGTCTCAACCATCATTATTACTTCAATATTCAATTGATTCTAGAGTAAAATCATACTAACCCTAATAATGACATATTAGGTTAGGTTTAAGACTTAATCATAGTCTTATGAATTCAAACTCATCGCGTGGAACTTGTTATTCCGTGGCTGACTTAAAATAAATCTCAATCCAATGTTCTTGAATAAATTTCTAAAATTTGAGGATCTTACAGGAGAATGACAATAGGATACTTGCTTTACCAAGGACTGTTCTTGCACACACTACTTACTTGCTACCCAACTACATGCTTGTCTCTATAAGGACCTTGCTTGCCATATAGTTACCTACTTCTATGCTTACCCACCAAATTATTTTTTTTCTTTCAAAAATTGAAAAAAAGTATCACAATAATATTTATAGCATATACAAGATTTATTTTTAAACTGATCATAATAGGTTATTGTAAAAGTATAATAGATTTTACTAACAAATTTTCAAAAAAAAATATTTTTACATATAACCCTAAATGAGAAGTTTTTGTTTGATCACAATTCATAATATTACGTATACTACCCCTAAAAGAAGTCTTTGCCCTGGAAAATTCTAGATCTTACCAAAAAGGTATGGATACTTCTTTTATATTTTAGATTCTAGCTCCCATGTTACTTCTTCCAATGCATAATACTTCCATAAATCGTTGACAATAGATATGGTTCTATTTCCTAGTTGTTGTTTGTTTTATTCTAAAAACTCACTGAGATCTTTTCATATGTCAAATCTTCTTGTATTTCTAGTGGTTCAATATGGATGACATGTGATTCATCATGCATGTATCTCTTAAGTATGGATACATGAAATACATTATGAAGATTCTAATCAAGAAACGGAAGATTTAGTCGGTATGCATGACTTGCAACTTTTCCAATGATTTGAAATGGACCAACATATCTTGGACTAAGTTTTCCTTTCTTTCCCTATCTGGAAATTCCTTTTGAAGGTGAAATTTTAACATATATCATATCACCATCCTTGAATTTGACTTCTCTTCTTTTCATATCTGCATATTATTTCTATCTATTCTGGGATGTTTGTAGTCTTTTACAAATTACTTTTACTTTTTAGCACATTGATGCACCAGATCGGGTCCTAAGACCTTGAGTTCTCACACATCATCCTAATAGAATGGTGAACTACATGGTCATCCATATAATGTTTCATAAGGAGCCATTTGGATTCTATCTTGGTAGCTATTGTTTTAAGAGAATGCTACATTAGGAATATGGTCCTCCCAACTTCCCTTCCAATCTAAAATATAGGCTCTCAACATGTCTTCTAAAATTTGTATTACTCTTTCAGAATATCCATCTATTTGAGGCTGAAAAGTTGTACTGTAGTTGAGTTTTGTCCCCAGAGCATCATGGAGCTGCCTCCAAAACTTGGATGTAAAATGAGAGTCTCTATCATAGGTTATAGAGATTGGATACCATGTAGTCTAACAATTTCATTCATGTATAATTTAGCTAGATGATCCATTGAACTAGGTATCTTCATAGGCAAGAAATGGGCTAATTTTCAATTTGTCTAAAATCATCCATACAATATCACTTCTTTTTTTGTTTTGGATAGACCAGTGACAAAGTCCATAGTTATGTGCTCCCACCTCCATTCTATATTTCTAGTAGTTTCAAAAGACCCCCTGGCCTTTGATGTTCAGATTTATTTGTTGCAATTCATAATATAAAAACATATTCAACTATTTCTTTATTCATGTAAGACCATCAGGAATTCTTATGTATATTTTTATACATTTTAGTTGTTCATGGATGTATACAATATAAATGTGCTTCAACAAGAATATTTTTCTTCAACTTTGGATAATTTGGTATCGAGATTCTATTTTCAAACTAACCCCCCTTATTTGTCAAGGTTCAACCTGGACTTTGTCTTTTCTGTCTCCTTATTCATGTTTCATATTCACAAATACCCTTTTGTGCTTGTAGGATTTCATCCTTTAGTTGTGATTTATCAAGGAAGTATCTATTTGTGTAGTTTCTTTTTCTATGGTTGGTCCCAATGCTATCCTTTCCTCTCTCATCCTCCATTCTTGAATAAAAAAAGTTGCTACTGATTATAATCTCATTCAACTCAAAACATTTGCTAAGACATTTGCTTTTCCTGGGTGATAAGAAATATCGAAGTCATAGTCTTTTAGGTATCCCATCCACCTTCTTTCTGATGGAGTGAACTTTTAGAGTTTTTGGATACCTGATGACATGAGTGAATTCATGTATCTGGGTTAGATTAAGTTCTCCAGGTTCTTTGGTAAAGTATGGATGCTAGTTGATTGATAGGTCAAACAATTGGTGTTTGGCACCAAATTGGAATATGTTGTATCTTGCGGTATGATAGATCCATGGTTAAAGTTTCATGAAATTTCAAGCTTCCTAGAGAAAGTCATTTAGGTTTGAAATCAGTAACATTTGTTGATGATTTATGTATGTTGGACCAAGACATTTGATCTTTTACCCTAATTTGAATATAACTGTCGCACCCCTTTTGGTTTTTGGATGGGCGCGTGGCCTTTCTGTTGCTCGCGGATCCAGTAGCCGCACCCAAGCAGTTCTGTAAAGCCAAAAGGCCACGGATTGGAGACATGGAGCTCTAACAACCCTTGGATAGTCAGATCGGAGGGTCTAGATGTCTTCTCCTAGCTTGCAGTTACAGGACCATGGACGAACCCCCCAGCCCTTGAGCGGGAAGTTAGCTTCGGCTTGCACAATGACCCGTCATTTGTGACACGAAGCCACCAAAGGAGAGAAAACCATCTTCTTCTCCTCCATATCTCTCCACCGTGTTCTGCAGGCAGAGCAAGGAAGAAGGTAACAAGGGTGGACAACGTTTCAGAGAAAGTTAAGAGAGTGAAAAGGAAGAAGGATGTCTGAAGATCGCATCCAATGCCTTTCCAACCCTCTCGATGGAGGTTTCTTTGGCTGTTGAACTTCACATTGCCAAGGTTGAAGATGGAGTCCGGTTATGGTTACATGGGTTTTCCCACATCAAACAGATATGAAGACGGGGTTTGAGGAAGTCTGAGGTCGGTTTAGGTACATGCTCAGTTAAGGGTCCGGAAGTGAGCGCAAAATCCCCCCCTTTCTGGGTCCGTCGCAGCAACTGTGGACGGCGGTGAGCTCATGGAGGTAGAGTTCAAGAGGCGGAAACAAGGAGACTTGAACCCCTAGAGGACTGTAAGACTTCGCCCAAGATGATGGGGGCCTTTGGATCTGACGAGGAGCCACAACGTCGATGGAATTGCTCGCTGATGATCTTCCCTTGCGGTGGTGAGCAAATTCAAGCAATCGGGAGGAGGCTCCAACGGAGATCCACCATGCCGAAGGCGTATCAGCAGACCTAACGAAGTTGACGGCGGCTTTTTTCAGATGGCAAGGAGCTTGAGGAGCGCATGGTTCATTGTCGCCCTTCCTGCCTGTGGCGGCGCTCCTGCCTTCCGGAGAAAACAGAGTGCCTAGAGTCCGTGTTATGCAAGAGAAGCGGAGAACAGACCGGTTCTGACCAAACCCAGGCAGCGCCTGAGTACACAGATTGGAATCGCGAGAATGAGAAGGAAGCGGACCGGGTCCAGACCGCTGAACCGGCCGAACACAATGAAACCGGGTTCAAAACCCCTGAACCGAACGGAACCCAGCGAGGCAAAGGAGGTGCGGCCTATAGTGGCCACGTGGCGGCCTTTGATTTGCCTAAAATGGTAAAAATCCCAAAAATACTTTGATTTTGCATAATTCCTAGTAATTAGTACGATTATCTGGAAAATGCAAATAAAATATCAAAATTATCAAAAAAATGCATAGAACAACATGGAACCATAACATCAACCTTTTTATGCTTAAAACACAGTAATAATCCATAGAACAAAATTACGAGAATGCATCAGTAACCCTTAAATGTGTTTTATAATCCATATGATGTTGGATATGATGATATTTCAACATGAAATCATGTATTTTACTTAATATGGCTAATTAGGGATAATAACCCTAATTAATGTGCAATAATAACAGATATGCACAAGAAATCCTGGAAATTATATATAAGCTCATATCAGTATATGAAACCTTATATCAAATTCTGAGATCATGATGATACATATAATTCATGTTATGATGATGACGACTCCTAAAGTGATATAAACTCTAATATGACTAATACATGTCATCTAGGGTTAATATGTGCACATAAGTATGTATAATCAAATAATTAGATTCTATATGTCAATATGTAATCTAAGACTAATAACTTAATCTCAAGAAGACAAGACAAGTAATGATACACATATCCAATAAGACTAAGAGAAACCCTAATGAATCATACTAGGGTTAAGATGATGAGAATCTGATGATGGTATATATGATCTTGTCTTATTCAGGGGTTGAACAAGGTTAGAGTTGACATGAGGAATATGTGATTAGGTTTGCCTTTATTGATCAAGGTACACCAGTACCTCTTACTTGAATTATTATACAGTATGCTTGCATCATATGTGTAGTAAAATACTTGGCATATGCTATTGGATGAAATGATTGTTCTTGTATGATATGTTGCTTGATTTTCCGTACTTATTGATAGGAACACATGAAACATAATATATTTGTTCCATTATATGAAAGCACTATATCTCTTTGATAAGCATAGTGTTAGTGAGTGATCTATCTCTTTGGTAAGCAGATCACATGTGCAATGATCAATCTCTTTGGTAAGCAGATCATAAGGCATGACTGCATCTATCCCATTGGTAGGAAGATGCACGAGCATATAATGGAAAATGTGCTTAAAATACATGTTCTCTTTTGTTAATGAACATCTCTGTGCAAGTATATTCTTTTTCTTATATTTTTTTATACCTGCCTAGTACTAGTTTTATCTTATTGCCAAGCTTAGTAATGAGAGGTATATAAAAAGACACATAGGCGTACTCAGTACAATATTCTTGAATGCTGTACTGACTTATACCACATGTTTAGATTGTGGACATGTGATCTTAAAGAACCAGGATAGTTGAGAGTTGTATGGCGAACTGATGTACATGTGGACATGTTGTCTTAAGATCCTGTTGTTTAATGGTAGTACATGTATATGCAAAGTTTGTTGTTCAATATGTAATATCAAATGTTGTAACAATTCATGTTGTAATTATATGTTGAATGGTGACATGTGTTGTATGGTTTTATTATTGTTCATGTACATGTGCTGTTGTTATTTCCTTTTGAATTCTTCTCATTTTCTTGTTCTTAGCCTAGTGTTGGGTGTTTAAATTGGGATTCTCACTGAGGTGAGGGTTTCAATTTGGACGTCACACATCATATTAAGTTTTAGAAAATCCGGTAATGTCACATTCTTTGCCACATATTTAGATCTTTCTGAGTCATGATATATTTTAGACTCTTATGATATGTAACTATTTCAACTAGTACTCCATAAAGGTAGTGATGCCATATTTTTAGGGCATGTATGATGACTGCTAGTTCTGAGTCATGTGTAGGATAATTCATCTCATGAGACTTTAATTGTATAGATGCATAAGCTATGACCCAATCATCTTTTACGAGTACACATCCTAGGACAATTCTTGATGCATCGAAGAATATGACATATGACTTACCATCTTTTGGTAAAGTCAAAACTAGATAAAAAAAACTAGTCTATTTTTATCTCATAAAAACTCTTTTCACGTTCTTCTTTCCACTTAATGTGGTCATAGGATAGGAAATATTAGAAAAATCCTTTATGAATCTTCTATAATATCCAACTAATCCAAGAAAACCTTGGATTCAGTTACAGACATAAGATGTTCCCAATTCAACACTAATTCAACTTTTTTGGATCCACTGATATACCGCCAACACATATGACATGCCCTAGAAAGTTAACTTTCATCATCCAGAATTCACACTTAGAAAACTTTGCATACAATTGGTATTTCTTCAAGGTTTGTAGAACAATCTATTGGGTTTTGTTGGACAGAACAGGCAGCGGAAACAAAATTTTTATCTAACTACAAACCCATAACCAACAGATCACATCAACGACTATGCAATAGGAAAGATGATTTCAGCGAGGTGTACATGGTCTCGAGGCTTGCTCAGTGACAATCCCTCACAGCTAGTGCTGTCTTCAACCACCTAGTCTTTGATGGTGTCTGTGCAGCTCCTGTCCTCAACCCGGACTGCGGTTGACCATCGTCCTCTTGAGCGACAGAAACCTCCCGCCCCTATAGATAGTCTACACAGACCACCGGGAACTCTAGTTGTCCTATCTTGAAGGACACTAGAAGGAGTCGTCCCCCTCTATCGGCATACTAGTCACCGACACACTCTCCTGCCACCAGTTGTCTTTCCCTCACTGTGCCTCCCTAGTCAGGTAGCACTTGCTTGGGTTCTCTCGGTTACCACAACCAGAGAGGACAACAACTTTGTAGAGCAACTGATGTTCTGAGTTGTGTGTTCTGATATGCCCCTATACCCCTCTATTTATAGTAGACGGCAAGGTCAGGGCTCCCAGTCTGTACAGGAGTAGAAGGGTCTGGAATTTCCATGAATTGATTGTACTGCAGCAGACGAACCAGTCGTTTCACAACTCAAACGGCCATTTGGGAAAGTGAGTCGATCAGTTCACTTTTGAACCGGCCAGTTGGGAGTATGAACCGGTTGGTTCACTTGGTGAACCGGTCATTTCACTTCCCAGACTTGCCCACAATTGACTTTCTTTATTCATTTCTAATTAATACAAAGATTAATTATTGTCCCAATCAAATTGAACGAGTGAAATGAAAATCTTTTCTCACAAACCGGGAAACCCAACACCTGCTCGGTTGGTCCATGTGAACCGATCGGTTCACTAGAGTGAACCGATCGTCTCACTGACCATGAGCCGATCGGTTCACCCAGTGAACCGGTCGATTGATGGTCCAATTTGTGCAGAACTCATTCAATACAATTCTCAATCAATTTGACACTCTAATCAATTAGTTCAACACTTGAACTTGATGATTCTGAGTCAAGTCTATTAATTGAATGTATTGAGTACCTAAACACTTTAGTAATCAATCTAAACATCATTCATGGATAAACTCCTCTTCCAGGTTAATCCTATGTGTGTGACCTTATAGGTCCCATTTCACGTTGGCAGTGAAAGTCCATAACTCACTTATGACTTCACAAGCAAAGAGAGGTGCCAAGTCACACATCAGTGCTACCCAAGTGAAAAGGAAAGTTGGAGAACAACTTTCAACCTACAATCTGTGATTAGTGTTACTGTGATCATATAGTTCCTTTGTCATGACCATCTTGATTGAACTCGAGGCATGGAACATCATCCTCTTCAACATTCAATCCATGTTCCTTGATCTCTGAGAAGACAGTCTGAGATGCATGTGAGTTCACATATCATATATTGAATCACATGAATATGGCCATACATTTCTCAGTCTCTCTTTTCAAAGGGCCTTGGATGTCATACTCCTTGTAGGAGGGAGAAATCCCATATCTATCACTCACAGTCAAAACCCCATGTGTCAAAGTCACCCAATCATCACCTTTATAACACCCGTGTTTCAGGAATTTGTTTGATGATGTCAAAGTGTACCCAATGACATGTGATGAGTGTAGTGATTTCAGGTCCGAGAACCACTATCACTATGAGACATGATTGTGACTACCATTTCATGGTATCCATGTATCACTCTCACGGTGGGTCTGTCTGATATATTGTTCTCTAACATATATCTGTGTTTAACTTGATATCACATATCATGACAATGAGACTCTGTCATCAATCAACACACACTCTAGTCTTATGTATTACTATTGTCTATTTTTCTTCCACAGTAATATCTGACTAGGGACATAACAAGAATGTATGTACTCTTAACATACATACGGTCTCATTGTTTAGGTCCTTAACCTGAAGACATATGTCATGGAGTCACATCATTCTTTAGACATCTATCATGTATGTGTCATCATCTCATGACTGAGACAAACATAATAGACGAAATTACCTTTATTATTATCAAATCAGGTATCTAATGCCTCATCACAATCATCATATGATTGTCTGTCTGGGCATACCATACCAACAGACCCCCACTTCCACTTAGAGCCAATCACCCATGAATCATATTCCAAGTGACCTTAACATGTCCATCATGTTTCTGCTGCACAAGTGCTTTTATAGCGGGTAAGCAACATTTACTTCAAGTCGGTGTATTGCATGTTTCACATCCCCTCACTGTACGACAACTCGTATGAGATGGAAATACCATAGTATGCTATATGGGATTCCTTTGCCTAACCATTAGCTCCATTGTTGTCACAATATTTCTATTGAGTCACCAATGGTCGGAACCTCCATAAGTTCATCCGTATGAACTTCTAGATCCATACAATATCCTTTACTGTGTTCATAACACTAAGGTACTCGACTTCTTATTGTAGAATTAATCAATTGTCTCATGTTGGAACATTTCCAACTAACAATTCTTATTCCAAGGTCAAACACAATTTGTCATTTCGAAAGCTTGCATCAATGTAACTCTTTATACCCAACTCTTCCTTATAACCATAACTAAGGAACTAATTCTTTTAGTACTTTACAAGTACACAAAAATGTCCTTCATGGTATTCCAGTAACTCTTACCGGAGTTCGACAGACATCCATTTGTCATGTCCAATACATACAAGATAACTGGATATTTATATCATCTTGTCATATAAGATGATGATTTCATATCGTTTTGTCATGTCCATCACATACAAGATGATAAGATCATATATTCTTGTCATGTCCAATACATACAAGATAATTATTTCATATGTTCTTGTCATGTCCAATACATACAAGATAACAAGATGAGTTCATACGTGATAGATCCAATTGTGAATGCATATGACATCTATCCATGTGTTCCTTATTCTTCATAAGAATTGGGACACTTGGCTCTTGAGAGACTAACTCCATGGAACATGGATAGGTTTTCTCTCATCATGCTGAACCCTTTCAGCATCTTGCCAATGTATGTTCTCTTTCTTAGGTCAAGAAGCCCTTTCTATCTTTCTCTATAGATCTTGATTACTATCACATAGGATGCTTCTTTTAAAACTTTAGAATGCACTTTGTTGCCAGGTTTTAATATTTGTAGTATAAGGACTTCATTCCCCATCAATATGTGGAATATACATATGCTACACTAAATTCTTATAATCACACATTACTTCTTTATTCTGACTCAAGTCAAACTCTTTGACTATCTTGTCAAATAGAAGATCCCAATTCTGAGGTGCCTGCTTCAATCCAAAGGTTGATCTATGCGGCTTTATGGACTTTATTTGCATTATTGGATTTATAAAACCTTTAGGGATGTGTCACGTACACATCCTGCACAATAGTCAATTTAAGGAATGCAGTTTTATCATCCATATGTCAAATATCATAGTCATGTTTAAGCTACAATAGCAAGCATTATCCTGATGGATTTATCCTTGGCAACTACTGAAAAGATTTCATCATGTTCAATGCCTTGAACTCTTTGCAGCCAAATTACCCTCCATGTTAGTCTTCTTCTAGAAGACCCAAAAGTACCATATGGGTTTTACCCCCTAAGATGGATCAACCAAAGTCATACTTTTTTGATGTACATGGAGTCCATCTTGAATTTCATGGCTTCAAGCCATGTTTCAGTTTTTAGCTCTCTCTAGTTTCTAGGTAGACTGTTGACTCATCATATGATCAACTCGCCACCTTCTTGTCCATAAGATATCATATATCTTTCAAGCTCTAGGCGTGTTCTACCAGAACCACGAGTTTTATGTATTAATTGAGGAACTTTGAGATTCCACAACATTTTGTGATTCCCAGTATGCCTCTTTTAGTGTTAAGCATGTGTCCAAAAGGAAATTTGAATTTTAGCTAGTAATCACATTCTGATTCATCAATGTGTGATTCCTTCTTTCTGATACACTTCTCATGATACACTATCATTGTGTTTTAGGTGGAGTCCATCACGATCCATTATCATGATCTTCCAAAAGGTTCTCAAACTCTTGGTTCAAAGTATTTCCATATTGATCATATTGAAATTTAATACTTATACCAAGTTTGTTATGTACTTCATTTATGATCTCCTTGAATACTTCAAGAGATTCATGTTTGTATTTCATTAAATACAAACTACCATAGCTACTGAGGTCATCAGTAAATATAATGAATTACCATTGATTACCTTTAGCATTTATTCTAAAAGGTCTATATACATCGATGTGTATAATCCTTAATAGAATAATTGTTCTCCCACTACATCTAGTGAAGAACCTTTGTCATATTGCACAATGAATGAGATTAGCTTGTCTCTATTGGTTCAATAACCAAAATGAGTTTGAATAACCATCATATGGATTTCTAGAAATGCAATTCTCATTTATGCACTACAAATGACTATGCTATAGGCATTCAAGTTTGAGTTATCATGTCATTCATTACATGTGTCATACACATTCATCTCTTTAACTATCAAGTATAGTTGATGAGACATAGGCATTGCCTTCAGTTCATTACACTCTTGTCCAAACAAGATGTATGATGATTTCATTAACGATAGATGTATAATAGCAATTCACTAATTCAATTATATGCCCATGAATGTCAAATTGTAACTGTAAAGGTAATAACTCTTGCTCCACACAGTTTCTAGCTTACTTCTTCTCAGGTCCTGAAAAGTAGAGATCTCTATCTCTTTCATCTTCCCGAGATCCTCTATAAAGAGGTTATTTCCCTTTCCTACTTACCCCTCTCCATATCTTGAGTGATGAAGACTTGGACCCAAGCTTGACCTCATAATACTTCTTGACGTTGCTTTAGTCTATGGACTCTACTCTGCTGATCATTATCACAAGTTTTGTCCTTTCTTCATTCATGCTTTGGCATCAACATGCAAAGCACTTTAGACAGTGGTCTGGCCAAGTTTCTCAACATTTGATAAACTGACTATATGATTCACACAACTATTTGTAGAATCATATGTTTGGTCAACTCTTGACCTATAAGAAATCACAATTAATCTATATGCACAATCACATTGAGCATATGAGATTATACTTGATCTCTATCTGTCTGTTTATACTCAAACATCACTTTGAAGACATCATACCTTTCATGCTTTACATGATTCTTAAGATGTATAACCATCTCAAGAATGTCCATGATTCAAGCTATTTATGCAACTCATGGTTCATATAGATAAACATAAGGTTCTTGATATCTTAGGCATCATTGGCATACTTCAAGTAAGCATCCAATTTTAGCCTTAGGTGCATTTGGAGTGGTTCTACATGCTCTGGTCTTTCAAGGACTTTAGATTTTACACTCACTATTGAGAACACTTCTCAAAGGTCCCAAACCAGGTTTGAAGTTTTATCCCATATATGAACTGATCAAAACAATAATGTATTTGTGTTTGTCATTTGGATTCTACAAAATAAATTTGCAACTTTTCAAAACATTTTTGATTTGTTTGATTTTATAGATTTGATGATATTAATTAGGCCTTTAATTAACTATCACTCCCACTATTTTTATCAAATTGATATCCCTCACCATCAATGCGGAAGATTGCAGTGTATAAACTTCTAGTGAGCCAAGATCCAAAACAATTGAGTTATTACCCGGCCAACACCAACATCCATAATCAATTATTAAGGTAGGTAACATTTACCAATTGTATCATATGCGATTCTTGGATAGATGATATGTGCAACTTTTTTCATAAACATCTACATGCCTCAAGGTGCTTGATCCGATCAAGGTCACCTAGTTAAGTCCAACCGAAATGCCAACACAATGAATATGCACCCTGCTAGGACAGACCCACATATTCACCATCACACTTCCACAAGATAGACACACCATGGTAGGGCGTGCCCACACTTAGTCAAGCTTTTCATGTGTGTTGCTTTTGTAAGGAATCTCAAACTTAATATTTACATTGAGGGGTTTGGTATTTATATACATATACATATCCAATCACCACATATACAGTATGTATCATATACATGCTACATCCTACAAGAAAACATGTGAAGCGATAAAGTGATGATTATGGCCATCCTATTGTAATTCCTTGAGACACAAGGAATTACAGTCATCTAGGTCTACATCACATGCAACAACCTATAGTTGATGAAGATATGTGCTTGGTCCATTCCGGGTTAACCCATGACTGATCGACTCGCCTCCCAGTCGGTTGGTTGGGTGTCACCAACCGATCATCTGGATCCTCCATGCGATCGGTCTATCAGGTCATCATGCACCTCATTAGGCCACCAACTGCTCATCTGGGCGGCCGCCATTCTTCAACATAATAGGAAATAAACTACCCTACTTTACATATCTCTTTGGGAAACCCCGAGTTACATTTGGGGGGAGCAAAGGTGGAAGAGAAGGCTCGAGTTATCTAAAGTTACATTAGGCTAGAATAAAGGACTCAATACGCAGACCGAGATCCAAACAACCACAACCAACAAAGCACACACATATGGGTTTATAGGCCATAGTCATGCTACACATCTACCATAAAAACCATTTTAGGGTGAAGCGTATCGATTGCATATATATACCATATAATATATGTATATAGGGATTTGTGGTGTTTAATCAGATATGCATATTAGCTAGTTTAAGTATTCACATCGCATGTAATAAATAAACGACAAAAAACCAAAACTGGTCATATCAATTAATCCTAAAACATAGTATGTTGACGTGGCTCTGATACCACTATTGTGTTTTGTGGGACAGAATAGGTAGCGGAAACAAAATTTTTATCTAACCACAAACCCATAACTAGCAGATAGCATCAAAAACTATGCAATAGGAAAGATGGTTTCAGCGAGGTGTACCTGGTCCTGAGGCTTGCTCAGTGACAATATCTCACAGCTAGTGCGGTCTTCAACCACCTAGTCTTCGACGGTGTCTGTGCAACTCCTGTCCTCAACCCGGAATGCGGTTGACCATCATCCTCTTGAGCAGTAGAAACCTCCCGTTTCTATAGATAGTCCACACGAACCACCGAAAACTCTAGCATCCTATCTTGAAGGACACTAGAGGGAGTCCTCCCCATTTTTCAGTATACTAGTCACCGACACACTCTCCTGCCACCAGTTTTCATCCTATAGTTGTCTTTCCCTTGTTGTGCCTCCCTAGTCGGGTAGCACTTGCTTGGGCTCTCTCAGTTACCATAATCAGAGAGTATAACAACTTTATAGAGAAAATGATGTTCTGAGTTGTGTGTTCTGAGAACCCCCCTATACCCCTCTATTTATAGTAGAGGGCAGGGTCATGGTTCCCAGTCTGTAGGGGAGTAGAAGGGTCCAGAATTTCCATGAACTTATTGCACTGCGGCAAACGAACCGGTCATTTCACAACTCAAATGGCCGTTTGGGCAAGTGAGCTGATCAGTTCACTTTTGCACCGGCCAGTTGGGAGTATGAACCGGTTGGTTCACTTGGTGAACTGGTGATTTCACTTCCCAGACTTGCCCACAATTGACTTTCCTTATTCGTTTCTAATTAATACAAAGATTAATTCTTGTCCCAATCAAATTGAACAAGTGAAATGAAAATCTTTTCTCACAAACTGGGAAACCCAACACCTGCTCGGTTGGTCCATGTGAACCGATTGGTTCACTAGAGTGAACCAATCGTCTCACTGACCATGAGCTGATAGGTTCACCCAGTGAACCGGTCAGTTGGTGGTCCAATTTGTGCAGAACTCAGTCAATGCAATTCTCAATCAATTTGACACTCTAATCAATTAGTTCAATACTTGAACTTGATGATTCTGAGTCAAGTCTATTAATTGAATGTTTAATTGAGTACCTAAAAACTTTAGTAATCAATCTAAACATCATTCATGGATAAACTCCTCTTCCAGGTTAATCCTATGTGTGTGACCTTATAGGTCCCATTTCACGTTGGCAGTGAAAGTCCATAACTCACTTATGACTTCACAAGCAAAGAGAGGTGCCAAGTCGCACATCAGTGCTACCCAAGTGAAAAGGAAAGTTGGAGAACAACTTTCAACCTACAATCTGTGATTAGTGTTACCGTGATCGTATAGTTCCTTTGTCATGACCATCCTGATTGAACTCGAGGCATGGAACATCATCCTCTTCAACATTCAATCCATGTTACTTGATCTCTGAGAAGACAGTCTGAGATGCATGTGAGTTCACATATCATATATTGAATCACATGAATATGGCCATACATTTCTCAGTCTCTCTTTTCAAAGGGCCCTGGATGTCATACTCCTTGTAGGAGGGACAAATCCCATATCTATCACTCACAGTCAAAACCCCGTGTCAAAGTCACCCAATCATCACCTTTATAACACCCATGTTTCAAGAATGCCTTTTATGATGTCAAAGTGTACCCAACGACATGTTATGAGTGCAGTGATTTCAGGTCTAAGAACCACTATCACCACTATCACTATGAGACATGATTGTGACTACCATTCTATGGTATCCATGTATCACTCTCATGGTGGGTCTGTCTGATATACTGTTCTCTAACATATATCTGTGTGTTTGACTTGATATCACATATGATGACTAATGAGACTCTGTCATAAGTAAACACACACTCTAGTCTTATGTATTATTGTTGTCTATTTTGCTTCCACAATAATATCTGACTAGGGACATGATAAGAATGTATGTACTTTTAACATACATACGGTCTCATTATTCAAGTCCTTAACCTGAAGACATATGTCATCGAGTCGCATCGTTCTTTAGACATCTATCATGTATGTGTCATCATCTCATATCTGAGACAAACATAATAGATAGAATTACCTTTATTGTTATCAAATCAGGTATCTAATGCCTCATCACAATCATCATATGATTGGCTCTCTGGGTATACCATACCAACACAATCCTCAACTGTATTTTGTGATCTTATTCACATTGAGAAAATATTAGAATATCATTAATGAATACTATAACACAAGTGTTTAGGATGTCTTAGAAGACTCGATTCATTAGATCCAGGACAGCTGCACGGGCATTAGTGAACCTAAAAGGCATGACCAAATATTCATAGTGCCCATATATGGATCAAATAGTTATCTTAGGTGATATGCAGACCGTAGGTCAATCTTAGAAGATACAATTGTTGACTTAAGGTGATAAAAAAGATCATCAATTCTTGGTAATGGATATTTATTCCTAACGATGACCTGATTGATCATTCTGTCATCTGTACATAGTCTCATAGTGAGAACAGGAGCTCCCCAAGGGGAAAAACTAGGCCGGATGAATCCTTTCTCTAATAGTTCTCACAATTTTTTCTTTAATTCAATAAATTCTATTGGGGACATGTGATAGGTAGATTTAGATATAGGTTTAGTTCTAGGAATTAACTCGATGCCAAATTCTACCTCTCCTTCAGGTGGTAGTCCTGGTAATTCCTTAGGAAATACTTCTAGAAAATGATTGACAATCTTAATTTTTTCTAGGGATTGTCCTTTTTCATTTTTACTAAATAGGGCTACCAAAAAGATAGTGCAACCTTTACTAATCATCTTATGATCCTTATGAGTAGAAACCACACTCCATTTGTTTAGTCCCTTCTTTCCATGGACTAAAATTTCTTTTTCTCTAGGTTTTGAAATTGTGAAAGTTTTATGGTGACATTCTATGATAGTTTTGTATGTATGGAGCCAATCCATTCCCAAAATTACATCTAAACATGTCGTATCTAATATTATTAGATTAGACATAAAAGTTAACCGTTGTATTTTCAAAGGTACATTCTTTGCTATATGATTGGCAACATTTGAAGTGTTGAAAGGTGCTTGTACTTTCAAAGCATATTCAATAGTAGCAGAAAACAAAGATAGATTTCTAGCATTAATACAGGAGAAGCATGAATGTGTATCGCTAGAATCATACAATATCCTCAAAGGAATTCCAAAATAGAAAGCATTACCTTCCACAAGTTTGTCTAATGATTTAACTTCCTCGTCATTTAGTGCTATTACTTTTCCATTCCTCGTTTGTGGATTATACAATGGTCATTTTCTTTCCTAATTCTTCCTAGAGGGTGTTATTGTGTTAGGTTATATTGGTTGGAATTGGCTATTGTTCCCAAGTCTAGGACATGTAAATGTTGTGTGGCCAAATTTCTTTTAGAAATAGTATTGCACATCATTCATATTGCAAGATCCAGAGCGTAGATTTTTGAAATGGAGCATTCAACTGAAGTGCTATTCACTGAGGGTTTGATTCTTCTATTAGCAAACTTTCTTTTGGACATATTTTATGGAGTTTGGAAAGAATTTTCCTTTTCTAACCACCTATTGGATGTTTCAATATCTGAGGCTACACTGATCATGACATCCATTGTTTTAAACTATAAGGGAACTAAGTTATTTTCTAATTCAGAAGAAAGACATGTTAGGAATCAAGAATCCCTCATATCATCATAAATCAGTAGAGTACTTGGATTTTTTTCTAATCTTCTAGACCTGGTGATATACTCAACTAGGCTCATCGTTTGCTTTTGCTTCAGATTCATAAACTCATCAAACTTGTGTCTTTTTATATGGTTAGGAAAATATTGTCTATTTTGTTCCTCCTTATAAGTATCCCAAGGAACAAAACCCAAATGTCTAAACTTGATGATCTTAATGTTGTCCCACCATACTTTTGCATGATGTTGTAGTTTGAAGGTGGCATATAGAGTTTTGTTCTCTTCAGGATAGGAAAGGACATTAAAGATCTCTTCAATTTCTGTTATCCTCACCTCAACCTTATCATGATCATATCTTTCTTGAAAAGAGCTTGGGTTCAAAGATAATAAGTTATTCATGCACTCTTGGAGTTATTGGGTATAGTTTTTGATGAGTCTCCATTTTCTCCATTTCTTTGTTTCTGCATCACTTGTCACTTTCATAAGTTTCTAGACTAATTCCATTTCCCTGGGTATCGATTCTACTCAGTCACTTTTGACTTATGACCCAGTAACTATCTATACAAAAGAATAGCCATGTTTTAGATAAGGATTCGCATGTCTAATATAAAATAGTATCTTTGTAACTACTTGTGGGGGTGCTAAGAAAGTAATAAAAATACTAGTACTTATTTTTAGTGGTATATAACTTCTAGATTTTGTTTTCTCATGTGTTTAGGGTCCTTCAAAATTCTAAAATATAGATGATACGTTAATTATTCCAACTTATCATAAAGCTCTAATAGGTAAGGATATGAACATTTTATATTTTAGATTGTAATGATTTTTAAGTTTGTATCTTATATAGAGTTCATTTTGTTGCTTTGATACCATTAAATCTGTAAAGTCCCAAAAAACAACAGAATAACATATAAACTTGGTTTGGGGGGGTTATAGAATTTAAGTATAAAGACCAAGGAAAGATGCAACCCAATACTATATTTATAATATAGTCATTTATACAAGAATTTCTTGAAATAAAACTTCTACATACGTTTACATGACCCATAAGTCTAGAAAAACTATAGAAAAAGAAAACTAAATAGGGTCTTGATATTACTTTCATGATCTCTCAAGATAGTCTATGACAAGATACATGCATACACCTGCATCCACATAATTAACCTACGGAAAGAAAGGTTTGCCATAGCCTAAATGGTAGGAAGAGAGCTAGACAATTGGCCAAATATGGTAGATAGAAAAGAAAAAGATAACATCAATATATTTTTATTTAACTAAGATATATTCTCAATCATTTATTTAGATGGAAACTATATCAAAAGAAAATAGACTGATACCGAAGATTACAATGAAACATAAATAAGAAATAGTGGTGTTTTGTATATTATTTTTATATTTCTTAATAAGTGGGAGACCTTAGTCTATAAATGAGCTTAATTACAACTCTTAGAGAAGGTGTCAATTCACCTTGGACAACTGGCCTACAACCACAAAAACTTTCTTAGCCAAGACTTAGGCCGTTATAGTTATCGAAACCACCTGTAAGTACCCCGGCACACCCCCAAACCACTCGTTCACATTGCATGCTCTATACAACGAAACAAATTACCACATGAAACCACTAGTCGCCTTTACAAGACCAGAACTGGTCTCCTTGCACAAAATGCCACTTGAAGTATCATTATTAAGCATGCTTAATCTTTGCAGAAGATTATTCACCACTACTAACATGATCGTGCTTGACTCTACATGACCAACCTAAGTGCATGCTTAAGTATGCTAAAACACTATACTCATCCATCCCTTATTCCAAAGGACTTATATCCAGATTCCAAATGTATCAATCCCCATCCGAGACATGTCGACTTTGTTACCAACACATCTCCCAATATGAAGTTTAGAACCAAAATGACATCATCAAAGATAAACAACTCAATCTGATGGATACTCATAGTTAAAGAGATCAAAAGGTAGTCACGAATAAATGAATCACTAATTATTATTTCACTATAATACCTAAAATGTAAACATGTGAGATTATGGTTTTAAATCAGACAAATCTATGACTGGGAGAGTGCAAGAGTTTACGGAGTCCTCTGTGTAAACACAAAACCAATTAAATAACCTTTCCTCTTTATTGGCTATAGGAATAAGTGAAACATGCTCCTAGTCACCTTATAAATGTCTGATTGAATTCCACTTTCCAACAATATTACACCAATTAATAGGGAGAATAAAGGAAAAGAAAATCAAAAGAGAATAGAACTATAATGCACAAAGGCATTCTTATTTTTCAAATAGAATATTATCCCAATTCTTAAGGATAGTAGGGATAAATATATGGAAGACCTTAGAGTAATGAAAGGAAATCCATAAATAGTCATATGTAACTTATGAATAAAAAGTTGTATATTTTTGATCATTTATTCCTTCTTTACAAAACATACAGAGTATGCCTATACTCTTTCTAAGTATACTACCATACCATTCTAAACCATGCTTTTCATTTACGTTGCTACAATAGATAATGATAAGAACTGAGTACCACTTTAAACAATATCGAACTATTATAAACCATACTTTCCATTGATGTTTATATACGAGGTTACTATAAGGAGTGAGGACCATACCTTTTCTTGAAGTGTGATGTTCAAATAGATTAAATATAGAGAGAGAAGATCAAATGCCAAGAGTATTTTGATAGGATTTTGTCTTACAATATATTCTTACCAAAAGAGAGATAGCTTGAGATCGAGTAGAGAGAGAGTCATAATTTCACAATGATATTTAGCAATCACATTTAGGGATCAAACCTTAGGATATGATAAACTATGATTCTAGAGTAACTCTCCTATTCAACATCTTCATTAAGCTGAAATTCATCTTTTTGGTGGAAGAGGGAATAATGTATGGTTTCTAAAGGGAGAGAGATATTCTTTTCTTTGAGGAATACATAGGGGCAAGGGGACGTTTTATTTCATGGATGGACAAGATCTTTAGAATATGAATTATGTTGAGTGGAGGTGTCTTCTATTTATAGGGGTGTGGGAAGGTAGCATGGTCCTACCTACAAAAAGTGTGTAGATGACACATGGACATATATGTGTCATCACAAGAGAGACAATTTATAGTTCAATGACACATGTATGAATATATGTCATTTTAATAGATATAAGTCATGTTTAGATGACATATGGATGCATATGTGTCATCTTAAGATATCTATCAGGGACTAGTTGACACATGGTAGGATGTGTGTCAAACTTTAGGATGTTCTAGGTATTTAAGGGAGGAGCATGCCACTAATATATTTTCTTTACCAAGTAGTTTGCTTGGAAAAGTTGTTTACTTGCTATTCAACTACATGCTTGTATCTATAAGCACCTTGCTTGCCACCTAGCTACCTACTTGTGTGCTTACCCACCACACTGTTGTTTTTCAAAAACAACAAAAAGTACCACAATAATATTTATAATATATAAATATTTTAAATTGATCATAATAGGTTATTTTAGTATTATAACATATTTTTCTAACAAATTTCCAAAGAAGCATAATTTTACAAATAACCCTAGATAAGAAGTTTTTATTTGATCATGATTCAAAATATTTACACTAGATGTTGGCTAAAAATGTCTAATGTTTCCTTCATTGTCTTAGCTAATTGAGTGGGCAATCCATCCACCCAATCACAATACATTTTGACTTGTCACTAGTCAACTATTTTGTGACACTAGTTGATTCACAAATTGGAAGCACCCAATGACCTCCTCTCATGATTACATTGAAAAATTAGTCTACTTATCCAAGGAGAAACAAACTAGTTAAGCATGTTAAGACACACCAAATAATCCAAATATATCATATCAAACTTAAAATCAAGTCTGATCATTCCCAATTATCACTACCTTCCATAAAACAACATCAGATGAAATCTCATACAACTCCATGCAAACAACATGTCATAAAGCACAACAAGAACCCATCACACCCACACACACTAATTCTACAGCAAACATGTCCTTCCATCTATTAATCCTGACAATGTCATCTTAACATATGACAATCTAATGAAACAATAAATTTCCACAAACTCCGCCTATGTTTTCATATTTTGTGTAAATGTAGCTGGTCCCAAGCCCAGATAAAGGAGGAGGGTTGGTGGTAGGTTGACAACCAACCTATAAAAACTTTGTCACTCTTTCTATGACATGGATCCTTATAAGTGCCGACCCCAACATAGTTGGGATTGAGGCTTAGATGATGATGATGATCATGTGTTGTATTTATTGCATTTCTTCATATGTAATAACCATTATGAAATTTAACTACCACAATTATGCATTAAGACCACAATTATGCACTAAGAATAAGTTATGGTTTTTTATCAACTTACAACATACAACTTCAAAAATGAGGGCCATTCTTTAGCATCATATAAAATTAGTTAGGGCAAGTAAAACTAAGAAATAGGGGTTTTCCAACAATCAACTTCCAAAAAGAAAAACACAAATTAAGATTAAGTGTAAAAATGAAGGAAATAAATATGTAACCCCAGATCAGGTCATGACATCATATCTCTTTACCTACTTAAGTATATTTGTTTCTCGTTTGAAAAATAATGAAATAAGGAGTAGAATGCGACATAATGAAACTTATAATGAAGATATATATGAAATCCAAAGGGGAGTAGGAAGTAGAATTCCTTGAAACTGCTTTGTTCTATGTATTTATTTTACATGATGTTTTGTAGTTCTTTTTATATCATTTTGATGATGTATACACCTGAATAATACTTGAATTATTTTTTTTCAAACAAAACATCATATTATGTTTTAATATAATGGCCATACTTGAATTTTAGTTTTTTTGTAATAACATATGATGATTAAACATGGTTAAACCATCTATTCATTCTATCTTAGAAATACATAAAAGGTTTAATTATGACTATTGCAAATTATAATTTGTTTTTCATAACCCACTTTAACAATTCAAATTGTAGAATCTGAATATCAAATTACTATTAAAAAAGATGCGATTACAAGTATATTTTTGTTTTTCAGAGAAACACCATTTATATCAACCATGTCCAATGATTTTAATCTTTACTCTAAATACAACTGATTTCATAGCTTGGTAGCTAACATGAAAGTGTATTTATTCTACTTATTGGCACTATATGTCTAAGTTGATATATATATTGAATTCATATTTCATTTTCACATTAGAAAGTGACATTATATACAATGAAAAGGAAAAAATCCCATATGTAGATAATATTACTATTTATGATATATTAGACATTTTAATAAATAACTAGTTTGATTATGGTAAGAGTTATTCATGCAATAGCTTGATTTATTAAGAAATTTTTTTAATTCTTACGTGTTATATTTCCCATTTTAATTTTCATAACAAGTAGCATTCGAGGTTTAGCTAGATATGTCACTTTTATATTAATTAGCAACCCACTACATAATTGAGTTTACAATGTATGTTTAATGTAGTTGGTGCACTCTCGCCAATGGCGTTACACACTACTCAATTGTAGTTTTGAATAGATGAAACCCCACAGACGGAAGCACACGATAGATTCACTTTCGAAATTTATAAAACCTAACTTAACACCTACTCACACTAAAACAACTACACCCGCAAGCGCATGGGGTCGTGTCGTAGTATATGAAGGTGGCAAGTATAGGATCGATCCACAGGGAAAAGAGGGGGCACTAGAGCTAGGTTTAGTTTGGCTAGGTTCCTACTGCAGAGCCTAGGGTTAAGGATTTGAAGGTTGATTTGATTGATAAACTACTATGAACAAATAAGGAATTAAAGGCAATAATGAAATCTACATTAACCCTAGACTAGATTAAGGCTAAACATGCAATAAAGGATTAAGCTAGGTATGAATGGGCAAATTACACAATGGCAAGCAAGAGAGAAGCAAAAGAGAAATTAAAGAGCTAAGCTAGCACGAACAAGGCAAGAGCAAGGAAAGAAGCTAACTAAGCAAGAAAAGAACTAATTAAGCTAATCAAGCACAAAACTAGGGTTTTAAGCAGTAAAGAGAGGTGTGGCTGTTTAGGGGTATGAACTTATCACTTAAGTTGGGGGGTGACATATGAAAATTATGATTCCATTTAGATTATCCAAACCAAACAATAAGTTAGAGTCTAATGAATTAACCTCAACTACTAACTGGCCATGGATATGCTAGGTTGTGTGTAGGGGAACTAGTCCCTAACACCCCCTGCTACCCTTTCGAGGATCAACTGGTTAGGGATTAGGTTCAATTCAAGTAGAGTTAATCAATTCTAGGTTTCTAGATTAGACATTCCTAGGGAAATTAGGGGCCGAGGGTAGTAATGGGGAGGTGAAATTAGGGTTTTGGACCCCAATTCCCCCACATTCTAGCCTTGAGAAGGCTCCATGCTAATTGCACTAGAATTATCTAATCCAGATACTTACATCTCTTACTTAGGTTTAGGGAGATTGATTAGGATGTAAGAATATGGGAGGTAACCAAGGGATCCAAGAATTGGACCTAGGGGCAAATCCTAAAATTCACACATATAAGCGATTTGCCTAAATTCCAAGGTGATTTCACATACAAACCAATAAGCAATCCATGGAGAAAGATATAGAAATAGAATATAATCATTAAAAAATGGAATTACAACATTTACATGTCATTTTCCCCAACATGGTATCAAAGTAACATAATTTCCCCCAAACAGCCCACCCAAGGGGCCTAGCTACTCATAACAATGCAAAATACAAAAAGAGAGGGGAAAGAATGAGTAGAGGAGTGAAAAGCCATGATGAGATCAGTGAAGAATCCTCCTTCTCCACCTCCTAGCAGCTGTAGCTCGATCTCCCTCCTCCAAGGTAGGTGAATGGCATGGATGTATGGTGGAAATGGGTGAAAACAATGGAAAACTAGGGTTTTGGTGGTGGAAATGCTGAAATGGAGGTGGAATGAGGTGGGAATGGATGGAGGATGAAATGGGGAGGCTAGAGTGGATGCCGGGTAGCTAATTTGTTCCCCAGCCGCCACATAGGTATATGTAGGTGTGGGGGGCAGAAGCACTAGGTCAAGTAGGGGCAAAATAGGTAAAGAAGTGAAAAATGTGTAGGTTTTGTGAGTAGCACGGCCGTGGTAGGTCACCACGGCCGTGGTGGGTAGATGTGAGCATGACCGTGGTGGATGGGAATGGCCGTATTACATAAAATGATCAAAAGTCAGGTTGGTGGTCAGTTTTGGGGTGAAATTGGCACGACCGTAGTGGTCACCACGGCCATGGTGCCTAGCACGCCTGTGTTTCCTAGCACGGCCGTGGTGCCTAGCACGCCAGTATTTCCTAGCACGACAGTGGTGAGTTGGATAAAGGTGGCCATGGTGATGTGCCAAACCCATTCTGCTTCTCTGTAGCATGACCATGCTGTGCAGCACCGCCGTGGTGGCTGTCTCTGGCACGACCATTCTTGGCTGCACGACAGTGGTGACTTCAGCTTGACTTGGGGGTGATTCCGTTGGTTTACATACATGTAACATCCCTGAACTGGGTTATGCTTTAACCCTAGGAGTTTTGATTAATAAAGATGATTATATGCTTAATCTTATCTTGTGAAAAGTAATTAGGGCTCAAGAGGAACTTATGTTTCAATTTTGGTCCTGTTTGAATAATGTTGAAGCAATGTTTTCTTATTTTGGACTAAAGTACAAATTACCCAAGTTAAGGGGTTAAATTGCAAATGTTATATGATAATATGTTCCTATGATGTTGAGACATCATAAGAATGAATATGATGTAGTGGTATGGTTTCCACAAGATTGGGCACCAAGATAGAGCTTGTTGGACAATGTTTGTGCATTAAAACCCAGTTTTGGTGTAATGTACAATTTACCCAAAATCTAGGGTCCAATATGAAATTTACCACTTCCATAAGGTCCCTAATGTTTCTTGGCATCATGTAGAGCAAATAAAATGAGAGGGGCGCCTCATTTGAATTAATTTGGAGGAGAGAGAATCTTGATACTAAAATAATCAATATTTAATCCTAATTGAAACCCTAATTCAATTTAGTGCAAAAATAAATATATTAATTAAAGGGCCTTCAACCAAAATTAAAATGGTTGGATTCATATGTGTGTGGACGTCCTTGAGCTTTGCAAGTACCACAAAAATATCCAAGGGAGTGGATAACTCACTCACAATTTTATAAGAAAAAGAAATATCCACTCACATATGGATATTAGCATAATATGATTTGAGGTGCTTAACTTGCTTTTCTTTAAATCATGGATAATGGAGAGGAATAAGAGGCAATCAAGCTATCCTCAGATACAAGGAGTTTAGAGGGAAGAGGCGGCTCCATTTTTGTGATTAAATGAATTTTTATAAGACATTTTCTCTCTCATTGAATTTTTATAAAAAGACCTTTTACAAGCCAAAACAAAGGCTTTTTCGACCCCACTTCTTCTCCTTGCTTGGAAAACGACCAAGGGAGCTTGGGACGATAAGGAGGACGAACCCCAACTTGTTGGTAAGCTTCTTGACCCTTGTTCACCTTGAATCTGTGGTGGAAATCATAAATCAATGCATGATTTCTTCCTATTTGAATCTCCTCTTCAATTCTAACCATTCCTTTTCACTCAAAACTTGAGGAAGAGCCTTGGAATGGTGAAAGGAGTTTCATACACCATTGTTGACGTGAGCTTGGAGCTTTGGAGCTCAATTGGAGGTGGGTTTTATAACTTGAACCCTCAATTTTGTTATTGCATTTAATTCCTTATCAAATAATGATCCTATATTCATTCATGAAATGTTAATTGGTTGATTGATGCAATCACCATGGAAATCACAGAAGGTTTAATGAGTTTAGAGCTTGATGATGATGACATCATCATAAGCACACAACTCTCCAAATATCCAAAGCAAATGGTTTCAACTTGTTGGTCCAAACAGTTTCACCAAACCGTTTGGAGACCAAACAGTTTCAAAACCGTTTGGTGACTTGAGACCCAAACCGTTTGAGGGAGTTGACCATTTGGGAGGGTTGAACATTTGAGGTCAGAACTCTAATTCATGTTGGATGATAATCTAATGGATCCAATTGATTAATCCAATGCATAGTTAATCACCAATTAGCAAACCCTAATCAGGTTAAGTGCTGATTTTGTAATTGATTGTGTTGAGTCTTTGGGTTGATTGACCCAAACGGTTTCAAAACCATTTGGGGATCACCCAAATGGTCTCAAGACCGTTTTAGGGTCAACCAAGACCGTTTGGAGGTCTAGGGTTGAGTATGGTTTGGTATTTGAAGATCCAAAGATACCAAATTGAAATGCAATCAATTGCTGATTTGATAATCAATCCAATGATCCAAACCCTAATTGGATGTCATGGAATTTGATGATGAGTTGGGCAAATGGTTTCAAAACCATTTAGAGGTCAAGAACCTCAAGACCGTTTGAGTTCAAGCACCTCAAGACCATTTGGATGGTCAAAGGTGGTGATTTATGGATTAAAGATCCAAGGGTCAATAATAGTTGAAGCTCAATAATTCAATTGATTGTAGGCTTCAATGTTGCTAATCATGATCAACCAATTGATGAAAGTACCTCATGAACCCTTGCGGTTTTGGGACTAATTTGGCCCAAATGGTCTTGAGACAGTTTGAGTCCAAACAGTCTTGAAACCGTTTGGGGTCAAACGGTTTCAAATCCGTTTGGAGGCCAAACGGTTTCAAAACCGTTTGGTGATGAAACCTCAAAACCGATTGAAGGTTGTTGGTGATTCAATCACTTGGTAATGGAAGGTAATGAATGTTCCAATGATCCAATGATTGATAGTGATGGTAATCAAAGATGGTACAAAGGTTAAAGACCCAAAAGTACCTAAATGATTAGCACTATTAAAGGGGTAAACCCTAATCATTATAAGAACAATAATTTGGTACACTATGTCAATCATAGTTGTATGTACTTGATTGAAGGGTTGTTATGACCTAATCAAGTTGAGAGGATGAAAGAATGGAATTCATACATGAATATGATTCATGTGGTGATTAAGGGTATGAACCTTAGTAAAGAGATCATGAAACCCTAATCATGAATACAAACCCCAATTGACAAGGTTATTGAACTCTAACCCTAATTGAGGGCAATTCTAAATGAAACCCTAATCCAAGGTGAGGATGTAGCCCTAATCTAGGGTAATGATATGTGAAACTCTAATTGAGGGCAATGAGATGTAAAACCCTAATTGGGATGAATAGTGAATCTTTAATTATGGACAATTGAATGAAATCCTAATGGAGATGAATGGTAGACACAAATTGTGGGTAATTATAGTGGAAATCCTAATTAAGGATGATTCCATATGAAATCCTATTCTAGGGTATTTCCATGAGAAACCCTAAGTTAGAATGATGTATGTGGAACACTGATGTGGTGATGTGATGTGAAAATCAAATCCACGGTGATGTCATGTAATGATATATGATACCCTAGTTGAGGGTGATTCCATGAGAAACCCTAGTTGAGGGTGATTCCATGAGAAACCCTAGTTGAGGGTGATTCCATGAGAAACCCTGCCTGAGAATAACACCACATGAAGTTCTAATACTATGTTGTGATGAGAGGCCCTAATAAGGGTGAAGGTATGTGAGACTCTAATTTGGAGTCATAATAAATAAAGCCCTAATTCTGGGCAATATGACAATAAACCCTAATCCTAATTTCTAGGTAAGAGTATAAGGAAACCCTAATGATGAGATAGAAGGGATACCTTACAAAGGTGAAATATCTCATGTGGTTGATTATAAGCAACCTTATTGTAAGCAATGTCTTTATCATTAGACAAGTCCATATTATTAAAGATAGTTGGACAATTCTAATGTGTGGCCTATGCATTACATGCTAAAGGTGATAGGTCAGTAATTGAAAGTATTAAGAGGGTAATACCTTAATACAAGATAAGTTGGTTAACTCAAGAAGGTCAGAAATGATGAAAAAAGTGATACATCAAGATATGATAGTTATCACATTCAGCATTTCAGGGTTTATATACCTTGATGCATTTTAAATCCAATATAATTGGGTAAGGAACAGATGAAGTGTGTTATGCAACTATTACAATGAAATGTAATGAGTTGATGCACTTTGATAAGTGTTGACTAATGTACCTTGAGAATGGGGTTAAGCCAAATTAATGAGTATGATATAATCATACCATGATGAGGATGAGAAATGAACTCATACCTTGAATTGATGATCATTAATGCTATATGATGAGAGTAATGATCTTGAATAGTTATTTATGATATCTTTGAATGCCCCAGAGGTATGGAATAATGAATTAAGGGTTGGACAGATAATATAATCATGAAACCCTAATTAATGAGAAATGTGGAACCCTAACCCTAATTTTGGGTAAAGGGAATGGAAAGCCCTATTTGATAGTAAACCCTAATTCCTGGTAAAGGAATAATGGTGTTACTATTATGTCACATGATGTGATGAATGACTTGTATGACTGTTATCATGTGTAATAACCATATTATGAGATGATGAACATAGCCAGATTTGAGTTGTGACATTTATATAATAAATGTTGATTTGCCTTATGTGCCTTAATGTTGTTGTTGCTTAATAAAAGTAACAGAATGTGCATGAACCTTATGAGTCATATAAGTAAGTTGTTGCCTAGAAAGAGGTGACATGATATTTTGTGGCCTTGTGAGCCATGTGTGATGCTTGTATAACAAGTATCATGAATGCCTTAGTCAGATAACCTGAAGGTGATGGTTACCTAATAGATGGTAATGATTGCTCAATGATGAACTAAGGGTTAGAATACCCAGAACCATATGATCATGGTGATGAGATTGTGAAGGGATGATAATTCCCAGTATTGAAATGAGGGACTGAGTTCCCAAGGTCTTTTAAAGACTGATAAGTATTTGATGAAAATAGTACATGTCTCTTTATAGCATTATTGTAATAAGTCATGTTTGAGAACTTGGATGATGCTAAAAGAATAAGAAAATGTACTTAATTAATCAAGTGAAATCATATCATGTAGAGCCTTGACCATAGATCCATCATCGTCAGTATTAAGGTGATGGTGAAACAGGTGCTCCGTGGCAAAACCCGGAACACATATTTTGAATATGTGGGGGTAAATGGGTGAAAATATCCTTACGTCCGGTGAAGAGATTGAGGGAAGGTAAACATTAAACCTCTCAATTCTTCATGTGTCGGGATGCATGTATCACTAATCTCTCGATAATTGGGATAGATTCCGTACACATCTCCCAATAATACTTACTGTCGGGTCGATGGGGATAAACATTAAATCTCTCGATGGCTGATGAGAGTGCAGTTGACACTGTAACTCTATAGCGAAGTTGCCAGTATACCCTGGAAAGCTATTTTGAGCAATAGACATAGTCCTGCACTGACCGAGATGTGGGAGGTCATGGGAATCCGGCTCTTCCATTGACCTATGTATGGTACCGATTTCGAATTCACAGTGGTCGGTTGGAGTATGAGCGGTATACCTCATCTCCTCAGGGCATAAGTGTGATTGTAAAATGTAATCAGCCGTATAACATGTTTGCTTAAGGATTGAATACGGAAGTTTATTGGCTGATGTTATATTTCTTTCATGCAACTTTAGTTCATTGATGTTATTCATATATGTTTGTATTCATTTCAAGTAGATGGATGAACTATGATTCTACCAAGAATAGATACAATGTTCTCCTTAGGAAAGGAGATTACTTCACTATGTTCATACAGTGATTTAACTGTTGTTAAATATATATAAATCCTTCTGCTCCATTTATTTTAATAAACTGCTATAACAATGTTTTGGCGGAAAGTTATATCTCTCGCTGGGGCAATTTACAATTGTCTCACCCCCGTGGGATCCAACATTTTTTTAGGTGGACGAGCACGGAGGAGTTTGAGAACATCTTGCAGAGAAAGAACTTCAGCAGCAACATGGACATCAGTGACAGCTCAGGTTGAGTGTACGGTCTGTCATGTCTTATAGATAGAAGTCATATGTGTCGTCTCTGTACTCTCAGGTCCTCGGAGTTTTTAGTCAGTGTTTTAATAAATCGATCTGAGGTTTTGGCTTGATGCCTCGAGATTATTATGCTGTCTGTACATAATGTTTATATGATAGCTGATGTTGTAATCTTTGAGAAGAGATGGTACATGTTATGTACGTTTGAACCAGAATGTAAATGTTATACAATGGTTCTTGATGGAAAAGACTTCCTATGTTTGGATCTCTTTGCAAAAAGTTTTAATTTTTAGTGATTTTCAGTAATCCGCTGCAAATGATTCGCTTCCGCTTAAGTAAATCTTGTTTTTGTGAGTTGGATGCGACAAGTTTAGTGGTATCAGAGCTCTAGGTTCGCTGAGTCTATAGAGACATAGGATTAAGGTAGTAGAGTCTGTTCTGGTGTCATCCAGTGTATCTGATAGTGTCTTCTGCTCGTATAAGAGAAGAAGAACTTAAAGATGACTGGGTCACATGAGGAGGTTGCTGCAGAAAGCAGCAATGTTGCACCAAGAAAAGGTGCATGAGAGAAGGCAAGAGAGGGACAATAGCCTGAGAAACCCCTAGCTGATACAACTATAATAAGAAAATCCTTCTTTAAGTATTATTGTTGGGGAAATTAGGGCAACTGTAATGTATATAGTGGATCGAGCATTGGCAGTATAACCTAGATTATCATCTGCTAATGATGATGTTTTGGATATCAACAAGTTGAAGCAATAAGGAATGATGAAGTTCTGGACTTAACTTGAGTCTGTGCTCAACCTTAGCCTATTGAATCCATATATAGTGATGGAGGGAATAGATTACAACTTGAAATCAGGGTCTGCCACATGTTGGTATGTATGCCCTGAGAGCCAATCATGGGATGATTGGTGGGATATATTAAGATTGATTTGATAAACATCAAAGGTGAGCTTCCAATTCTTTCTGGTTCAGTCATATGAGACAGTGATAGAATAGATTGAATGTCTAGAGAATGACAATACTCAATGATGTATGCTTTCAGGTTGAGGACCTGAACGATGAGATCATACGGATGCTAAGAGTTTGTACATTCTTGTTATGTCCCTAGTTGGATGTCATTGTGGAAGGTAGATAGACAGCAATGACACACAAGACTAGATTGTGGTGTTGGTTGATGACATAATATCATTAGTCATGATATAGAGATATCAAACCAAACACATAGGTACTTGTTAGAGAACAAGTGTACCAGACAGACCCACCGTGAGTTTGACACATGGAACCACGACATGGTAGTCACAGTCAGTACTCGTAGTGATGGTGGTGAGTGTGATTCTTTGACCTGAAATCACTACACTCAACACATATCGTTGGGCACACTTTGACATCATCAAACACAGTCCTGAAACATGGGTTGTTATAAAGGTGATGATTGGGTGGCTTTGACACATGGGGCTTTTGAGGGGTGAGTGATAGATATGGGATTTGTCCCTCCTGAGGGAGTTTGATATCCAAGGCCACTTGATGAGTAGGATTGAGATAGGTGTGCGCACACATGTGTGAAGCAGTATGTGATATTGATGTCATACATATCTCGTTCAATCTACTCTGAGATCAAGAAAGTGAATGAACGTTGACATGATGACTGTTCCATGCCTCGAGTTCATTCGGGATATCAGTGACAAAGGAATTATACATTCACTGTAACACAATTCATGGATTGTAGGATTGAAAGTTGTTCTCCAACTTTCTACTTTCACTTGGGTAGCACTGATGTGTGACTAGGCACCGCTCTTTGCTTGTGAAGTCATAAGTGTTATGGACTTTCACTGCCAACGTGAAATGGACCTGCAGGGTCACAAACATAGGATTTAACCTAGAAGAGGAGTTTTGTCCACAAACAATGTTTAGATTGATTACTAAAGGAGTTTAGTAGTTCAATTAAACACTCAATTGATTGATAGCTCAAAATCATAGTGTTCAAGGTGTTGGACAAATTGATTAGAGTATCAGATTGATTGAAATCACAATTGACTGATTCTGCACAATCTGCACTCCCAACCGATCGGCTCATGTGATGAACCGATCGGCTGAGCTTGGTGAACCGGTCGGCTCAAGTGTTGAGTCGATCGGCTCAAGGACAGGGTGAACGATTGCTTCAAGTGTTGAAATGATCGGTTCAACTATTGCAACTGGGCAAGTTGGGAAAGTAGGATTGGTGAGAATTTTCCTTTCGTTTCACTTGCCCAATTTGATTGGAACAAGGATTGGTATTTGATACCAATTAGAAACAAAAGTTGGAAAGTCAACCGGGAACTGGTCAGGACCACGAACTGACCGATTCAGAAAGTGAACCGACCGGCTCATGGGTCCCAACCGATCGGTTGAGTGTCAACCGACCGGCTCAGGTCCCCAACCCACCGTTTCAGTTGTGAAACGATCGGTTCAAGTTGCGAGTTGGTTGTTTTTGGTGGAAAATCTCGAACCCTTCTACTCCAGCTTTAGTCCCATATTGCCCGGGATGGAGAACCCTGTCCCATGACCCTCCTATATATATAGGGGTATTGGGGGCTTCTCAAAGTACAACTCAGTGCAACCAGTTGCTCTGCAAAGTTTTCGTTCTCTCTAGTTTTGGTAACCGAGAGAGCCCGAGCAAGTGCTACCCGCAAAGGGAGGCGCAGTAAGGGAAAGACAAATGTAGTTGCAACTGGAGGCAGGAGAGTGTGTTGGCAACTAGTACGTCAACAGGAGGGTACGACTCCTTCCAATTCCTTGTGGTACAAGGAGATTGGAGTTCTAGGTGGTACGTGTGGACTACTTCAGAGGCAGGAGGTTTCTGTCGCTAGGAGGACAACCTTCAATCCTGTCAGTCCCGGTGCTACCAGGAGCTGCACAGACACCGTCCAAGACCAGAGGTGAAGACCGCGCAAGCCGCGAGGTATTTTCACGGATCAAGCCTCGGGACAAGGTATGATTCCACAAACCATCCTTTCCTATTATATAGACGTTGACGCGTTTCCTTGTTCCGGGTTTGGGGGAGAAATTTTTTTGTTTCTGCTACCTTCTCTGCCTCCCCTAAAATCCAACAGTGGTATCAGAGCCATGTCAACTGTTCTATATTTTAGGAATATCAATATGATCAATTTTGGTTTGTCGCCTTTATTTATTGCATACGATGCGAATAATATTGGCTTTATGCATGTCCAATCCTAAATCCACAAATCCTAATTACATATATGATATGTATTATTAATGCACTCGATACACGTCACCCTTAAACGAGTTTTGTGGTGGATGTATAGCATGGTTATGGCCAATAAACCCTATCTGTGTATGGTTGTATGTGGTTGCTTGCATCTCGGTCTGCGCACCGATCTTCCTTCTCCTATTCCTGATGTAACTCGAAATAATTCGAGATTCTTTCCTACCTTTGCTCCCCCTGAATGTAACTCGGGGTTTCTCCTTTTATAATGTAAAATAGGAAAGATTTTATTTTCTGTTATGTCAAAGATCGGTGGACATCCTGACGACAGCTGAGATGATCGGTTCAAGGCATGAACCGATCAGTTGACGTTCCAGACGATCGGTTCAAGGAGTGAACCGATCGGTTGATGACCGGTTCGAGAAGTGAGACGAGCGAGTGGCGGCCATGAAGAGATGCACGAAGACCAGGCGAACCGATCGGTTGGAGGAGCCAACCGATCGGCTGGTGGCACCCAGACGACCGGCCAGAGAGAGCAGATCATTCATATGATGAGTTGATCAACTCAGAAGGCAAAGCACAGAGTTCATCTTGTGCAGGTTGCATGTGATGTAGACCTAGATGACTGTGATTCCTCTTGGCTTGAGGAATCACATTAGGATGGCCATAATCATCGCTTTTATCATTTTGCATGTTTTCTGTGGGATATAGCATGTATATGATATGTACTATGTATTGTGGTGATTGGATATGTATATGTATATAAAAACCAAATCCCTCATTAAAATATTAAGTCTTATATGCCTTCCATTAACGGCACACATGAAAACTCGATCGACCAAGCGTAGGTTACGCTAAAGCATGGTGCGCCGTCTATTTTGTGGAAGTGTGAAGGGTAGACATGTAGGTTCTGCCAAAGCAGGGTGCATGTTTACCGTGTCGACTTTTGGGTTAGACTTAACTGGTGATTCTTAGAGTGTCTAATCCCAGAGGCAAGGAATGTTCATGGCAAGGTGTTGCGCATGTTCATTCATCAAGAGTTACATATGATGAAATTGGCATGATGGCCTACCTAAATAGTCAAGATTGTGGGCGATCAGCCAAAGCTGACTCATGACTTGATGAAATATGGATCTTGCCCACTAGAAGGTTGTACGCTGCAATCTTCCAAATTGATGGTGAGGGCTATCAATTTGAATTAAAATAGTGGGAGCGATAATTAATTAAAGGCCTAATTTTTATCGTCAACTTTTCAAATCAATCAAACAAGTCAAAAGAGTTTTGGACTAAAATTGCATATATTTCCTTTTGTTAAAATAAATGGTTAATCAACAAATTACTTTATTTGCGATCGGTCTTTGAGACCAACAAATTAAATGGGAATAATTCCACGACTGGTTAGGATGATGAGAAGTGTTGTCAAAAGAGCGAAAGCTCTAAGTCCTAGTTATACCAAGACCAGATGAACTCAATCCCACCACATCAATGGCTGAAAGTATGCTTATGGAAGCATACCGAGGATGACATTGATGAGGAGTGCTTGATGTTGTGTTCTCTGAACTATGAGTTGTAGAGACAACATGAGACATATGATGTCTCAAGGACACTGTCCTAGTATGTCATGACAGAAGGAGATCCAGTAAGGTATTCACACACTCAATATGATTGGGTATGTGGAAAACCTGACTAAGAAGGATTCCCTCTGAGCCAAGAGTTGGCTATTGGTATGATACTGTAAATGTTGCGAGAATCATACAGTTCATGATAAACTACAACATGAACAACTTTGACAAGCATTGACAAAGTTATTGGACATGTTGAGGATAGTAGAGTCAAATATGAAGAAAGACTAACCCTAATCTTTGATGAGATCAATGAAAGGTAAGTCTTAAGGGCAAGGGCAAGAGCAAAGCAAAGAAGTGTTCTAATGCTAGCCAGCAGCCCAAGCTGTCTTCAACCTCAAGGAACATGGGGAAAGGGTGTATGAGGGAATTTCCCTCTATATCTGGAAGAACAAAAGAAGATGAAGGAGGGGATGGAGATCTCCACCTAAGGTATCCTGAAATGAACCACTTCTTTATCTGAGGTATATGATACCAAGATATGGATATGTCATATATGATATGCAAGATCCGCAAAGAAGTGATGGCCTTTGTGAAAGGACCAAGAAAGAAGTACCCATCATTGGAGCAAGTGTTGCTGCCATAGATAGGAGTATCTTTCAGTTTATTTCAGCCTAAAGGGCACGAAATAGAGTTGAGAACTGCTATTTCAGATATTGCCAATAGATAGAAACACTTTATTTTTGCACATTGTATGACAATGATGGTAATTAATAAAGTTGATGTTTCAATCTTAAAGATATAATCTTTGTGGCAATGCCTTATTTATCTCGTGATACATGGTATGCATAAGATAAAATGATACCTAAAGGTTATAGATAACTCAAACAATCAAATTAGCATCAATCATGAGAAATTCATTTCTAGTTTCCATGTGATGGATAAATCTAGACTCTTTTGGTTAGAGAACCAGTAAGAGACATGAATCTCTTGTACATGATTAATCAATCTTCACCAATGGTAGTGGGAGAATGATTATCCTATTAGGTATAATACATGTGATGTATTTACATACCTATTGGAGTAAATGCTAATACTTCAAATGGTGTTTAGAGAAATACTAATATGAATATCTTGAAGTGTTCAAGATTATCATAGATGAAGTGCAAATTTGGTAAAGTGTTAATTCTTGATGAGATCAATGAATGAAATACTTGGACCAAATGTTTGAGATCCTTTTGAGTGATTATGATAGTGTATCATAGGGAACTCATGATTAAGGCATGGTGATGTCTAAATCAAGAAGGAATCATACTCTAAGGAGTTAGAGAATAATTGAATTCTTCTTAATAAAAGAATACCCCACACTAATAAAGGACATTGAGAATCACAAGGAGTTGTGAGTTCTTATATCCTTGATGGATACACCTCAATTATCTATGTGATGAGTTGTTCATGTGATGAGACAACTATCTAGATGAATATGAGGAACCAAATTTTGAGTTATGGTTTATGACCATTACATCCTAAATGACATCCATATGAACCGTAAGGTATGACCTTGATGGTAGCACCCATTGGAATAAAATCCATAAGTGTGAATAAGTCTTAAGTGTTAAGACACATGGATAACATTTTGAGAAGGATGATGCTTGATTACAACTTAATGACTAAGGCATTTGGCATATGGATACTAAAACTGCATTCCTATGAGGAATAAAACAAGGATGTGTACGTGACACAACCTATAAGGTTTATGAATCCACTAATGCAAATGAAGTCTATAAGTTACAATGGACTAATCAATGTGATTGATTGAGTACAAGCAATTCAGAATTGGATCTTTACTTTGATGATAGAGTCAAAGGGTTTGACTGATATGTCAAAGATAAAGAAGGGATCTGTGATTTAGTGGGAGCGTGTTCACATTCCACATGTTGATGTGAAATGAAATTGTTCTAGAATGGAAATCCAAAAGTGGAAATTATCTTTAAGGAAGATAGAGATGTTTCCTATGTGATAGGAATAGAGATCTATAGAGATAGTTCTTGAAAACCTCTTTACCTGGAAAAGAGAGAGCATATATTGGCAATCTGTACTGAAGGGTTCAGTGTACACAGATTCAGTGGGAGAAAACTTGTCCATGTTAGATGGAGTTAGTATCCCAAGGCCAAGTGTCCAATTCTTATGAAGAATGGGAATAATAAGAATAGATATGGATCTATCATGTATGTAATCATCCCATTATCTTGCATGTATGGACATGGCAAGACATGACAATATGATGTGCTCATCCTGATAACTCGTATGTGGGACATGACGAGTGGATGTATGTCTACTTCTAGTAAGGGTTACTGGAAACCATAAGAACTTGATAAGTACTTGAGAAGTACTAATTCTATGGTCATAAGGAAGAGTTCGATGTAAAGAGTTACATTGATGCAAACTTCCGAAAGGACAGAAAGTTAATCGCAAAATATATATGGGATATATAAAGTGAAAGTTTGTTGATAATTGGAAACGTTCCAATAAAGCCGTTTAAAAGGAAATGCCGAGTATCCATGTGTTAGAGAACAACAGTGGATACTATATGGATCTGGAAGTTCATGAGATGAACTTATAGATATTCCGCTCATTGATGACAAGTCTTGAATCCTTGATCATGCAATGTGGCTAAAGGTTAGCAAAGGAATACTTGATCGCATATCACATCAACTCCATCTCATACGCGTGACGTACAACAAAGAGATGAGAGACATGCAATTTATACTAACTTTGGCAAGGTGTTGCCATAACTCACTATGTTCGCACTAGAGCACAATAACATGTGGGACATGTTTGAAGATCACTATGAATATGATTCAAGGGTGATTGGCTCGCAGTGCAAGTGGGAGTCTGTTGGTATGTATGCCCTGAGAGCCAATCATGGGATGATTGGTGGGATACATTAAGATTGATTTGATAAACATCAAAGGCAAGCTTCCAATTCTTTCTGGTTCAGTCATATGAGATGGTGATAGAACAGATTGAATGTCTAGAGAATGACAGTACTCAATGACGTATGCTTTCAGGTTGAGGACCTGAATGATGAGATCATACAGATGCTAAGAGTTTGTACATTCTTGTTATGTCCCTAGTCGGATGTCATTGTGGAAGGTAGATAGACAGCAATGAAACACAAGACTAGATTGTGGTGTTGGTTGATGACAGAATCTTATTAGTCATGATATAGAGATATCAAACCAAACACATAGGTACTTGTTAGAGAACAAGTGTACCAGACAGACCTACCGTGAGTTTGACACATGGAACCATGACATGGTAGTCACAGTCAGTACTCACAGTGATGGTGGTGAGTGTGATTCTTTGACCTAAAATCACTACACTCAACACATGTCGTTGGGCACACTTTGACATCATCAAACGCAGTCCTGAAACATGGGTTGTTATAAAGGTGATGATTGGGTGGCTTTGACACATGGGGCTTTTGAGGGGTGAGTGATAGATATGGGATTTGTCCCTCCTAAGGGAGTTTGATATCCAAGGCCACTTGATGAGTAGGATTGAGATAGGCGTGCGCATGCATGTGTGAATCAGTATGTGATATTGATGTCATACATATCTCGTTCAATCTACTCTGAGATCAAGAAAGTGAATGAACGTTGACAGGATGACTATTCCATGCCTCGAGTTCATTCGGGATATCAGTGACAAAGGAATTATACATTCACTGTAACACCATTCACAAATTGTAGGATTGAAAGTTGTTCTCCAACTTTCTACTTTCACTTGGGTAGCACTGATGTGTGACTAGGCACCGCTCTTTGCTTGTGAAGTCATAAGTGTTATGGACTTTCACTGCCAATGTGAAATGGACCTGCAGGGTCACACACATAGGATTTAACCTGGAAGAGGAGTTTTGTCCACAAACAATGTTTAGATTGATTACGAAAGGAGTTTAGTAGTTCAATTAAACACTCAATTGATTGATAGCTCAAAATTATAGTGTTCAAGGTGTTGGATAGATTCATTAGAGTATCAGATTGATTGGAATCGCAATTGACTGATGCTGCACAATCTGCACTCCCAACCGATCGGCTCATGTGATGAACCGATCGGCTGAGCTTGGTGAATCGGTCGGCTCAAGTGTTGAGTCGATCGGCTCAAGGACAGGGTGAACGATTGCTTCAAGTGTTGAAATGATCGGTTCAACTATTGCAATTGGGCAAGTTGGGAAAGTAGGATTGGTGAGAATTTTCCTTTCGTTTCACTTGCCCAATTTGATTGGAACAAGGATTGGTATTTGATACCAATTAGAAACAAAAGTTGGAAAGTCAATCGGGAACTGGTCAGGACCACGAACCGACCGATTCAGAAAGTGAACCGACCGGCTCATGGGTCCCAACCGATCGGTTGAGTGTCAACCGACCGGCTCAGGTCCCCAACCCACCGTTTCAGTTGTGAAACGATCGGTTCAAGTTGCGAGTTGGTTGTTTTTGGTGGAAAATCTCGAACCCTTCTACTCCAGCTTTAGTCCCATATTGCCCGGGATGGAGAACCCTGTCCCATGACCCTCCTATATATATAGGGGTATTGGGGGCTTCTCAAAGTACAACTCAGTGCAACCAGTTGCTCTGCAAAGTTTTCGTTCTCTCTGGTTTTGGTAACCGAGAGAGCCCGAGCAAGTGCTACCCGCAAAGGGAGGCGCAGTAAGGGAAAGACAAATGTAGTTGCAACTGGAGGCAGGAGAGTGTGTTGGCAACTAGTACGTCAACAGGAGGGTACGAATCCTTCCAATTCCTTGTGGTACAAGGAGATTGGAGTTCTAGGTGGTCCGTGTGGACTACTTCAGAGGCAGGAGGTTTCTGTCGCTAGGAGGACAACCTTCAATCCTGTCAGTCCCGGTGCGACCAGGAGCTGCACAGACACCGTCCAAGACCAGAGGTGAAGACCGCGCAAGCCGCGAGGTATTTTCGCCGATCAAGCCTCGGGACAAGGTATGATTCCACAAACCATCCTTTCCTATTATATAGACGTTGACGCGTTTCCTTGTTCCGGGTTTGGGGGAGAAATTTTTTTGTTTCTGCTACCTTCTCTGCCTCCCCTAAAATCCAACAGTGGTATCAGAGCCATGTCAACTGTTCTATATTTTAGGAATATCAATATGATCAATTTTGGTTTGTCACCTTTATTTATTGCATACGATGCGAATAATATTGGCTTTATGCATGTCCAATCCTAAATCCACAAATCCTAATTACATATATGATATGTATTATTAATGCACTCGATACACGTCACCCTTAAACGAGTTTTGTGGTGGATGTATAGCATGGTTATGGCCAATAAACCCTATCTGTGTATGGTTGTATGTGGTTGCTTGTATCTCGGTCTGCGCACCGATCTTCCTTCTCCTATTCCTGATGTAACTCGAAATAATTCGAGATTCTTTCCTACCTTTGCTCCCCCTGAATGTAACTCGGGGTTTCTCCTTTTATAATGTAAAATAGGAAAGATTTTATTTTCTGTTATGTCAAAGATCGGTGGACATCCTGACGACAGCTGAGATGATCGGTTCAAGGCATGAACCGATCAGTTGACGTTCCAGACGATCGGTTCAAGGAGTGAACCGATCGGTTGATGACCGGTTCGAGAAGTGAGACGAGCGAGTGGCGGCCATGAAGAGATGCACGAAGACCAGGCGAACCGATCGGTTGGAGGAGCCAACCGATCGGCTGGTGGCACCCAGACGACCGGCCAGAGAGAGCAGATCATTCATATGATGAGTTGATCAACTCAGAAGGCAAAGCACAGAGTTCATCTTGTGCAGGTTGCATGTGATGTAGACCTAGATGACTGTGATTCCTCTTGGCTTGAGGAATCACATTAGGATGGCCATAATCATCGCTTTTATCATTTTGCATGTTTTCTGTGGGATATAGCATGTATATGATATGTACTATGTATTGTGGTGATTGGATATGTATATGTATATAAAAACCAAATCCCTCATTAAAATATTAAGTCTTATATGCCTTCCATTAACGGCACACATGAAAACTCGATCGACCAAGCGTAGGTTACGCTAAAGCATGGTGCGCCGTCTATTTTGTGGAAGTGTGAAGGGTAGACATGTAGGTTCTGCCAAAGCAGGGTGCATGTTTACCGTGTCGACTTTTGGGTTAGACTTAACTGGTGATTCTTAGAGTGTCTAATCCCAGAGGCAAGGAATGTTCATGGCAAGGTGTTGCGCATGTTCATTCATCAAGAGTTGCATATGATGCAATTGGCATGATGGCCTACCTAAATAGTCAAGATTGTGGGCGATCAGCCAAAGCTGACTCATGACTTGATGAAATATGGATCTTGCCCACTAGAAGGTTGTACGCTGCAATCTTCCGAATTGATGGTGAGGGCTATCAATTTGAATTAAAATAGTGGGAGCGATAATTAATTAAAGGCCTAATTTTTATCGTCAACTTTTCAAATCAATCAAACAAGTCAAAAGAGTTTTGGACTAAAATTGCATATATTTCCTTTTGTTAAAATAAATGGTTAATCAACAAATTACTTTATTTGCGATCGGTCTTTGAGACCAACAAATTAAATGGGAATAATTCCACGACTGGTTAGGATGATGAGAAGTGTTGTCAAAAGAGCGAAAGCTCTAAGTCCTAGTTATACCAAGACCATATGAACTCAATCCCACCACATCAATGGCTGAAAGTATGCTTATGGAAGCATACCGAGGATGACATTGATGAGGAGTGCTTGATGTTGTGTTCTCTGAACTATGAGTTGTAGAGACAACATGAGACATATGATGTCTCAAGGACACTATCCTAGTATGTCATGACAGAAGGAGATCCAGTAAGGTATTCACACACTCAATATGATTGGGTATGTGGAAAACCTGACTAAGAAGGATTCCCTCTGAGCCAAGAGTTGGCTATTGGTATGATACTGTAAATGTTGCGAGAATCATACAGTTCATGATAAACTACAACATGAACAACTTTGACAAGCATTGACAAAGTTATTGGACATGTTGAGGATAGTAGAGGCAAATATGAAGAAAGACTAACCCTAATCTTTGATGAGATCAATGAAAGGTAAGTCTTAAGGGCAAGGGCAAGAGCAAAGCAAAGAAGTGTTCTAATGCTAGCCAGCAGCCCAAGCTGTCTTCAACCTCAAGGCACATGGGGAAAGGGTGTATGAGGGAATTTCCCTCTATATCTGGAAGAACAAAAGAAGATGAAGGAGGGGATGGAGATCTCCACCTAAGGTATCCTGAAATGAACCACTTCTTTATCTGAGGTATATGATACCAAGATATGGATATGTCATATATGATATGCAAGATCCGCAAAGAAGTGATGGCCTTTGTGAAAGGACCAAGAAAGAAGTACCCATCATTGGAGCAAGTGTTGCTGCCATAGATAGGAGTATCTTTCAGTTTATTTCAGCCTAAAGGGCACGAAATAGAGTTGAGAACTGCTATTTCAGATATTGCCAATAGATAGAAACACTTTATTTTTGCACATTGTATGACAATGATGGTAATTAATAAAGTTGATGTTTCAATCTTAAAGATATAATCTTTGTGGCAATGCCTTATTTATCTCGTGATACATGGTATGCATAAGATAAAATGATACCTAAAGGTTATAGATAACTCAAACAATCAAATTAGCATCAATCATGAGAAATTCATTTCTAGTTTCCATGTGATGGATAAATCTAGACTCTTTTGGTTAGAGAACCAGTAAGAGACATGAATCTCTTGTACATGATTAATCAATCTTCACCAATGGTAGTGGGAGAATGATTATCCTATTAGGTATAATACATGTGATGTATTTACATACCTATTGGAGTAAATGCTAATACTTCAAATGGTGTTTAGAGAAATACTAATATGAATATCTTGAAGTGTTCAAGATTATCATAGATGAAGTGCAAATTTGGTAAAGTGTTAATTCTTGATGAGATCAATGAATGAAATACTTGGACCAAATGTTTGAGATCCTTTTGAGTGATTATGATAGTGTATCATAGGGAACTCATGATTAAGGCATGGTGATGTCTAAATCAAGAAGGAATCATACTCTAAGGAGTTAGAGAATAATTGAATTCTTCTTAATAAAAGAATACCCCACACTAATAAAGGACATTGAGAATCACAAGGAGTTGTGAGTTCTTATATCCTTGATGGATACACCTCAATTATCTATGTGATGAGTTGTTCATGTGATGAGACAACTATCTAGATGAATATGAGGAACCAAATTTTGAGTTATGGTTTATGACCATTACATCCTAAATGACATCCATATGAACCGTAAGGTATGACCTTGATGGTAGCACCCATTGGAATAAAATCCATAAGTGTGAATAAGTCTTAAGTGTTAAGACACATGGATAACATTTTGAGAAGGATGATGCTTGATTACAACTTAATGACTAAGGCATTTGGCATATGGATACTAAAACTGCATTCCTATGAGGAATAAAACAAGGATGTGTACGTGACACAACCTATAAGGTTTATGAATCCACTAATGCAAATGAAGTCTATAAGTTACAATGGACTAATCAATGTGATTGATTGAGTACAAGCAATTCAGAATTGGATCTTTACTTTGATGATATAGTCAAAGGGTTTGTCTGATATGTCAAAGATAAAGAAGGGATCTGTGATTTAGTGGGAGCGTGTTCACATTCCACATGTTGATGTGAAATGAAATTGTTCTAGAATGGAAATCCAAAAGTGGAAATTATCTTTAAGGAAGATAGAGATGTTTCCTATGTGATAGGAATAGAGATCTATAGAGATAGTTCTTGAAAACCTCTTTACCTGGAAAAGAGAGAGCATATATTGGCAATCTGTACTGAAGGGTTCAGTGTACACAGATTCAGTGGGAGAAAACTTGTCCATGTTAGATGGAGTTAGTATCCCAAGGCCAAGTGTCCAATTCTTATGAAGAATGGGAACAATAAGAATAGATATGGATCTATCATGTATGTAATCATCCCATTATCTTGCATGTATGGACATGGCAAGAATAAAATGCATTCATCATCTTATATGTAGGACATGACAATATGATGTGCTCATCCTGATAACTCGTATGTGGGACATGACGAGTGGATGTCTGTCTACTTCTAGTAAGGGTTACTGGAAACCATAAGAACTTGATAAGTACTTGAGAAGTACTAGTTCTATGGTCATAAGGAAGAGTTCGATGTAAAGAGTTACATTGATGCAAACTTCCGAAAGGACAGAAAGTTAATCACAAAATATATATGGGATATATAAAGTGAAAGTTTGTTGATAATTGGAAACGTTCCAATAAAGCCGTTTAAAAGGAAATGTCGAGTATCCGTGTGTTAGAGAACAACAGTGGATACTATATGGATCTGGAAGTTCATGAGATGAACTTATAGATATTCCGCTCATTGATGACAAGTCTGGAATCCTTGATCATGCAATGTGGCTAAAGGTTAGCAAAGGAATACTTGATCGCATATCACATCAACTCCATCTCATACGTGTGACGTACAGCAAAGAGATGAGAGACATGCAATTTATACTGACTTTGGCAAGGTGTTGCCATAACTCACTATGTTCGCACTAGAGCACAATAACATGTGGGACATGTTTGAAGATCACTATGAATATGATTCAAGGGTGATTGGCTCGCAGTGCAAGTGGGAGTCTGTTGGTATGTATGCCCTGAGAGCCAATCATGGGATGATTGGTGGGATACATTAAGATTGATTTGATAAACATCAAAGGCAAGCTTCCAATTCTTTCTGGTTCAGTCATATGAGATAGTGATAGAACAGATTGAATGTCTAGAGAATGACAGTACTCAATGACGTATGCTTTCAGGTTGAGGACCTGAATGATGAGATCATACAGATGCTAAGAGTTTGTACATTCTTGTTATGTCCCTAGTCGGATGTCATTGTGGAAGGTAGATAGACAGCAATGAAACACAAGACTAGATTGTGGTGTTGGTTGATGACAGAATCTCATTAGTCATGATATAGAGATATCAAACCAAACACATAGGTACTTGTTAGAGAACAAGTGTACCAGACAGACCTACCGTGAGTTTGACACATGGAACCATGACATGGTAGTCACAGTCAGTACTCACAGTGATGGTGGTGAGTGTGATTATTTGACCTAAAATCACTACACTCAACACATGTCGTTGGGCACACTTTGACATCATCAAACGCAGTCCTGAAACATGGGTTGTTATAAAGGTGATGATTGGGTGGCTTTGACACATGGGGCTTTTGAGGGGTGAGTGATAGATATGGGATTTGTCCCTCCTAAGGGAGTTTGATATCCAAGGCCACTTGATGAGTAGGATTGAGATAGGCGTGCGCATGCATGTGTGAATCAGTATGTGATATTGATGTCATACATATCTCGTTCAATCTACTCTGAGATCAAGAAAGTGAATGAACGTTGACAGGATGACTATTCCATGCCTCGAGTTCATTCGGGATATCAGTGACAAAGGAATTATACATTCACTGTAACACCATTCACAAATTGTAGGATTGAAAGTTGTTCTCCAACTTTCTACTTTCACTTGGGTAGCACTGATGTGTGACTAGGCACCTCTCTTTGCTTGTGAAGTCATAAGTGTTATGGACTTTCACTGCCAATGTGAAATGGACCTGCAGGGTCACACACATAGGATTTAACCTGGAAGAGGAGTTTTGTCCACAAACAATGTTTAGATTGATTACGAAAGGAGTTTAGTAGTTCAATTAAACACTCAATTGATTGATAGCTCAAAATTATAGTGTTCAAGGTGTTGGATAGATTCATTAGAGTATCAGATTGATTGAAATCGCAATTGACTGATTCTGCACAATCTGCACTCCCAACCGATCGGCTCATGTGATGAACCGATCGGCTGAGCTTGGTGAACCGGTCGGCTCAAGTGTTGAGTCGATCGGCTCAAGGACAGGGTGAACGATTGCTTCAAGTGTTGAAACGATCGGTTCAACTGTTGCAACCATGCAAGTTGGGAAAGTAGGATTGGTGAGAATTTTCCTTTCGTTTCACTTGCCCAATTTGATTGGAACAAGGATTGGTATTTGATACCAATTAGAAACAAAATTTGGAAAGTCAATCGGGAACTGGTCAGGACCACGAACCGAACGGTTCAGAAAGTGAACCGACTGGCTCATGGGTCCCAACCGATCGGTTGAGTGTCAACCGATCGGATCAGGTCCCCAAACGACCGTTTCAGTTGTGAAATGATCGGTTCAAGTTGTGAGTTGGTTGTTTTTGGTGGAAAATCTCGAACCCTTCTACTCCTGCTTTAGTCCCATATTGCCCGGGATGGAGAACCCTATCCCATGACCCTCCTATATATATAGGGGTATTGGGGGCTTCTCAAAGTACAACTCAGTGCAACTAGTTGCTCTGCAAAGTTTTCGTTCTCTCTGGTTTTGGTAACCGAGAGAGCCCGAGCAAGTGCTACCCGCAAAGGGAGGCACAACAAGGGAAAGACAATTGCAGTTGCAACTGGAGACAGGAGAGTGTGTTGGCGACTAGTACGTTAACATGAGGGTACGACTCCTTCCAATTCCTTGTGGGACAAGGAGATTGGAGTTCTAGGTGGTCCGTGTGGACTACTTTAGAGGCGGGAGGTTTCTGCCGCTAGGAGGACATCCTTCAATCCTGTCAGTCCCAGTGCGACCAGGAGCTGCACAGACACCGTCCAAGACCGGAGGTGAAGACCGCACAAGCCGCGAGGTATTGTTGCCGAGCAAGCCTCGGAACAAGGTATGATTCCACAAACCATCCTTTCCTATTATATAGACGTTGACGCGTTTCCTTGTTCTGGGTTTGGGGGAGAATTTTTTTTGTTTCCGCTGCCTTCTCTGCCTCCCCTAAAACCCAACACCACATGTGTAGGAAAACTGGACATATCAGGAGATATTTCCCAGAAGAGAGAAATATGATGATGGTTGAGAAAGGGCCTATCCAAATCCAGGATCAGAGGCCTAGTGGTTCCAAAAAGAAGAAGTTTTTGGTACCACCAGTACAACAGGAGCCTAGTGCACCAAGGCAAATGTTACCTGGAATGGGTAAAGAATCTTCTAGGATGCATTTAGCACCTAGAATTTGCTACCAATGTAGACAGGTGGGACATCTGGCAAGAAATTGCTCAGCCAGAAATGTTATGGGGAATCAACCCTTGAGGCAGAGTTAGCCTGAGGCAGTGAATAATCCATGAATCATGATAGGTTAGGGAAGATAATGTCATTCAAATATGTCATTTTATGATTCTCTGGATTTAATTGAGAAAGTAATTGATTGAACTTTCCTTGATTAGTCCTATGAGGACTTATATTTTGCATAGTAAAACATTACAAATGTTTTATGTTGTTCTTACCTCTATCAGATAAGATGAGGTACATAAGAGATGCTTGAATTAAAATCCAGGGATGTTAAATCTTATGCTTGTAATAAATGAAAAAGAAGGAATATGATAGTATACAAAGTGCATACCACTTAATCTCAGTATTTATATACCCTGGCCAGGTATATAACTATTGATGATAAAGTGAGTATGGAAACTCTTAGATTGTTGTCTTTTTGATTGCTCTGATCAAGTAGTCATTCTGAGACAATCTAATGAGTATCATGAAATCAGAAATATGGAATGAATAAATGTGTCATATCCCAAGCGTAAGAAAGATAAGTCTGAGATAATCTCAGATGAGCATGTTGTATGAGGAACTAAAAGTGTACTCCTCATAAGATAAGAATAAGAATAAGGGAGATGAACCCTGTTCAATAAAGATGTAAGTATAATAAAGATCTTTCCCATAATGAGGAAATGAGAAATGTGATGAGATCATAAGATGATCATAAACATGCTAGATAATGATAAATAAAGAGGAATATGAATCCTTGTTTTCTTTCCTTTTAGGGATATGGCAATCAAGTGGGTCTTAAGGACACTTGATGTGCATAAGATAAAAAAAAAGTTCATGTGATGGATACTTAGAAAAGTATCAGTTTATCTTGGACTTTGGTTCCAAGGTGAAGATATATGTAACAATTAATGTTCCAAGATGAAAGGAAGATAAATATGTGATGTGTTTTCAACACATGTGATAGATACCAAGGTGAAAGATTCTGGTATCTAAGAAATATCATATGGTTTATGTTGGCTACCTGAAGTGGTCAACTATGAAATTAGTCTGATTATAAAAAATAGTATGAACACCATATGTTAGGGGTTTATGCTTTGCATAAACATGATATTAATAAAGAATGTATGATGCTTTTCTGAACAAGAAAAGTGTTACCTGACACAAAATTAATTCCACAGTCAATGATGAAGAATAGTGGAGCATGTGTCTTGTGTGTTGATTCTATGAGAATCTTGTATGGAAACACTTTGTGCTGATCAAAGTTTTATGGTGTCTCCATAATAAGGAGATGTTATGTGAAGACTAGATAGTATGATTATTGAATAACATCTGTCTTCCTTTATCTGGGATTTCGAGGAAGAAATCCTTGTTAGGGGTTTATAATTTGTAACATCCCTGACCTGGGTTATGCTTTAACCCTAGGTGTTTTGATTAAGAAAGATAATTATATGATTAATCTTATCTTGTGAAAAGTAATTAGGGCTCAAGAGGAACTTATGTTTCAATTTTGGTCCTGTTTGAATAATGTTGAAGTAATGTTTGCTTATTTTGGACTAAAGTACAATTTACCCAAGTTAAGGGGTTAAATTGCAAATGTTATATGATAATATGTTCCTCTGATGTTGAGACATCATAAGAATGAATATGATGTAGTGGTATGGTTTCCACAAGCTTGGGAACCAAGATAGAGCTTGTTGGACAATGTTTGTGCATTAAAACCCAGTTTTGGTGTAATGTACAATTTACCCAAAATCTAGGGTCCAATATGAAATTTACCACTTCAATATGGTCCCTAATGTTGATTGGCATCATGTAGATCAAAGAAAATGAGAGGGGCGCCTCATTTGAATTAAGTTGGAGGAGAGAGAATCTTGATATTAAAATAATCAAGATTTAATCCTAATTGAAACCCTAATTCAATTTAGTGCAAAAATAAATATATTAATTAAAGGGCCTTCAACAAAAATTAAAATGGTTGGATTCAGATGTGTGTGGACGTCCTTGATCTTTGCAAGGACCACAAAAATATCCAAGGGAGGGGATAACTCACTCACAATTTTATAAGAAAAAGAAATATCCACTCACATATGGATATTAGTATAATATGATTTGAGATGCTTAACTTACTTTTCTTTAAATCATGGATAATTGAGAGGAATAAGAGGAAATCAAGATATCGTCAGATCCAAGGCGTTGAGGGGGAACAGGCGGCTCCATTTTTGGGATTAAATGAATTTTTATAAGACATTTTCTCTCTCATTGAATTTTTATAAAAAGACCTTTTACAAGCCAAAACAAAGGCTTTTTCGACCCCACTTCTTCTCCTTGCTTGGAAAACGACCAAGGGAGCTTGGGAGGATCAGTAGGACAACCCCCAACCTGTTGGTAAGCTTCTCGACCCTTGTTCACCTTGAATTTGTGGTGGAAATCACAAATCAATGCATGATTTCTTCCTATTTTGATCTCCTCTTCAATTCTAACCATTCCTTTTCACTCAAAACTTGAGGACGAGCCTTGGAATGGTGAAAGGAGTTGCATCCACCATTGTTGACGTGAGATTGGATCTTTGGAGCTCAATTGGAGGCGGGTTTTATAACTTGAACCCTCAATTTTGTTATTGCATTCAATTCCTTATCAAATAATGATCCTATATTCATTCATGAAATGTTAATTGGTTGATTGATGTAATCACCAATTAAATCACAGAAGCTTTCATGAGTTTAGAGCTTGATGATGATGACATCATCATAAGCACACACCTCTCCAAATATCCAAAGCAAACGGTTTCAACTTGTTGGTCCAAACGGTTTCACCAAACCGTTTGGAGACCAAACAGTTTCAAAACCGTTTGGTGACTTGAGACCCAAACCGTTTGAGGGAATTGACCGTTTGGGAGGGTTGACCATTTGAGGTCAGAACTCTAATTCATGTTCGATGATAATCTAATGGATCCAATTGATTAATGCAATGCATAGTTAATCACCAAGTAGCAAACCCTAATCAGGTTAAGTGCTGATTTTGTAATTGGTTGTGTTGAGTCTTTGGGTTGATTGACCCAAACGGTTTCAAAACCATTTGGGCATCACTCAAACGGTCTCAAAACCATTTGAGGGTCAACCAAGACCATTTGTAGGTCTAGGGTTGAGTATGGTTTGGTATTTGAAGATCCAAAGATACCAAATTGAAATGCAATCAATTGTTGATTTGATAATCAATCCAATGATCCAAACCCTAATTGGATGTCATGGATTTTGATGATGAGTTGGGCAAATGGTTTCAAAACTGTTTAGAGGTCAAGCACCTCAAGACCGTTTGAGGTCAAGCACCTCAAGACCATTTCGATGGTCAAAGGTGGTGATTTATGGATTAAATATCCAAGGGTCAATAATGGTTGAAGCTCAATAATTCAATTGATTGTAGGCTTCAATGTTGCTAATCATGATCAACCAATTGATGAAAGTACCTCATGAACCCTTGCGGTTTTGGGACTGATTTGGCCCAAATGGTCTTGAGACCGTTTGAGTCCAAACAGTCTTGAAACCGTTTGGGGTCAAACGGTTTCAAAACCGTTTGGTGATGAAACCTCAAAACTGATTGAAGGTTGTTGGTGATTCAATCACTTGGTAATGGAAGGTAATGAATGTTCCAATGATCCAATGATTGATAGTGATGGTAATCAAAGATGGTACAAAGGTTAAAGACCCAAAAGTACCTAAATGATTAGCACTATTAAAGGGGTAAACCCTAATCATTATAAGAACAATAATTTGGTACACTATGTCAATCATAGTTGTATGTACTTGATTGAAGGGTTGTTATGACCTAATCAAGTTGAGAGGATGAAAGAATGGAATTCATACATGAATATGATTCATGTGGTAATTAAGGGTATTATCCTTAGTAAAGAGATCATGAAACCCTAATCATGAATACAAACCCCAATTGACAAGGTTATTGAACTCTAACCCTAATTGAGGGCAATTCTAAATGAAACCCTAATCCAAGGTGAGGATGTAGCCCTAATCTAGGGTAATGATATGTGAAACTCTAACTGAGGGTAATGAGATGTAAAACCCTAATTGGGATGAATAGTGAATCTCTAATTATGGACAATTGAATGAAATCCTAATGGAGATGAATAGTAAACACAAATTGTGGGTAATTATAGTGGAAATCCTAATTAAGGATGATTCCATGTGAAATCCTATTCTAGGGTAATGCCATGAGAAACCCTAAGTTAGAATAATATATGTCAAACACTGATGTGGTGATGTGATGTGAGAATCAAATGTAGGATGATGTCATGTAATGATATATGATACCCTAGTTGAGGGTGATTCTATGAGAAACCCTAGTTTAGGGTGATTCCATGAGAAACCCTAGTTGAGGGTGATTCCATGAGAAACCCTGCCTGAGAGTAACACCACATGAAGTTCTAATAGTATGTTGTGATGAGAGGCCCTAAGAAGGGTGAAGGTATGTGAGACTCTAATTTGGAGTCATAATACATAAAGCCCTAATTCCGAGCAATATGACAATAAACCCTAATCCTAATTTCTAGGTAAGAGTATAAGGAAACCCTAATGATGAGATAGAAGGGATACCTTATAAAGGTGAAATATCTCATGTGGTTGATTATAAGCAACCTTATTGTAAGCAATGTCTTTATCATTAGACAAGTCCATATCATTAAAGATAGTTGGACAATTCTAATGTGTGGCCTATGCATTACATGCTAAAGGTGATAGGTCAGTAATTGAAAGTATTAAGAGGGTAATACCTTAATACAAGATAAGTTGGTTAACTCAAGAAGGTCTGAAATGATGAGAAAAGTGATACATCAAGATATGATAGTTATCACATTCAACATTTTAGGGTTTATATACCTTGATGCATTTTAAATCCAATATAATTGGGTAAGGAACAGATGAAGTGTGTTATGCAACTATTACAATGAAATGTAATGAGTTGATGCACTTTGATGAGTGTTGAATAATGTACCTTGAGAATGGGGTTAAGCCAAATTAATGAGTATGATATAATCATACCATGATGAGGATGAGAAATGAACTCATACCTTGAATTGATGATCATTAATGCTATATGATGAGAGTAATGAGCTTGAATAGTTATTTATGATCTCTTTGAATGCTCCAGAGGTATGGAATAATGAATTAAGGATTGGACTAATAATATAATCATGAAACCCTAATTAATGAGAAATGGGGAACCCTAACCCTAATTTTGGGTAAAGGGAATGAAAAGCCCTATTTGATAGTAAACCCTAATTCATGGTAAAGGAATAATTGTGTTACTATTGTGTCACATGATGTGATGAATGACTTGTATGAATGCTATCATGTCTAATAACCATGCAAGTATTATGAGATGATGAACATAGCCAGATTTGAGTTGTGACATTTATATAATAAATGTTGATTGGCCTTATGTGCCTTAATGTTGTTGTTGCTTAGTAAAAGTAACAAAATGTGCATGAACCTTATGAGTCATATAAGTAAGTTATTGCCTAGAAAGAGGTGACATGATATTTTGTGGCCTTGTGAGCCATGTGTGATGCTTGTATAACAAGTATCATGAATGCCTTGGTCAGATAACCTGAAGGTGATGGTTACCTAATAGATGGTAATGATTGCTCAATGATGAGCTAAGGGTTAGAATACCCAAAACCATATGATCATGGTGATGAGATTGTGAAGGGATGATAATTCCTAGTATTGAAATGAGGGACTGAGTTCCCAAGGTCTTTTAAAGACTGATAAGTATTTGATGAAAATAATACATGTCTCTTTATAGCATTGTTGTAATAAGTCATGTTTGAGAACTTGGCTGATGCTAAAAGAATAAGAAAATGTACTTAATTAATCAAGTGAAATCATATCATGTAGAGCCCTGACCATAGATCCATCATCGTCAGTAATAAGGTGATGGTGAAACAGGTGCTCCGCGGCAAAACCCGGAATGCATATTTTGAATATGTGGGGGTAAATGGGAGAAAATATCCTTACGTTCGGTGAAGAGATTGAGGGAAGGTAAACATCAAACCTCTCAATTCTTCATGTGTCGGGATGCATGTATCACTAATCTCTCGATGATTGGGATAGATTCTGTACACATCTCCCAATAATACTTACTGTCGGGTCGATGGGGATAAACATTAAATCTCTCGATGGCTGATGAGAGTGCAGTTGACACTGTAACTCTATAGCGAAGTTGCCAGTATACCCTGGAAAGCTATTTTGAGCAGTAGACATAGTCCTGCTTGTGATCCTGCACTGACCAGGATGTGGGAGGTCATGGGGATCCGACTCTTCCATTGACCTATGTATGGTACCGATTTCGACTTCACAGTGGTCGGTTGGAGTATGAGCGGTATACCTCATCTCCTCAGGGCATAAGTGTGATTATAAAATGTAATCAGCCATATAGAATGTTTGCTTAAGGATTGAATATGGAAGTTTATTGGATGATGTTATATTTCTTTCATGCAACTTTAGTTCATTGATGTTATTCATATCTGTTTGTATTCATTACAAGTAGATGGATGAACTATGATTCTACCAAGAATAGATACAATGTTCTCCTTAGGAAAGGAGATTACTTCACTTTGTTCATACAATGATTTAACTGTTGTTAAATATATATAAATCCTTCTTCTCAATTTATTTTAATAAACTACTATAAAAATGTTTTGGCAGAGAGTTATATCTCTTGCTGGGGCAATTTACAATTGTCTCACCCCCGTGGGATCCAACATTTTTTTTGGTGGACGAGCACGAAGGAGTTTGAGAACATCTTGCAGAGAAAGAACTTAAGCAGCAACAGGGACAACAGTGACAACTCAGGTTGAGTGTACGACCTATCATGTCCCATAGACAGAAGTCATATGTGTCGTCTCTGTACTCTTAGGTCCTCGGAGTTTTTAGTCAGTGTTTTAATAAATCGATCTGAGGTTTTGGCTTGATGCCTCGAGATTATTATGCTGTCTGTACATAATGTTTATAGGACAACTGATGTTGTAATCTTTGAGAAGAGATGGTACAGGTTATGTACGTTTGAACCAGAATGTAAATGTTATACAATGGTTCTTGATGGAAGAGACTTCCTATGTTTAGCTCTCTTTGCAAAAAGTATTAATTTTTAGTAATCCGCTGCAAATGATTTGCTTCCGCTTAAGTAAATCTTGTTTTTGTGAGTTGGATGCAATAGTACAAGTGACCTAGCACGGCCGTTCTGTGGTACCACGACCGTGCTGGGTCCTGGATCAACAATTTGACTTTGTTATTTGGACTTTTTTGGACATCTTTTCTTTAATGGATCTTTGGCCACTAGGGGTAGGTTGAGGGAGCATCAGACTTCACTTTGGGCCTCTCTAAGGGAATAGGAACCCTAGGTTCACTCCTTCTCTCTCTCTTCCATCAAGTGTGGTCCAAATGCCTAAAAAACATGCAAATAATGTCCATAAGTGCATTTTATACAAATAAGCATATCGGGAGGAATGACATGCAATCTAACAGGTATACATGTGATTGAAGAGCAAAAAGACACAAGATGAAGCCCTAAAATAGGGCTGAATCACCACCCCAAACTTGAAATATACTTGTCCTCAAGTATGCTCCAACTCAATCTCTCTACAAATCTTCCACAAATAAGAAATGACATATACAATGTACAAGATGATTATTGCTGAATGGGATCAAAGATGACTGAGTGCATGCATTTCACCTCTCTCCTCTCCTACTTTCACAATCCAATCATGAAAAGAGCACAAAGCATATGAACTTCAAATATAGCGCATAAAATACACAAGTTATCCATATTTCTTCCATAAAGTTCCATTTAGACCGTTTCATGGTGGCATTAATCAAGGATGACTAGGAGTGTTGTTTCACATTCACGCATTCAATCTTATGTTTCAAATCACACCAAATGACCCACATGGCTACGAAAAAGGGCAAAATCAGCCAGGTTTGATGTTTCCTAGCTAAATAGGTATGAAAGTGGAAGAAAGGGTTGCAATAAGATTTTGGAGTGTTTTTACACACTCATCTGTTCTTTATTTGAATGCTCTTAAACAGGAGCATCCTTTTATTTTGTTTTTGCTTTTCTTTTTCTTTTCTTTTTCCTTGCCCTTGGTGTAGATAGGGCATATGGTGGATAGAGTGAAGCAAGGATATAAAGATATGGCCACCTCAAACTTTTAGAGGTGGCCAAGGGTGATTATGTGCACTAGGGCATCTTTTTATGAGGCCAAGGGATATGAAGATGGTGGAATAATAGTCAGATCAAAGAGGGGTCATTGGTATAATTCTCCACATAAGACATCCTGCATGAAAATCAATCCAATACTTTATCCTAGATATCACACCACATGAATGAATAAGATGAAATTGATATTTCAATCAAGTGATTCCACAAACGCTAAGCGTTCAAAGCTTGCTCAACTTCACAACTCAACCAAATCAATGACCATCATAAGAGAGGTGATGCACATGTAAAAAGTCAAATATTGATACCACTTAGCAATAAAGCATGACATTTTACTTGCATTTGTCAAAGGTCATCATTTTTACTCAAAACAATAGAGATTGGGTTAAAACACACTTTCTAGGCAAGAAATCTCAAATTTGGGCAAAATTGGCCAAAACGGTGCCAAGTTACCTCCAATCACATCTAAGCCTATATTATTAAACTTAAAGCAACAAACAAACAAATCCTAGCTAAAACATGCAAAAATTACCAAAAATCTACATGATATGCAATGCATGGCAAAAATGCAATTTTTTTTGAAAATTACGCAAAAATGGCAAGAAAGCACACTACATGGCATGCAGGTATGGAAAGCAGTAAACTCTAAACTAGAAAGCAAGACAAGCAAACAGGAGAAAAATAAAAAACAAAAAGTAAACAACAAGTGAGATGCAAAAAGAGTGAAAATGAAAACAAGGGCATACCGCCCTACCACCCCAAACTTTTGAATCATGTTGTCCTCAACATGACACTAAAGTCTAGGATGATAGGGTAGACGATCACTATGGTGGTGGTGGGGGTGCTCCTCCCTGTCTGTAATAGGCACCCCAGTAGTCTGACTGTGGAGGCAGATAGCTGTCCTAAAAAGCTGATAAAGAACTCCACTAGTCTTCACCCCACTATGGGTTCCTCTGGGCCTGGGCATTTTAAAACTGGTAAAGATGGTTGACCTGGTAGTGAATCTGCTGATGGTCCAACCACATGGCATTCAGTACTGAATGCCCTCCTGTGCCTGTAGTATTCTTTCCAGCGTCGCCTAAATGCCCTCCAGCTGTGCATGAATGGTGGCCATGTCATATGCATTCACTGAGGGTTGCTGTGGCTCTGATGCCCCTATCCTCTCTTCTCTTTGCCTCACTCATCATGTTGCTCTTTCCTCTGCCTCCCGTCTCAGCTCAACTGCCTGTGAAGGCTCTCCTAGACACCCTGCAAAAACCACCTCAGGGATGCTATCTCCTCTGGGGTTCTCCTCCTCATATTTCCTCATTTTTTCCAGAACATCCTGTGTGGGTCCATGTTGTGCCATGAGGGGTGGAGTATGGTAAGGCAGCTCCAAGGTGACTCCTGGGTAAGGTGGGTTGACTTGGTAGATGATCTTTTGATCCACAACTGTAATCATGGAAGAGTGAGCCAAGTAGTGCAAGTCAACCAACTTTCCTCCATCTGCCGTTGTGTAACCTGTCATATCATGTCCTAAGGCAGTGGCAATCGACATCACTATCCCTCCCATTACAAAAGGATTTGTGCTCTTAGACGGGATTGTTCTCATATGCTTAATAAGTAATGCCCCCAGGTTCACATGCCTCTCCTTAGTGATCCAACCAAGTACCTGCCAAAGATGGTGTTTGCTAACACCTTCTGAACATAGCGGAGGAATGGACTATGGATGGCACTCATTTTGGATTTCTCCTCTACAAAGGTACTTTGTCTGGTGAAGCATTTCCACATTGCTGGATATGTGGAACTAGAATCATTCTCTGTCCTTCCTCCGTCTAGGAGGGCTGCCATCTCTTCAATCGGGGCAAAAATTTGATTTAGTAGCTTTGAGGTTATCTTCCACCTCTTGCCCCCACTCATTACTTTAATGGCATTCTCACCATCATCAGTTTCTTTCTCTAGCATAGCCAATTTTTTTGAGTCAGCTCGATGTAAGACTCTTGTTGTAGCGTAAGGATCTCAAATAATCCCATCTTCTTCATCAGGCCCTAGAAATAGGCATAGAAGCCCATAGCCTCTGTTGTTGCTTGGCATGCATAGCAAGTCGCTAATACTTTGCGTGTCAAGCACTCCGGGTGCTTAGGCTCCTTTTCCCTACCGATAGTGACCTCGGGCTGTGCTGGGGGCACTGTTGTGGTATCACTTACTGCTCAAAATCTGGCATATCCACATCTTCTTCATCATCTAGCATGAATCACCAAAGTGGTCCTGGCTGCAGTTGTGCTACTAAAGAAATAGACGGCCGTGCGGCTGTGACTGACAGCCGTGAAACTGAAGCTGAAGGTCTCTCAGATGAGACAGAGGGCCGAGAACCAGACGACGGTGGCTGCGATGATGACGGTGTCCCCCTCTGTGGCTGTGCGGATACCTCTTCTGTGATAGGATCCACTATGGCATCCAATTCGGCCTCCATCAACCAGGGGTGACTGTTCCTTGATTTCCTTTGGTAGGGGATGACACCCCTAGTCTTCTCCACTACTTTCCTTGCAAACTTCTTCATTCTTGCTCAAAAATGGAGGTGAAATTAACAAATTTCGGATTTCTCCGAAGAACGGGGCTGTTGGGGTGGAATGGAGAGAAAATGGTGATTTTGTGGATGGAAATTGGTGGAATCCGGAGATTAAGGCAGTGGAAATGGTAGGGGAATGATTGGGAATGATTTGGGGGTGATTTAGTGAAGATTCGAGGGCTGTAGAGGGTGGGAGGAACGCTGCACGGGTGCTAGGGTGCGGAGCACGACCATTCTGTTCTTTAGAGAAATGAACAAGTGAATAAAAAGTTTGCAAAATCTAACTTAAAGTTGCTAGAATCGGGCTGCGGCACGACCGTGCTGTGTGGCATGGCCGTGGTGTCTTCAGGTACCACGGCCGTGCTGCATTGCACGACCATGCTGCCCTGATTCTATACTTAGTTGATTTCCCAATTTCTGATGATTTCTCTATTGAAAGTGAGTGCACCACCACGGCCGTTCCATGTTACCACGACCGTGGTGGGCACTGTAACTGTAGTATGACACTCAAATTTTGTTCAAACATCAAAACTTTGATCTCAAGTTGATAGTCTATTGATTCTTTGTCAAAATTTTGTCAATTCTTCTTCATTTCACTCTGTTCTCACCTGCACATCTCAAAACTACACAAAAATTATCAAATACAAGTGTGTGTGTGTTTTCTTGGAAAATTTTAAAAACAAAGCAAAAGTATCAAAATGTAAGGTTGGGTCAAAATTCCCAAACCTAAGTGGGTTGCCTCCCACAAGCACTGAGTTTCTTGCCTTCAGCTAGGCTTCTTGGTGATTCTTCATTCATTCATCCATTTGGAATTCTCATGTGTCCATTCCTGCAAAACATGCATCCCTCATTTGCACTCAATCTAATTTTCCTCATCCCTTTCATCACAATGATCATCACCAATTTCTTCACCTTAGTGTCCTCTCAAATGCCCATTCAGACTTGTGAAGTGATCATGTCCAATATCCCTATCTCAGACTCGTCGGGTTGGGGTCTTGTACATGTTGATGTTGATCTTCATGTCCATGAATGAGACTGTCATAGTGCCACTATGCACATGAATGTCAGCATCAGCTGTAGATAAGAACGGTCTTCCCAAGATAATGGGAATCTTCCTATCCTCCGGCTCCATATCAAGCACAATGAAATCTGCCGAGAACACCACGCCTTTCTCTTTGTCTATCATCACCAAGACATCATCCACTCTACCCCTAGGCACTTTTATGGATCTATCCGCCAACTAGAGAGTGCAAAATTCAACTTGCCTAAGCCCATCTCAACATAGACATTGTATGACATCAAATTCACACTAGATTCCAAATCAAGTAAGGACCTGTCTATGCGATGTCCCCTATGTAACTAGGTATAAGTGGGGCTCCTGGGTCTTTTCTATTCACAGGAAGGGAATGTTGTAGATGGATCTCACTTGTTCAGTCAATCTCACCTTCTTTGGAATCCTCCCCGTTGACCTTCTTTTCACAATGCATAGGTCTTTGAGACACTTGGCATATGATGGAACTTGTTTGATTGCATCCAAGAGAGGAATGTTGACCTTTACTTGTTGAAAGACCTCGAGAATGTCCATATTGTGCTTTTGTCTTCTTTTCATAGCCGGAGGCTCATCTAGTGCTTCAGGAAACGGTGGCTCACTAGCTATTGGCCCACTTGACTCAGCATGATCTTCCTATGGTGTAGCATGAGGTGGAGTACTAGGACTCCCAATATCAACATGGGGTGGCAAATGATCGTCTTCGGAAATCTCAATCACAACATCACCATTTGACTGCTTTTGCTTTGCTTTGTCACTCTTTCTTTGACTTGTGGGATGCTTAAGTGTTTTCCCACTCCTTAGAACTGTCACCGCACTACCTTGCTCATGATGGGGAGGGGGAGCATGTTGTGGCTGTGGAGGAGGTAGGGGTGATGGTTGGTATTGAATTTGAGGTGGAGAGGGAAATTGAGGTTGGAAGGTGAAGTTTTGGGAAAATTGAGGTGGTGAAGGTGGTGGGGGAGTGTAAGGCTTAGGATAGCCTTGAAAATGGTAGATGGGATGCACTTGCATGGGAGGTGGATTGTAGAAAATTTGGGAAGAGGGCATGGGTCCACTTGCTTCATTGTAACTCAAGATGGATTTTGAAGCTAATTTTTCTTCTTGAAGAGCAAGTGTGGAAGAGAGCTGCACTATCTTTTCTTCAAGCCTTGCAACATCTTTTTGGACATCATCAAAGATCTTCAATCTAGAGAGAACCTCTTCCTCAAACCTTGAGCTATAGCTTAGACTTTGTGGTTCCGAGTGGCTATAGGAGTAAGGTGTCTTCACTTCTCCCTTAAAGGAACCAATGTAGTTGACTGGATAACAATGACCATTTCCTCCTTGACTTTTCATGAGTTTCATCATTTCTCCCATAGCCTTCATCACTTGTGCATTAGGATCATTAGAAATAGAAGGCTCACTAAAGACCCGACCCCCATCACAAACCATGCTAGAAGCTCGGTTCCTTGAATTTTCTGCCAATTGCTCAAACAACAGCCATGACTCCTCCGGTGGCTTTGTCATGAAAACACCTCCACAAGAAGAATCCACTGTATCTTGATCCCTTGACGACAAATCGGAGTAGAATGCTTGACAAGATACCACAAAGGTGTTGATATGTATGCCCTGAGAGCCAATCATGGGATGATTGGTGGGATACATTAAGATTGATTTGATAAACATCAAAGGCGAGCTTCCAATTCATTCTGGTTCAGTCATATGAGATAGTGATAGAACAGATTGAATGTCTAAAGAATGACAGTACTCAATGACGTATGCCTTCAGGTTCATGACCTGAACGATGAGATCATACAGATGCTAAGAGTTTGTACATTCTTGTTATGTCCCTAGTCGGATGTCATTGTGGATGGTAGATAGACAACAATGACACATAAGACTAGATTGTGGTGTTGGTTGATGACAGAATCTCATTAGTCATGATATAGAGATATCAAACCAAACACATAGGTACTTGTTAGAGAACAAGTGTACCAGACAGACCCACCGTGAGTTTGACACATGGAACCATGAGATGGTAGTCACAGTCAGTACTCACAGTAATGGTGGTGAGTGTGATTCTTAGACCTGAAATCACTGCACTCAACACATGTCGTTGGGCACACTTTGACATCATCAAACGCAGTCCTGAAACATGGGTTGTTATAAAGGTGATGATTGGGTGGCTTTGACACATGGGGCTTTTGAGGGGTGAGTGATAGATATGGGATTTGTCCCTCCTGAGGGAGTATGATATCCATGGCCACTTGATGAGTAGGATTGAGAAAGGCATGCACGCATGTGTGAATCAGTATGTGATACTGATGTCATACATATCTCTTCCAGTCTACTCTGAGATCAAGAAAGTGAATGAACGTTGACAGGATGACTGTTCCATGCCTCGAGTTCATTCAGGATATCAGTGACAAAGGAATTATACATTCGCTGTAACACCATTCATAGATTGTAGGATGAAAGTTGTTCTCCAACTTTCTACTTTCACTTGGGTAGCACTAATGTGTGACTAGGCACCACTCTTTGCTTGTGAAGTCATAAGTGTTATGGACTTTCACTGCCAACGTGAAATGGACCTGCAGGGTCACACACATAGGATTTAACCTGGAAAAGGAGTTTTTGACCACAAGCAATGTTTAGATTGATTACTAAAGGAGTTTAGTAGTTCAATTAAACACTCAATCAGTCGATAGCTCAATATCGTATGGTTCAAGGTGTTGGATGCATTGATTGGAGTATCGGATTGATTGAAATCACAATTGACTATTTTTGCCCAACCTGTGCTCCCAACCGATCGGTTCATGTGATGAACCGGTCGGCTGAGGTTGCTGAACCGGCCGGCTGGAGTGTCTAGGCCGATCGTCTCATGCCCAGGTTGAAACGACCGGTTCAAGGGTTGAACCGATCGGCTCAACTGGTACAACCAACCAGTTGGAAAAAATTCATGTCGGCAAGAATTTTCCTTTGGTTTCAAATTGCCCAATTCGATTGGGAATAATATTGGTATTCGATACCAATTGGGAAAGAAACAAGGAAAGTCTTTTTGAGCCGGATTAGGACCATGAACCGATCAGTTCAGGGCACCAACCGATCGGTTGGAATGCCCCAAACGATCGGCTCAGGTCCAACCGATCGGCTCAATGGCCGAACTGATCGGTTCAATTGTGAACCGATCATTTCAAGTTGTGAACCGGTTGCTTTTTTGTGGAAAATTCTCGAACCCTTCTACTCCTGCTTTAGTCCCGCATTGCCCTGGATGGAGAACCCTGTCCCATGACTCTCCTATATATATAGGGGTATTGGGGGCTTCTCAAAGTATAGCTCAGTGCAACCAGTTGCTCTGCAAGTTGTCGTTCTCTCTGGTTTTGGTAACCGTGAGAGCCCAAGAAAGTGCTTCCCGCAAAAGGGAGGTGCAGCAAGGGAAGGACAACTGCAGTTGCAACAGGAGGCAGGAGAGCGTGTTGGCGACTAGTACGTCAACAGGAGGGTGCGACTCCTTCCACTTCCTTGTGGGACAAGGAGAGTGGAGTTCCAGGTGGTCCGTGTGGACTACTACAGAGGCGGGAGGACACTGCCGCTTAGGAGGACAACTGTCATCCGACAGTCCGGTTCGAGTAGGAGTCGTCAGTCCCGGTGTGACCAGGAGCTGCACAGACGCCGTCGAAGTCCGAAGTTGAAGACCGCGCATTGCGCGAGGTATTGTCACCGAGCAAGCCTCGGGACAAGGTATGATTCCACAAACCATCTTTTTCCTATTATATAGACGTTGACGTGTTTCCTCGGTATGGGTTTGGGGAGAAATTTTTTTTTGTTTCCGCTGCCTTCTCTGTCTCCCCTAAATCCCAACAGTGGTATCAGAGCCACATCAATTGCTCTATATTTTAGGAATATCGATATGATCGATTTTGGTTTGTCGCCTTTATTTATTGCATACGATGCGAATAATATCGGCTTTATGCATGTCCAATCCTAAATCCACAAATCCCTAATTACATATATGATATGTATTATTAATGCACTCGATACGCGTCGCCCTTAAACAAGTTTTGTGGTGGATGTATGTAGCATGATTATGGCCTATAAACCCCTATCTGTGATTGGTTGTGTGTGGTTGCTTGCATCTCGGTCTGCGCACCAATCTTCCCTCTCTTAATCCTGATGTAAATCAAAATAATTCGAGATTCTTCCTACCTTTGCTCCCCCCCGAATGTAAATCGGGGTTTCTCTTTTAAAGCAATGTAATAAAGAGAATAGGATTTTATTTCTTGTTATGTCAAAGACCGGCGGACATCATGACGACTGCTCAGACGATCGGTTCAAGGAGTGAACCGATCGGTTGACCTTCCAGACGGTCGGTTCAAGGAGTGAACTGATCGGTTGATGACCGATTCGAGGAAGCGAGACGAGCGGGTGGCAGACATGACGAGATGCACGACGACCAGGCGAACCGATCGGTTGGAGGAGCCAACCGATCGGCTGGTGGCACCCAGACGACCGGCTGGAGAGTACAGATCATTCATGTGATGAGTTGATCTACTCGGATGGCTAGGCACAGAGTTCATCTTTTACAGGTTGCATGTGATGTAGACCTAGATGACCGTGATTCCTCTTGGCTCGAGGAATCACATTAGGATGGCCATAATCATCGCTTTTTATCATTTATGCATGTTTTCTGTGGGATATAGCATGTGTATGATACATACTATGTATTGTGGTGATTGGATATGTATATGTATATAAAACCAAATCCCTCATTAAAATATTAAGTTTTAGATGCCTTCCAAATGCAACACACGTGAAAAGCTTGATCGACCAAGTGTGGGCACGCCAAAGCGTGGTGCACCGTCTATCTCGTGGAAGCGTGAAGGATGAATGTGTGGGTCTGCCAAAGCAGGGTGCATATTCATCGTGTTTGCTTTGGGTCGGACTTAACAAGGTGATCTAGATGGGATCTAATACCTTGAGGCATAGAGATGATCATTGCAAGGAGTTGTAGATGACATCTTATCAAGAGTTGCATATGATGCAGTTGGCAAAAGTTTCCTACCTGAGAGATCTAAGTTGTGGGCGATCAACCAAAGTTGACTCATGATTTAGAGGATTTCAGGATCTTGCCCACTAGAAGATTGTACGCTGCAATCTTCCGAATTGATGGTGAGGGCTATCAATTTGAAGTAAAATAGTGGGAGCGATAATTATTTAAAGGCCTAATTATATCGTCAAACTTTCAAATCAATCAAATAAGTCAAAAATGAGTTTTGGACTAAAATTGCATATTTTCCGTTTTGTAGTTCAAATGGTAACAAACAACAACAACTTTTCTTTGCGATCGGTCCTTGACAAGGACAAGCTAAATGGGACAAACTTCCACAACTGGTATCGGACATTGAGAATTGTTCTCACTCAAGAGCGTAAGCTCTATGTCCTGGATACTCCAATTCCAGAGGAACCCACTCCTAATGCACCAAAGGCAGAAAGGGATGCTTACAAGAAGCATTCCGATGATGCCATTGATGCAAAGTGCTTGATGCTATGTTCAATGAACCATGAGTTGCAGAGGCAACATGAGAACATGGGTGTCATTGAGATGATTCTGCATCTCAGGAACATGTATGAAGATCAGGCACGGCAAGAGAGGTACAATGTTTCTAGGGCACTGTTCAAGTGCGTCATGACAGAAGGAGATCCAGTTGGTCCTCACACACTCAAGATGATTGGGTATGTGGAGAACCTGTAGAGACTGGGATTTCCACTGAGCCAAGAGTTGGCTACTGACGTGATACTGCAATCATTGCCAGAATCTTACAGTCAGTTTGTGATGAACTACAACATGAACAACTTTGATAGGCCACTGTCAGAGTTGTTGGGCATGTTGAGGACAGCCGAGTTACAGATGAAGAAGGACAAGCCTAAGTCCATGATGGTGATCACGAGAAAGAAAGGCAAGTCCAAGCGCAAGGGCAAGGGCAAAGCTAAGAAAGGTTCTGAAGCTAGCTAGGAGTCCAAGCCATCTTCAGCTCTCAAGGCTAAGGGAGGCGTGACAAAGAAAGGAAATTGCCACCATTGGCAAAATCCAGGACATTGGAAAAGGAATTGTCCTCTCTACCTGGAAGAACAAAAGAAGAAGGAGGCGACTGAAGCCTCTACTTGAAGGTGTCATGTAAATAAACTTGTAACACTTTTTGAGATATATGATATCAAGATGTAAAGTGTAAAGCATTCTTACTTGGGGCAAGTGTTGCCTTTATAGATAGGAATACTTTAGTTTATTTTCAGCCAATAAGGCATGTAATACAGTTATGAACTGCTATTTCATACTTGCCAATAGATAGAAACACTTTATTTTTGCATATTGTATGACAATGATGGCAATTAATAAAGAGATGTTTCAATTTATAAAGATGTGATCTTTGTGGCAATGCCTTATTTATCTTGTGATTTTTGATATGCATAAGATAAGACGATACCTAAAAGTTATAGATAACTCAAACAATTTAATTAGCATTAATCATGAGAAATTCATTTCTACTTTCCATGTGATGGATAAATCTAGACTCTTTTGGTTATAGAACCAGTAAGAGACATGAATATCTTGGACATGATCAATCAATCTTCACTAATGTAGTGGGAGAGTGATTATCCTATTAGGTATAATACATGTGATGTATTTACATACCTATTGGAATAAATGCTAATACTTCAAATGGTGTTTAGAGAAATACCAATATGAATATCTTGAAGTGTTCAAGATTATCATAAATGAAGTACAAATTTGGTAAAGTATTAATTCTTGAAGAGATCAATGAATGAAATACTTGGACCAAATGTTTGAGATCCTTATGAGTGATTATGATAGTGTATCATAGTGAACTCATGATTAAGGCATGGTGATGTCTGAATCAAGAAGGAATCATATTCTAAGGAGTTAGAGAATGATTATCAAATAACTGAATTCTTCTTAATAAAAGAATACCCCACACTAATAAAAGAAATTAAGAATCACAAGGGTTGTGAGTTCTTATATCTTTAACATATACACCTCAATTATCTATGTGATGAGTTGTTCATGTGATGAGTCAACTATCAAGATGAATATGAGGAACCGAATCTTGAGTTATAGTTTAAAACCATTACATCCTAAATGACTTCCATGTGAACCATAAGGTATGACCTTGATGGTAGCACTCATTGGATTATATCCATAAGTGCAGATGAATCTTAAGTGTTAAGACACATGGATAACATTTTGAGAAGGATGATGCTTGTTGATTGCAACTTAATGGCTAAGACATTTGGCATATGGATACTAAAACCGCATTCCTATGAGGAATAAAACCAGGATGTGTACGTAACACAACCTATAAGGTTTATGAATCCACTAATGCAAATGAAGTCTATAAGTTACAATGGACTAATCAATGTGATTGATTGAGTACAAGCAACTCAAGATTGGATCTTTATTTTGATAATATAGTCAAAGGGTTTGACTGATATGTCAAAGATAAAGAAGGGATCTATGATTTAGTGGGAGCGTGTTCACATTCCACATATTGATGTGAAATGGAAATGTTCTAGATTGGAAATCTGAATGTGGAAATTATCTTTAAGGAAGATAGAGATGTTTCCTATGTGATAGGAATAGAGATCTATAGAGATAGTTCTCGAAAATCTCTTGACCTGAAAAGAGAGAGCATACATTGGCAATCTGTACTGAAGTGTTCAGTATGCACAGATTCAGTGGGAGAATACTTGTCCATGTTACATGGAGTTAGTATCCCAAGGCCAAGTGTCCAATTCTTATGAAGAATGGGAACACTAATAATAGATATGGATCTATCATGTATATAATCATCCCATTGTCTTGCATGTATGACATGGCAAGAATAAAATGCATTCATCATCTTGTATGTAGGACATAACAATATGATGTGCTCATCCTGATAACTCGTATGTGGGACATGACGAGTGGATGTCTGTCTGCTTCCAGTAAGGGTTACTGGAATACCATGAGAACTTGATAAGTGCTTGTGAAGCACTAGTTCTATGGAGAAGAATTCGATGTAAAGAGTTATATTGATGCAAACTTATGAAAGGACAGAAAATTAATCGCAATATATATACATAAGATGTATAAAAGTGAAATTTTGTTGATAATTGGAAATGTTCCAATAAAGCCATTTAAAAAAAGGGAAATACCGAGTATCTATGTGTTAGTAAACAACAATGGATACTATATGGATCTGAAAGTTCATATGATGAACTTATATTCCACTCATTGATGATAAGTCTGGAATCCTTGATCATGCAATGTGGCTAAAGGTTAGCAATGGAATACTAGATCGCATATTACGGCAACTCCATCTCATACGTGTGACGTACAGCGAAGAGATGAGAGACATGCAATTTGTACAGACTTTGGCAAGGTGTTGCCATTACTCACTATGTTTGCACCAAGAGCACAGTAACATGTGGGACATGTTTGAAGATCACTATGAATATGATTCATGGGTGATTGGCTCGCAGTGCAAGTGGGAGTCTGTTGGTATGTATGCCCTGAGAGCCAATCATGGGATGATTGGTGGGATACATTAAGATTGATTTGATAAACATCAAAGGCGAGCTTCTAATTCATTCTGGTTCAGTCATATGAGATAGTGATAGAACAGATTGAATGTCTAAAGAATGACAATACTCAATGACGTATGCCTTCAGGTTCATGACCTGAACGATGAGATCATACGGATGCTAAGAGTTTGTACATTCTTGTTATGTCCCTAGTCGGATGTCATTGTGGAAGGTAGATAGACAACAATGACACACAAGACTAGATTGTGGTGTTGGTTGATGACATAATCTCATTAGTCATGATATAAAGATATCAAACCAAACACATAGGTACTTGTTAGAGAACAAGTGTACCGGATAGACCCACCGTGAGTTTGACACATGGAACCATGAGATGGTAGTCACAGTCAGTACTCACAGTAATGGTGGTGAGTGTGATTCTTAGACCTAAAATCACTGCACTCAACACATGTCGTTGGGCACACTTTGACATCATCAAACGCAGTCCTGAAACATGGGTTGTTATAAAGGTGATGATTGGGTGGCTTTGACACATGGGGCTTTTGAGGGGTGAGTGATAGATATGGGATTTGTCCCTCCTAAGGGAGTATGATATCCATGGCCACTTGATGAGTAGGATTGAGAAAGGCGTGCACGCATGTGTGAATCAGTATGTGATACTGATGTCATACATATCTCTTCCAGTCTACTCTGAGATCAAGAAAGTGAATGAACGTTGATAGGATGACTGTTCCATGCCTCGAGTTCATTCAGGATATCAGTGACAAAGGAATTATACATTCGCTGTAACACCATTCACGGATTGTAGGATGAAAGTTGTTCTCCAACTTTCTACTTTCACTTGGGTAGCACTGATGTGTGACTAGGCACCGCTCTTTGCTTGTGAAGTCATAAGTGTTATGGACTTTCACTGCCAACGTGAAATGGACCTGTAGGGTCACACACATAGGATTTAACCTGGAAAAGGAGTTTTTGTCCACAAGCAATGTTTAGATTGATTACTAAAGGAGTTTAGTAGTTCAATTAAACACTCAATCAGTCGATAGCTCAATATCGTATGGTTCAAGGTGTTGGACGCATTGATTGGAGTATCAGATTGATTGAAATCACAATTGACTGTTTTTGCCCAACCTGTGCTCCCAACCGATTGGTTCATGTGATGAACCGGTCGGCTGAGGTTGCTGAACCGGTCGGCTGGAGTGTCCAGGCCGATCGGCTCATGCCCATGTTGAAACGACCGGTTCAAGGGTTGAACCGATCGGCTCAACTGGTGCAACCGACCAGTTGGAAAAAATTCATGTCGGCAAGAATTTTCCTTTGGTTTCAAATTGCCCAATTCGATTGGGAATAATATTGGTATTCGATACCAATTGGGAAAGAAACAAGGAAAGTCTTTTTGAGCCAGATTAGGACCATGAACCGATCGGTTCAGGGCACCAACCGATCGGTTGGAGTGCCCCAAACGATCGGCTCAGGTCCAACCGATCGGCTCAATGGCCGAACCGATCGGTTCAATTGTGAACCGATCATATCAAGTTGCGAACCGGTTGCTTTTTTGTGGAAAATTCTCGAACCCTTCTACTCCTGCTTTAGTCCCGCATTGTCCGGGATGGAGAACCCTGTCCCATGACTCTCCTATATATATAGGGGTATTGGGGGCTTCTCAAAGTACAGCTCAGTGCAACCAGTTGCTCTGCAAGTTGTCGTTCTCTCTGGTTTTGGTAACCGTGAGAGAGCCCGAGCAAGTGCTTCCCGCAAAAGGGAGGTGCATCAAGGGAAGGACAACTGCAGTTGCAACAGGAGGCAGGAGAGCGTGTTGGCGACTAGTATGTCAACAGGAGGGTGCGACTCCTTCCACTTCCTTATGGGACAAGGAGAGTGGAGTTCCAGGTGGTCCGTGTGGACTACTACAGAGGCGGGAGGACACTGCCGCTTAGGAGGACAACTGTCATCCGACAGTCCGGTTCGAGTAGGAGTCGTCAGTCCCGGTGTGACCAGGAGCTGCACAGACGCCGTCGAAGTCCGGAGTTGAAGACCGCACATTGCGCGTGGTATTGTCTCCGAGCAAGCCTCGGGACAAGGTATGATTCCACAAACCATCTTTTTCCTATTATATAGACGTTGACGCGTTTCCTCGGTATGGGTTTGGGGAGAAATTTTTTTTGTTTCCGCTGCCTTCTCTGTCTCCCCTAAATCCCAACAAAAGGTATCTCATGACGTGGGCACTCTCTCAACATCTTTTGCAACCTATCCCAAGCATCATGGAACTTTTCATTACCCACTTGGTTGAAACTCACTATTGACCGCCACATTTGTGTCATCTTTGCAATAGAGTAGAACTTCCCCAAGAATGTCATCTTCATCTCACCCCAACTGATCATGTATCTCCTTGAATCATACCATTCCTTGGCCCTATCCTTGAGTGAAAAGGGGAACAATGTGAGCCGAATTGAGTCATCACTTGCCGTCGATGTTCTGAAGGTGGCACACATCTCTAAGAAGGCATCCACATGCTTATAGGGGTTCTCACTCTCCGATTCGTAGAAGGTGGGCAGGAGCCCAAGAAGACCTTGAGGAATAGAAAATTTCTCCCCTTGCAATTGGGTGACTCTAGATGCAATAGATGACTGGTAGTTGCTCGACATGAAGTAATCTTGCAAGGACTTGCAAGGTGCATTTTGGCCTTCCATCTTGTTTCCTCCTGAATGGCTTATCACATGCACAAAGAACAACCAAACAAAAGAAAGCAAGTTAGCAAACCAATATACACAAAGAATGCAAAGAATAATGAATAAAGAATAGCAATGATGAGGGCCATAGGAAAAGTCAAAGAAAAACTTACTAGCTAGGCCGAGCACCTCTAGTCCCCGACAACGGCGCCTGAAAGCTTGGTGCGCTCCCGCCAATGGTGTTACATACTACTCAATTGTAATTTTGAATAGATGCAACCCCGCAGACGGAAGCACACGATGGATTCACTTTTGAAATTTATAAAACCTAACTTAAAACCTACTCACACTAAAACAACTACACCCGCAAGCGCATGAGGTCGTGTCGTAGTATAGGAAGGTGGAAAGTATAGGGTCGATCCACAGGGAAAAGAGGGGGCACTAGATCTAGGTTTAGTTTGGCTAGGTTCCTACTACAGAGACTAGGGTTAAATGTTTGAAGGTTGATTTGATTGTTAAACTACTATGAACAAACAAGGAATTAAAGGCAAGAATGAAATCTACGTTAACCCTAGACTAGACTAAGGCTAAACAGGCAAGAAAGGATTAAGCTAGGTATGAAAGGGCAAATTACACTCAAGCAAGCAAGAGAGAAGCAAAAGAGCAATTAAAGAGATACGCTAGCAGGAATAAGGAAAGAGCAAGGAAAGAAGCTAACTAAGCAAGAAAAGAACTAATTAAGCTAAGCAAGCACAAAACTAGGGTTTTAAGCAGTAAAGAGAGGTGTGGACTGTTTAGGGGTATGAACTTATCATTTAAGTTGGGGGGTGACATATGAACATTATGATTCCATTTAGATTATCCAAACCAAACAACATGTTAGAGTCTAATGAATTAACCTGAGATACTAAGTGACCATGGATATGTTATGTTGTGTGTAGGGGAACTAGTCCCTAACACCTCCTGGTACCCTTACTAGGCTCAATTGGGTTAGGGATTAGGTTCAATTCAAGTAGAGTCTAATCAAGTCTAGGTTACTAGATTAGACATTCCTAGGGAAATTAGGGGCCAAGGATAGTAATGGGGAGGTGAAATTAGGGTTTTGGAACCCAATTCCCCCACATTCTAGCCTTGAGAAGGCTCCATGCTAATTGCACTAGAATGATCTAATCCAGCTACTTAGATCTCTCACTTAGGTTTAGGGAGATTGATTAGGATGTAGGAAGATGGGAGGCAACATAGGGATCCAAGAATTGGACCTAGGGGCAAATCCCAAAATTCACACATAAGCAATTTGCCTAAATTCCTAGGTGATTTCACACACAAACCAACAAGCAATCCATGGAGAAAGAGATAGAAATAGAATATAATCATTAGCAAATGGAATTACAATGTTTACATGTCATTTCCCCCTCAACATGGTATCAAAATAACATAATTTCCCCCAAATAGCCCACCCAAGGGGCCTAGCTACTCATAACAAAGCAAAATACAAAAAGAGAGGGGAAAGAATGAGTAGAGGAGTGAAAATCCATGATTTGCTCGATGAAGACTCCTCCTTATCCACCTCCTAGTAGCTGTAGCTGGAGCTCCCTCCTCCAAGGTAGGTGAATGGCATGGATGTATGGTGGAAATGGGTGAAAACAATGGAAAACTAGGGTTTTGGTGGTGTAAATGGTGAAATGGAGGTGGAATGAGGTGGGAATGGATGGAGGATGAAATGGGGAGGCTAGAGTGGATGTAGGGTAGCTCCTTCGTGCTCCATCCGCCACCTAGGTATATATAGGTGTGGGGGGGAAGCACTAGGTCAAGTAGGGGCAAAATAGGTAAAGAAGTGAAAAATGGGTAGGTTTTGTGAGTAGCACGGTCGTGGTGGGTCACCACGTCCGTGGTGGGTAGAGGTGAGAACGACCGTGGTGGATGGGAACGACCCTGTTAAATAAAATGATCAAAAGTCAGGTTGGTGGTCAGTTTTGGGCTGAAACTGGCATGGCCGTGGTGGTCACCACGACTGTGGTGGTGTAAGGGTACCACGACCATGGTGAGCTGGGTAAAGGTGGCCGCGGTGATGTGCCACACCCGTTCTGCTTCTCTGTAGTATGACCGTTCTTCGTGATGGCTGTCTCTGGCATGACCATTCTTGGCTGCACAACCGTGGTGACTTCAGCTTGACTTGGGGGTGATTCTGTTGGTTTACAAGTGACCTAGCATGGCCGTTCTGTGGTACCATGGCCGTGCTGGGTCCTGGATCAGTAATTTGACTTCTTTCTTTGGACTTTCTTGGACATCTTTGCTTCAATGGGTCTTTGGCCACTAGGGGTAGGTTGACGGAGCATCGAACTTCACTTTGGGTCTCTCCAAGGGCAGAGGAACCCTAGGATCACTCCTTCTCTCTCTCTTCCATCAAGTGTGGTCTAAATGCCTGAAAAATAAGCAAATAATGTCCATAAGTGCATTTTATACAAATAAGCATATTGGGAGGAATGACATGCAATCTAATAGGTATACATGTGATTGAAGAGCAAAAGACCCAAGATGAAGCCCTAAAATAGGGTTGAATCAGTAGTAAGAAGATAAAATACAAGTTAAGTAATATCATGCCTTTCCTTTATGAAAAAACTACAACAAACCTTTCATTGCCTTGGACGGTGAAGCCTTCTTGTGAAAGAATAAGGAGTATTGTACTAAATCAACAAATAGAACCAACAATAAGCTTTAAACAACATAAATATATATTCCAAATGAGAGGCCATTCTAAGACTTAGAAAGAACTAAACGTCTTGAAGAATCGTTCAATATGACAAGATTTTTGATTCAATATTCAGTACGAAACACGATTCAATGTAATGAAACTACTCAACAATTATTTATGTAGTATTCATAGTAAAGCAACATGGATATTGATGAAAAATAAAAGAATACAAGATTATCATAGAAATTTCTCAAGGTAACTTGGGCATGAATGAAAAAGGAAGTAAAATGCTCTCTAAAAGACATTAGGACATGTTTCATCTTCTCTGTCTAAATCTCCTTATGGTTGAGTAGTTTGTGTAAATCCAAAACTAAAAAAAGACTAATGAAAATGACTATAAAGTGCAAGTATAATCAATAATGGCATCCCTTATGACTTGTTAGACACATCTGATTATTCAAGCAAGAAACCTTTACTTGTTTGACATGAAGCTAAACATACATATATATTGGACCTTTATAACCACTATCCTAAACACTAATAGTTGAGGTAAAAAATTCACATGTTCGAGCACGGGACATTTGATTATACACAGAGGTTCCCTCATCAGAGTTATGCTGTCACATGGTATATATATTTGTAATCGCTTGCATTAAAGATTAATACCCTATATAATATGTACCTCTTCACATAACATCCATGCTTTCTCAACATTAGAAATACCACTTCCGTTGTGGATCAAGTTGAATCATTACTTCACCAATCTCTTCCACACCCCTTCCCTCATTTTGTTGCTCCCTCACCTCCATCTCTACCTAACAAGACATTTTTCTTTTCACTTGATCTTATCATGGATATGTGGATTTCAATTACCGGAGGAAGATGTAAAGAAGTAGTGATTGATAGGGGCATAAAGACCACCATTTTGACTATGTAAGAAAAGGGAGGCTAGTTTTTGCTCCTCTGGTACAAAATGAGAGCTTTGCTTGACCTTACAACTACCAAAGGAGGTCAATAGACAATTCTTATGATACCAAAAGAATAAAGACCACCATTTTGACTATGTAAGAAAATGGAGGCTAGTTTTTGCTCCTCTGGTACAAAATGAGAGCTTCGCTTGACCTTACAACTACCAAAGGAGGTCAATAGACAATTCTAATGATACCAAAAGAAAGAAAACATCATGTTGAAAAATTTAGTGAGGGCTTGTCTGGTTGGGAGGTGCATAATCAATTTAGGATCAGACTGGCTTGTGTAGTGTGCATATCTACTCAAGTATTGTGATAATTCTTTCACTATAGGAACATTCTCTAGTAAGTTGCCAGATGCGTGCTGTGCTTTACTAACCTCAATACACTCTTCTTATTGGACCATTTTGATCCTAATGCCTGATCTTGAAAAGGAACTACATTACTTTTCTTGATCATATCTGTCATGCGATGGGTGCGTGCATAACCTAATGCTTGCCAATTTGTCGTATAAAAAGGATTCCAAGGTCCGTGAATCATGATGCAATCCACATGGTCAGTTAAGATTATGCTTGCTTGGTATCTATTGTGAGCAAGCACATAATATTTACAAACACTAACACTGCGCCCCAACCACTGCTGGCTCACGTAGAACATTGACCCATTCGTCATTTTCCATTGGCGAAGCTGGGATGGCAACAAAACCGTGTCAACAGCTATTTGACTCTGCCTTGCGTGTCACAAAAAGAAAACGGATCATGGAAGCAAATGACGACGAGGGTAGGAACCAATGTGATGGCAAATTGGCGATGGAAGTGTTGTAATACAAAGTCATTAGATTCCAGGGTCCATATCTGTCACTGTAGGTTACGTACATTTGAGAGCGAGAGGAAGAGAAATATGACTTTACTGTCCGTCCACACTATGTTCCGCCCACAACATCACCTCCTCATGCAAAACTGAGTTGGTGTTTGTTGTGGCTGCTGCTGTATTTCAAAGCAAAAGTTTTAGTCCCATATTGTTTACTTTGAAGACTTCTCTCCTATTCTTATATGGCTGCTGGTCCATGTAATAATTGAGGAACAAAATAGGATATGGGCTTCGCACGTGCATTGTGGGGCAGTCCAAATGGGTTTGGGCCGGTCCGGTCCGGAAACCCTTTAATCGGGCACGTCGGCGCACGACGCATCCCGGCCTCCCGGAGCCCCTTGTGCGGGTGCAGCCTATAAACCAAACGCCTTGCTTTGTTTTTTACACACACAACAGAAACACTAGACACTATCATTCCGTTCGTTGTTTTGCCGCTGCCGCTACTCCGGTGATCGCTGGAAGAACGATCAAAGACCTCCCGCCGAGGAGGGATTTGCGGGTGCACGCTTAATTACTGCTGCACCGACATTCGTCGTTGAGTAAGGCGGAAATACTCTTAAGGACAGTGCATTCCTGCACGCCTCAACAGTCTGGTATTCCTTCTTGTTTACATTTCGTCTGTTTATTATCACCGTAGAACTACAATCTTAAGAGTATTTTCTGTTTCTACGATGGTTAACAACATGGAAGGATTCGAAACTCCTTCTACGCCGGTAACGCCGTCTGCGCCAAACAACCAAGTTGTTACTATTTCGATAGTGTCGCAAACTCCTCTTCCTGATGTTTCCAAAATTGAAACGTTTGACGGTGTTCATTACAGACGATGGCAAGAAAAGGTTTTTACTGCATTAGAAGTATCAAATGTTGCATTTGCTTTATCCCAAATGAAACCTGAATCTGATTATGTTGAATGGGAAAAGACAAATCGTATATGTCGTCATGTTATTCTAAGTACAATTTCTAACCAACTGTTTGATGCATACTTCCCTGTTAAAATTACTTCTGAAATATGGGAAAGTATAAATAAGAAATATGTTTTAGAAGAGGCTTCTACGCAGAAGTTTACAGTTGCAATTTTTTTAGAATTTCGCATGTCTGATGACAAGGATATAATCACTCAAATTCATGATTTTCAAATTTTACTCGATGATTTGAAAAACGAAAAGATAGATCTTCCTGAATTGTTTATAGTTGGTAGTTTAATTGAAAAACTTCCCAGTTCTTGGAAGTATTATAAGAACAGTTTAAAACATAAACGAAAGACGATGTCTCTGGATGATGTGATAATACACATCTGAGTGGAAGATAAAAATCGTATAAGAGAAAAATCTGATATGAATAAGGAACTGATTTCTTCCGCGAATTTTGTTAACTCTGATGTTAAACAAAATAATAAATCTTCTGATCATGCTAAAAATCGTTGGAAGAAGAAAAAGGATAAAAGAAACAATCATAAAAACAAAGGCCACAAAGACATAGATAAAAATAATATTTTTTGTTATGTATGTGGCAAACCTGGTCATACTTCTCCTAAATGCTGGTATAGGAAGAAAGAAGCAATCCAGGATTCGAAGGAACCTTCAACCAACCTTGTTACTGAGGACGTGTTTGTGTCATTTGTCAGCATTGACAGCATGGGATCATTCCACCAGAATGATTGGATCATTGACTCGGGGGCTAGTCGCCACATCAGTGGCAACATAGATGCCTTCGTGACTTTCACTGAAGTGGGACAGGAGGAACACCGGGTTGTCATAGGCAACTCCACTGCTTCTCCTGTGACTGGAAAGGGCAATGTCATGGTCAAGATGACTTCTGGAAAAATTCTGCTGATCAAAGATGTGATGTTTGTCCCAGATATTCATGTGAAATTAATTTCCGTCTCTCAACTTGTGAAGTTTGGGGTGAAAGTGTCATTTGAATCAAATAAGGTCATTCTCTCCAAATCTGGAGACTACATAGGCATGGGATACTACTCAAATGGCCTTTTTATGTTGAATGTACCAAATTCTGCTGATAATGAAATAAGTCCTTCTGCTTATATCGTTGATTCTTTTGATACATGGCACAATAGATTAGGACATTTTAATTTTAAATATTTACAACGCATGAAATCTTTAGGTTTACTAAAGGATATTAATGGTGTTGTTAATTTAAATAATAAATGTCAAATATGTGCTGAAACTAAATCTACCAAGAAACCGTGTCCTCAAATTTCACATAGAAATTCTGAATTATTAGATTTAGTACACACCGATCTTGGAGATTTAAAAGAAAATCTATCTAGAGGTGGAAAACGTTTTTATATTATTTTTGTAGATGATTTCTCTCGATATACAAAATTATATTTATTACATTCAAATTCAAAGGATGAAGCCTTTGAAATGTTTGTTAAATATAAAACAGAAGTAGAGAATCAACTCAATAAGAAAATAAAACGTCCACTATTCCGAAATCGAAAAAAAAAAATTGAAAGCGACGTCACACGTAGAGCCGGTAGTTGTAACACTGGAACGTTAATAAGGTTTTTGACAGCTTATCTTTATTAGCTGAATGGTTTTGAGTTCCAGTAGGCCAACAACCAACTATACAAAAGAATTGACGATAACTACAGGTTGGGCATTCATAAAACTAATATTGCAGAAATGCGTCCACTTGCATGCATTAGGTATTGGAATCCATCATGGCGTCTATCAGAACTCAGAACCAGGCGGCGGATCCAACAAAAGATATTGGAGACATGTTCATGAAACCGGATACCGTGAAACCGCTGGAAAACCACATCGGCGTGTCTCAAGAAGTCAGTGGCCATGGTGGGTAGGTGCCGCTGCCGCTAGAGCCGGCGACAACCTGGCCATTGGTCAGCATGACTAAAAAGCCCAGATCATAATGCTCCTATGTAAGCACGAAGGAGGTTGCTATCTAGTTGGTCGATCGTGGCTCGTCCTCCCCCAGTTTGCTGCCCAAAACCAAGGAACGGTTAGGCTGTTTCTACAACTCGATCCTTCCATGCAAGTTTGGAGCATGAAGATCTGGTTAGCGTAGGTGGAGTTCAGCACACTCGTTGACATTTGATTTGTGTGTACAATAGAATGTTGGAGAGTGACGCGTTTTCATTTGACTTCACATTTTCCTTTCCTTTTTTGCTCCCACGGCACACAAAACGTGAGCACATACTTTATTATCATGACTTGGTATCCACGAATATGTCGCATTGCAATGAGTACGTCCTTGTAGGGACAAGGTCTGATGTAGCACATTGATATTCAATGATCGAATGTACAGGAGATTGCAAAGAGGTGCCATAGAGAGCTACTTGTTAAGTAAGCATTGGTATGTCGTGTCGAGAAGACCTTCCTCCTTTGTTGAAATGAGGAAATGTTCTTGGACTTGGGTATATGTACAACCATGAGTTACTTTGTATATGATGATGATACATGGCGTGTTGAGAAACTGTCTCCAACACAAGTCCATACCCTATTGGACAATTTTTTGCTTGCTCTGGTAATAAGTGATCGTCTTTGTGGGATATAATAGCTACCACATCAAAGTAGGCAGTCCAAAATGTATGCTAATGAGGGTATGTCCTAGGGAGTTTATCATATGATGATTGCAAATAGAGATGCCTTTTTACCTCTATTTTGAGTAACAAAGACATTTATTTTGTTTTTCTCATTGCACATCGCAATAGGTTTCAATATAACACTAATAACTAGAGTAATTGGTTCAAAGTTGTGATGAACTGTACTTTTGTATATACTTAGCCATCCTTTTACCCCTCATAGAATTTGTTATCATTCCACTTCATATAATTCACACTCAACAATTATACCTCACTCTTTAGTTATAAAATTAGTGTATGCATTGAACAATATGCACCTAAATACATGAAACCATAACCCCGGTTTGACTCTTGACTCCCTCTTCTTGGTCTATCTTTCTCTAACTAATCTTGAACATTTTATTCAAGATCTTGAGTCTAAAACGTAGCTATGGCTAAATGGAGTATCCTATATTTTGTTATGATTTTCCATAGTTTTACCTTGAAAAATCCCTTATTCCTTCCCCTTTTCCCTCTTTTCCTAGATCCATCTTTCTAGATCAGTCGGTTCCTTTGAACCAGAGGTTCCCCATGCCTACGATCCATGCCTGGGACACAACCAACTCTTAACCTAGTGACCGTGGATCAAGATCCAACAACACAATAATCATTTCTATCTCACAATGATTCCAACAATCGAGAATAGTAGCCTATTGCTTTCCTTTTCCCATCCTTCTCTCATGCTACTACCTCTCTCTATACTTTTCCTTTCTTTATCTCCTACTATTACACCCACATCTCACAATGACCACTAATCATGAGATTAGAGCATAAACAAAGGACTAAACATAATACAAAGACCACTCTTAACTTTTTGGCAGTTTCAAAATCTTTGGTTTGTCACATTCAATCACATGAACCGACTTTGTAAAGGAATTTAAGCCTTAATTCCTCTAATCTGATTTTAAACATAATGATACACATCTAACATTAATTCTAATTCTCACACTTCCTTGTAGAAAAATCTTGATAATTAGATACATAATCTATTGATAGAGAAACAATATTACACATTATAATTTACAACTCTTGAATTATTTACATATTCTATTAATAGAGAAACCGTCTTTTGAATCTAAAATGTAGATATGATTCACTGGAATCTCCTTTATTTTGTTATGATTTTCCAATGTTAGACCTTGAAAACCCCCTTTTCCTTCCCCCTTTCCCTCTTTTTTCAGCCCCATTTTTCTAGATTGGTAGGTTCCTTTTAATTAGAGGTTCCCCATGCCCACGAATCATGCATGGGAGACATTCAAATCTTGGCCTATTGACCGTAGATTAAGATCACACAACACAATAGTCATTTCTAGCTCACAATGATTCCCATAATTTAGTCCATTAACCTATGACTTCCATTTTCCCCTCCTACCCTCATGCCGCTTCCTCTTTGTGTGCCTTCCCTTTATTTATCTCCATCTTACCCTATTGACTTTGATCGTGGGTTGTTTGAACCCTTGTTGATCCCCTAACTAGAATATTTCTTAAATGCAACTTTTTTTTTTTTCTTTCAAATGAGAGCCAACACCCCAAAACCCTAAATCTAGTCTTGCACCAGATACACCACCATCTAGACTCATCTCATCTTATCCACCTTGCTTCATTCCTTGTGTTTATGAAATAAATCTAACCTCAAACCCCATATAACCCCACAACCTTCACCTCAATACTCCATGAACTCTACCACCCTAGTTAAGAATCCTTGCTTTTACCTACCTCAAGCCAAGGCTATGATTGACCTCATGAGGCCTTGGTGAGACTAGATGGATTCTTGCCCAGTGCCCCCTTTGAATATTTCTCCTATAAGGAGCACCGCCGCATGCTCTACTGCACTCACTCAACATGGTTCTGCGAGGACGACAACCCTCAAACTTTTGATCACAATCATCCTTTAACCAAGGATCGTATTGACGGCTATGCATTCGTAGTCAAATGAAAACCTATGGTCTAACTAGTTGAGACATTCATCTCAATCATCAAAGTGCTTCTGGTCAACCAATAATCTCAATATTTTCATCATGTATTCTATTCCCTTTGTCACAAATATCTAGATTGTACTAAGACATGGATGTGTTATCCTCTTATGTCCAATCCAATTTCCTTGATAACTAGACTAACATACATGATCATGTCCATTGATTTCTTTTATGTAACTCACCAAGACACATTATATATTACTCACCACACATACAAGGCAAAGATTCCAACTACATGACTCACAATTCTTCATAAGTCTCAACACCTAGTCACCACTTCTATAGTAAAGATTCTTCAAGGTCACCTAAATTCATAAAGGAGTGTATTGATTATCAGGTATCCACTATAGTCACTCTAGATTGAGAGTACAAGTTCCATTGACATATTGAGAGCAACATGTGATATTCAGATAACATTCATACACACCACTCAGGTGATGAACTAGATATTTATTATCTAAATTTGATCAAATATTATGATTTCCCTAATCTAAATATTGAGTACATTATTAAAAACTTGTTGACACCCAAACTTGAAACTTGATCTTGACACCTCTTGATGATGATGAACATGACTTTTGATGATGAAATTAGGGTTAGTCCTACTATGACCTAGGTATGAGCCATTCCATTGAGATTAATGTTGATAAATGATGTTGGCCTTGATATTTGAAAACTTGGTAATGTTAATGATTGATTTTCAACCATGCCTATGGTCAATATAGGAACCCAAAACTATAATCATGTGTCCTTTAATGTTGACATCTCATATATTGATTCTTGAATCGACATGTTGCACACTAGTAGCCTTGATTTGAATATTAACCTCAAATATATCTAAGATCTACTCCTACTCTTCAATCTTAACAAGGTACACTTATTCTCTTAATTTGAACATGTGGAGTTGAATAATAACTTTGTACGTACCTCTCATGCTTATGCTTTGATATGTATTTGTTTGAGCTTCTCTATAGATAGTCTTTTATATATATGTATGTATATTTCACATAAAACCAAAATATAATTGAATTGTTCATTATAAAAAAATGTTGTATGAAGTAACCCTCCCACTGAGTGAGTTCTATTTGGATCTTACAAATAGAAAAGTGACCATAATTCGAAGTAAGGTATATGTGGAACTGATGATAAGAAGTTACCATCCCTCTGAGTAAAATTGATTTGGGACTTCTAAGTAAGAGTGTAAGACCCCTGGCATTGTTTAATGGTTAAACATACTTGTTTGATTTATATTAGGTTCTTAGTTTCTTAATTAAACCTTAGATTGTGTTTTGATATCGCTTGACAAAGCTGCATATTAAATTTGGTCCAAATTGGACTTTGTTTTCTCAAGTTTTTCAAATTTAAATAATTTTGTGGACCTCTATGCAATTTTCCCTTTTATAGGGATCTAACTGTAACTTTAACACATGTATATTTTTCTTGTATTCTTCATTATCTAATAAGTTTTATCTTATTTGAATGTTTGGATATCTTGTTGTATAAAGGTATCAACCCTTGAAGTTTATTTTGTATGGAGGTGAAGGTATTGGCACCTTCCAAAGCTTGTTGGCTTCAACACTTGATGGTTGTTCTACACTCTATGGTTGTTTTGCACTCTCAACACTTGATGGTTGTTCTACACTCTCAAACACTCAATGATTGTTCTATACTCTCAACAATCAATGGTGATTCTACACTCTAAACACTCAAAAGTTGTTCTACACTCTCAACACTAGATGGTTTTCCTTTAGGGATGCAAATCGATGATTGTTTTGGTTGTATAAGAAGATGGAAAACTTGATCATTGACCAATGGTAAAGCAAATTTTGACCTTTTACCTCCTTTCTCCCTCATCCTAGCTATATATACCCCTCCCCTCTTTCCTCAAACGAACCTTTCCACTTCAAACACATTCTTACTGATGGAGCTCATCCAAGACCATCGGTTGATGAAGGAGGAGAATCTTGAGGATGAAGCCTTGCTAGATTGTGGTTTCATGTTGTGGTAGGACTTGGATCTAGCTCTTCTAGGACGGATCAAAGCCTTCCTACCTAGTTCCTTATTTCTTACACATAAGATCTTCCCTCTTAACCTCATTTTCTTATTGTTCGCCTTCTTCTTCCCTTCATACCATGGTCAAGACCATGGTATTCCTTGTTGAAATATCATACACATGGATGAAAAAGCTCTCTCTTCTTTCTTTTTCTTTTTTTTCCCTCGATCTACCACGCTCTTGAAGATATGATCTCTCTTGGAGCTTTTGGAGTGCAAATCTCAATTTTTACCTTCTTTTCTTCATGATAACTTGTTGGTTGGACATTCTTCTTCACCTTATGATGAGTGGTTTAACCACTAATATGTTTCTTGTCTACTCATAAACTGCTTTATCTAAATCTTATTTTAGAAAACTCATAATATGAGAAAAATGGTCTTTTGTGCACTATTTAATATGGGAATGATGATGTTACAAGTTTTAACCCTTCCTTAGACTCTATGAATGTTCCTTCTTTTGCTAATGATATTTTCCTTGAACATGGAAGGTTTAAAATCTAGAAATATTGGTGTTATGACTTCTAAAAGTGTCATATATGGGCTGTTTTGGTACCCAACGTACATAAGTCCGAACCACACTTTAATTCTTGCTATATAGTGGTTAGTCCATAATGGTTGTAATGCTTTTAGTTACTGTATGGTTCAGAAATGATATTTGGATGAAATCATAATGCTGAAAGTAGCTCATTCATGCTAGATTTTTGGACACATAAAAGCCTATTTCTCAGAAATACCATAACTCTTACGTCCAATGGAACATGCTAAAATTTGGGGTGATGACATGTGAAACTCTTTGAAAATTTTTGGACGAAAATGATGTTTCTATAGGAAGTTATTACTATTTTCCTCAATGTTATTTTGGGCTGTTATGCACCCTAGTTTGAAATCTAGTCCTTTTTATGGCTGAGAATGGATGAATATACCATGATGGAATTACATGGAATAGATTTTATATGTTTTATATATTTGGAAATAATACTCTATAATTGGTTTCTTAAGCATACTTTATGAGATTCTATGTAACATGGGTGATGTAGTAAAAATACTTAAACAACATAATTAATCAAGTGTAACCCTAATCATGTAGCACTCTAAGACCGTAGAGCTATCTCAGTGTCATAAATTTCTGGATAGTAAAATGAGAAATCCCAAGAGGAGCTCGAAGTCATATACTATTGAGTATATGTGGGTGCAAGGAGGATATATTTCTTTCATCTAGATCCCAAGGTTTTTAGAGAGTCGTTGAGGTCGTGTCTCCGAGTTGATATGTGTTGAGAGAGACTGCGGTCATAACTCAGATTTTGAGGGTTTGTATCTTGGTTTCTAGTATCGTGGCATGTGTACATAGGACAAACTAGGCTATTTCGGTAGTTGGCCCAATGCACCACTACATTTGTTGCTCGTACGAACTGAGGGGAAGCGATCTTAGGATTTTAGACATCTTTAATCTTATACAGGACTAATTTGGACTTCATAATGGTCAGCTAGTAGTTTGAGTGGTACACCTCAAACTACCCAAGTCTTAATAAAATATGTAATTGTAAAGGGGCGAGATCACCTCCTTAGTAAAATTTAAAGGAAATACAAAACATCCATCTTTTCACAAAAACAATAGAGATTGAGGGATGCATGTATAATATTCTAAGTAAATAAGTATGACTTACATACATGTAAAATGTCAATAGTAGTAGAAATGAAAAGAAACTAAATCTATTACATGGCTTTCCTTCTTGTTCACTACATAAGTTTTTCAGAAGAAAAAGATGAGAAGACTGAGGATCTAGCAGTAGCAACTTAGACATCCTTTAAGCAAGATTTGAACCTACTCCTTGTTTTGATTTCCTTGATCTTGTTCAGCACATTGTCCAACACCTAAGTGGTTGAGAATTCACCCTGCAAGAGAGAGGGAAATAAGGTATGTGTCAAAATGGTGAACAAGAACAAAAGATAAAGAAATAACATGGAAATAAATGCTAATATTTCATCATAAGATGAAGAGATCAAGAGTATGAGGCATAACCAAATAGATGTTTTTCATAACAAGAAAATAGTAAAAGATTTGTATGCATACTTAATATTGACTACCTTAACTAAGTAGGCTTGAGACACCTACCGGGCCTCAACCTATAGGTGAGGCGAGAGTAAAACATTCCTAGTCACCTACAATAATTTTATATGGGGGAGAATAAACACATTCCCCGGGGCAAAATAAACATGCCCTATCTATGGGTGGTTGTACAAAAGTACCACTACATTTGCTAAATAGTCTAATAAAATCAACATGCTAAAGAGAAACTATGGCAAGTAGAAGCATCACATATTTGAAACATGGCAGTGGGGTACAAGACCCAAGAAATAGAACAATAGTGATTTTGAGGCAGATATAGAAAAAGAAATAATAATAGAGAGAAAAAGGTTCATGTAGTGCCTCATTAGGGAAATCAGGATTTGGTTTGAAAATATCCCAACTTAGGGTGTAAGGATGCACATACCTCTCTTATTGAGTTTAATTATCAACTTTCACCACTTTTATATGATCCTGAGTTCAACTTTGCCTATTTGAAATTATTAACATGTATTAGAGTACATAATGAACCTTAATGTAGAGAAACCCTATTTTTGGATTGTTTTAGCAAAACACAAATTTTGACTATGAAAATCTCACCAATCGACTTATTAGATTCTCCTGATCAAGAAAATATATTTTTATGTTAATTTTGGAGTTAAGATCATTATTTTGTGATTTTTATGGATTTTAAGCATTAAATTTATTCTCCAAAAATCATCCTTCAAAAAACATGGAAATTAGTCATTGAAACTATTTTTATTATAAATATAACCGATTTCCAATTTCAAAACATATTTATTTATAAATTTTGGATAAGTGGATTAAAACTTATGAACTTTACAATTTTGACCATTCAGGAAATTAGAAAATGCCAAATAAGCAAAGAAATTCACGACAAAAATATAAGAGGGCGGGGCTGACCTGCTGAATTATCCCAATCAGGGGCAGACAAGTTACAGGGTCAAACATCAACTTAGACTCGTATGAAACAAATAAAAGAAGGGCAAAAAGACGGTTATGACCCTAAGGCTCCGGTTGGTTTGTCGTAGCTTGGTCCGGAAAATTAATGAACTATAGTTCCTTAAGCAATTTTTCATAATTGATTTAAAATAAGTGTTAGAACTTGACTTATATGACTTTCGATGAGTTACAGACTTACATACAAAACACATTTCTTGAGTTTCCTCTTTAAAAGAGCGGAAAACGAGTTCCAGAACAACTAACAACATTTTCTATACAATTATATATTTTTTATTTATGAATGACACATGTAAAATATTTTTGACTAGAAATATTAGCGGTGTTGATATGGTTTACTACCAAAATCATAACATAATTTCTTTTATACTATAACCACCATTACTAGTGTAATTTATAAAATGAAAAACATATGAATACTATGAAAATTAACAATGCACCATGTGAAAAAAATATGATTTATCTAACATATTTCTATTCTTCATGTTTAAACAATATAATGTAAAAATTAATAATTATCTATAATCACTCGCACAAAATACATGAAAAATTGATATAGTGTATGTTAAAAAATAATGAACAAAACGCATATTTACAAACACACAAAATGTAGACATTATTATAATATTTTGAACAAACAAAGTGAAATAAAATATTTTAACCACGATATTTTTATCAAATTTATAATTATACAACACTAAAATATATTTTAAAGGAAAAAATCAGTACCATGACCATTTGTTTGTGGTTATTATGTTTAAATATATTTTGTTTATTCATGAATATGATTCTTTCTTTATGTCTTCATTGTCTTTACTTCGTATATATTACAACGTAATAATCAAAAATAATTTTTTAATAATTTTCATGTTTTACTCATAAAAAACCAATCAGATGGAACTGAGTGGAACTTAGGTTTCAAAAACTGAACTAAAGTTCCCAGAAAATGAGTTCCACATAAGTTATAACTTACACCAAACCAATCGGAGCCTAAGCAAAAAACACAACAAAAGAAGAAACGAGGAGGGGTAAATGAGCAAAAGCACACATGAGATTCATCCCCTTCATTCGAGCACCATGCACGCAAGTAGCAGAGTTGCTACAAAGCTTGAATTTGGGCACTTATGCGAGACACGATAATTCGAGAAGACAAAGGCATAGAAAGAAAGAGGAGAAGAACCAAACTCACCGTTGGTTTTAATTTGTTTAGAGGCGATGAGGAGATGAAGAACCAGTTACTGCAAGGTCAGGATGAGGGACTCGATCATGATGGCAGTGCGAGGGCACTCTGAGAAAATTGGCGTGAAAGAACAATTAAATGAAATTCACATTTACATAGCTCTTGTTTCCTATTTTGTCTTGAGGAAGAGGATGGCTGGGAACCGTACGATAAAAAATCTAACAATCCTAATCACACATGATAACTCAAAAAGAAAAATAACCCACATGACACATTAAATGAAATTCTAATTAGATTCGAATAAAGTGGTCATAGAATTATGTAACTTTTCTCTTTCTTCCAAAAAGGGTGCAAACAAACTCCAAATTAGTTGAAATTTGACACCTAAGCTAGTTCGAGAATGTAGAGTCCAAATATGCAATTAGATTTCTCTGTTGAAGACTTTTGATTTATTAAATTAGCAAATCTTATTTTCTCTTTCGTCCTGCATTAATGACTCTAGGATTCTTCAAATTTGATGAAACTTCACCCACATGTCACGTTAAGTATGTTGGATACGAATTTGCCATTTATTTCAATGTTGAAGTTGTTTTTACATTATTCAATGTTTTTAAGGTTCTACATACTTTTTTCTCTCCTAACTTCATCTTTTCATCAAATATTTTTCAAGTTGGATAAAAATTCACCCAAATGCCTATTTTAATAACTAGATTATGAATATGGAATTATTTGCCACTTTTGGGGCCACTAAATGCTTTATTTTATATTTTAGAGATAACTCCTGTTTTCCAATTCCAATTAATACAAATATAGTTACTAATTTCCCAAAATTGTGAAACTTGCCTCTCAAGTAAACTTTACCTCAAAGAAAATGAATTTGGGCTTGGAGTTATCTTTTGAGTTTCTCTTTTATATTTTTTTAGGAAATTTACTCACATTTCCACTATTTGTCAAATTAATTAATTTAATATCACATTTTCATTATTTTAGAATTTCCTTTTTCATTTTCTTATTCCAAAAGGCCATAGAAACTTCTAATATGAATTCATTTACCATTATCCCACTTAAGTGGATATTTTTCATTTTATATCCCTACAAAAACTTTCACTGAAGTATTTGTGAATAAACCCATATATTGGCATAAATAGTGAACAAATGTACACCAAACCTCTACAAATTGTACTAATTCAATATCAAGGACATAAATGAAAGGTAGACTTAGGAAAAAGGGGCTAGATTAAGATTATATATGTATTTCAGTTTGTTACAGCACTCCACCCGTTAAAAAGATTTTGTCCCCGAAATCTCAATCAAAACGAGAAGGGTGAGTACGCAACATTTCATCTCTAAGCTCCAACTAGTTTCTTCCAAATTAGGATACTTCCACAATACTTTTACTAAATCAAGCTCCTTGTTCTTCAACTGCTTAACTCAGGAGTCGAGAATCTTCATAGGTAACTCCTCGTAGGTCAAATTCTCCTAAATCTCCAAAGGTTCTATTGTGAGTACATGAGAAGGGTCTTTCACATACTTCCTCAACACATACACATTAAACACATTATGGATCTTATCATAAGTAGGAGAAAGAGTTAAACGGGACACACAATCTCCAACCTTATCCAAGATCTCAAATGGTCTAACATAGAGGGGACTAAGCTTGCCTTTAACTTTAGATCACACAATATAGCGTATAGGATTGATCTTTAGGAATACATGGTCACCCACTAAGAAACTTACATCATACCTCTTCTTGTCTGCATACATCTTCTGTAGGTCTTATGCATCTTTCATACACTTCTTAATCAACTAAACCTTCTCTATCATCATCTGCATATCATTAGTCTTCACTAGAGCACATTCTCCCACATCATCCCAATGTAATGGAGAATGACAAGGTCTTCCATATAAAGCTTCATAAGTGGCATACCAATACTAGCTTGGTAGCTATTTTTGTAAGTAAACTCAACCAACAATAGATACTTATCCCATGCATCTCCCCAATCCATAACACATGCATGGAGGAAATCTTCTAGAATTTGCATTGTTCTCAGACTGACCGTCTATTTGTAGATGATAAGTTGTACTCAAATGTAAGTCAGTTCCCATTACTTTTTGAATCTGACTCTACAAATGAGAGGTAAACTTCAGATCATGATCAGATACTATCACTTTATGAACACCATGCAGACGAACGATCCAATCCACATACAATGGAGCCATCTCATCAACCTTGTAAGTGGACTTGAAAGGTAAAAGGTGGGAAGACTTTGTAAGTCAATCAATCATTACCCACACTACATCATAACCTATCCTGGTCTTAGGGAAACCAGTGACAAAGTCCATAGTAATCTTGTCCCATTTCCATTCCAGAATCTCAAGCAGGTAAAGAAGACCAGCAGGTTGTCGATGCTCTATCTTCACTTGTTGACAGGTAAAACACTTTGCCATAAACAGAGTGATATCCTTCTTCATGTTTTTCACTAAAAACTTTCTCATAGGTCCTTGTACATCTTGGTTGTACCAGGGTGTATAGTGTACTTAAACCCATAGGCTTCACTCAGAACTTTCTATCACAAGGAACTTTGCATCATAAAATGTAAAGGTTTTATTTGTTCTTTTATGTTAAATTTCAGTTGAATGTATATATTGAACCCTAAGTTATTCACATTTGGTATAGATATACATAATAAATAGGTTAACTATATTGTTGATTGGATCATTTTTAACCTCTAAAAATTATTATTGTTATGACCCACTCCAAGCTTAATCAATAAATACCTCGATTAGAGTGAACTACCTTGATTAGTGCTAAGTATCTTGTTAAACATCATGGATAATCAAAATAACATAATATGTGAATCAATAGTTGAGATTGAATCACCTGAGGCAATTAATGATAATCACTGTGTTAATTGTTAAGTTAAATAAGTGCCCAAGAAGCAATTAGCCACAACACCATCCACTCCAACTGAAAAGTCAGATTGTAATTTCTCTTCTAAGACCTTCATCTCATCAAGATTAGGACTTTCTAACTAGGCAGTAACAACTTCCAAGATCCAAGATGGTGTAATGGACAAACAAGCCATGTGAACTCACAACTTCTCAACATCATCTTGATCAACAGGCTACGGTTGCCAACATGAAACATACTATAGATTCATAGCATCATAGACCACATATTTCTTCCAACTCAAAGCATCAAAAACTACATTATCTTTACCAGGATGATAAGTGATGGTAAAGTCGTAGTCCTTAAGGTATTCCATCCATATTCGCTGTCTCAGATTCAGATCCTTCTATGACAGAAGATACTTCAAACTGTTATGATTAGAGAATACTTCATACTTAACTCCATACAGATAATGTCGCCAGATCTTTAAAGCATGCATGATAGCGGCGTGCTCTAAATCATGTATAGGTTAGTTCTATTCATTAGGTTTCAACTGGCATGAGGCATAGGTGATCACTCGATCTTCTTACATCAACACATATCCTAATCCTTACTTAGAAGCATAAGTGAAAATGATATAGGGTTTTCATTCAACAGGTAATGCAAGAATAGGAGTAGATGTCAAACATCCCTTCAACTTCTGAAAATTGTCCTCACATTCTGGTGTCTACATAAACTTGACTTCTTTTTGTGTTAACCTTATCAGACGGAGATCCAACTTAGAGAAACTCTTGATAAACCTCTGGTAGTAACCTACTAAATTGAGGAAACTACTAATCTCAAATGGAGTCTTCAGAGTTTTCCACTTGGTCACAACTTCTACCATTGCAAGATCAGCAACAATATGTCCGACAGAAATCACATGACCTAGAAACATCACTTCCGTGATTCATAACTCACACTTTGAGAATTTAGCATAGATTTTGTGTTCAGTATGATCTGCATACGTTCACGATGTTGTTCTTCAGACTCGGAGTAGACCAAGACATTATCGATGAACACCACCATGAAATGATCAAGAAAAGGACAAAACACATGATTCATCAAGTCTATGAAAGCAACAGGGTCATTAGTCAAGCCAAAAGGCATGACCATGAACTCATAATGCCCATAATGAATTCTAAAAGCTACCTTTAGTATATCTTCATCTTTTACATGCATTTGATAGTAGCCACTTCACAAATCCATCTTCAAGAACACAATGGCTGACTTCAACTGATCGAATAGGTCATCGATGCGTGGTAAGGGATAATGATTCTTTATCGTCACTTAGTTAAGCATACGATAATTCATGCACATGCATAACGAGCCATCCTTCTTCTTCACAAACAAGATAGGGGCTCCCCAAGGTGAAATACTAGGTCGAACAAAACCAATGTCAAGAAGCTCATGAAGTTGCTTCTTAAGATGGGCGAGTTCAGTGGGGCCAAACAATAAGGCAACTTTGAGATAGGTGAAGTTCCAGGTGCAAGCTCGATGGAAAACTCCACCTCACGAGTTGGGGGCAACCTAAGAAACTCCTCAGGAAAACATTAGGAAAATCCTTCACCACATCTATATGATTCAGAGAAGGAGGTGTGGCATCGAGAACAATAGATGCTAAATATGCTCTACACCCTTACGAGACAAGATTTTAAAATTTGATAGTGGAGAAGATAAACTGTCGATCCTCTCACTTCCTATCATTGATACACATCCTTCCTTCATTAGGATGTAACAAACTAACCTTCAACTCTTCAAAGAATAAAACTACCTTATACCTATTTGACCAATCCATCCCCAGGATAACATCATAAGTGGTCATGTCAAGTAGGATGAAATATGAAGGAAACATCTACAAAGGTCTAAGGTTGGGATTTTGAGATAACAAGAGCAGATTCTACCACTGGGGTTTTTTACATATAAAACATAATCCATGTATTCTGATTCTATCTCTAACATTGAAGCAAGCTGAGTTGATATGAAGGTAATTGATGAGCCGAGTTGAAAAGTGCCTTAATAGAATGTGTATTAAGATGTAAAGTACCTTCGATGACTTCATTATCTTCTCCAACTTCTTCAACATTAAGAGCAAACACTCTTCCATTCCGCATTTCCACAGGTGGTCGATGACCTTGCTGGTTTTGGTCGTTGTTGTTCCTTGGAGGCAGATTTGACTGAGTAGGTTTTTGAGTAGGCTGTTGAGTTGGGGCTTGTCCACACCAAATATTAGGACAATTAGGTTGGATATGTCCATCTTGGTCGCTCTCATGAAAGATAGGTGCAGGTCAATCACCTTTTTGGGGTGGGGAATTACCAATCGGGTACCTCCTAGGCGGATGAAAGCGGGAACAATGGTTGTACTTGTTACGTCCCTAGTTTTCTCCTGAGTTCTTCCTCTTGTTGTTTTTGTTGTTCCCGAAAGACTAAAATCCAGTATATGACTCTATCCCCAATGCCTTTTCCAACACATGTTGAAAAGTCAGAGGTATCTGGGGAACAAGGTTGTGTCTGACACTGTAGCTCAGTACTTTTAGGAAAAGGGTCAATCTCTGTTCAGTACTGAGATCAACGGCATAATGATCCAGAAGCAGGAAGCGCCAAACATAATTAGAAATGCTCATGCTTCCTTATCGCAGGGCATAGAACTCTCTGCTTCCTTCCTCTTCAGATATGTGGGACAAATGTACTTCTCACGGAACAGGTTGAGGACCAACCTAGGTCATGCTTGAGGTGTTGTGAGTATGATACATACCATTCCACTAGACTCATACTGGCCCATCCAGCACGTATGTTGCAAAGCAGACCTTTTGATGAGGAGGACATGCCATGGCCTCGAAGGTACGCTCTAAGGCCAACACCCAATTATCAGCCTTATCCATCATGTTTGGCTCAGTCTCTCCCTCGAAGTACGGTGGTTGCATCTTGATGAAGTCTGTCAGAGTGAACTCCTTAGGCTTGCTTGCAATGGCTGTATCATTGGAGAGTTGTCCCACCAAGGTAGTCGAGAGAAGCTGGTATAACATGGTCAGCTCTTGCTCAGGGGTCAGAACAAGTGTGCCTACAAGAGGAGTAGGGGTTGTCCTGTTGTTTTCAGAATTCACCGGGGTGTCCCGATTGTCAGTGTTGCTAGAAGAAGCACCCTCAGATGAGTTGTTCATGTCCCCAAATAGATCACCCCACCTGAAAGACAAAGGTATAACATAAGATTTCCAATAGTAGACAATAGAGATATCTAAGGCTATTATTGCCTATGAGTATGCTATTTTGAACAGTCAGTATCAACTAGGTGAAGTAGGTATCGTACGGATCTGGGAGTCCTCGTAAACCAAGCTAGTGACACAAAGTAAAGTCTTGCCAACCCCTGAACCCTGATCCTTTCTTGACACCCTTTATTTCAACTTATGTCCTAGTAGTCGCCCATAAGATTTGATACCATGTTGGGAGAGATCACCTCCTTACTAATATTTAAAGGAAATACAAAACATCCATATTTTCCCAAAAAAAAATAGAGATTGAGGGATGCATGTACTATATTCCAAGTAAATGAGCATGGTTCAGATACATGTAAAATGTCAATAGAAGTGGAAATGAAAAGAAACTAAAGCTATTACATTACTTTCATCATTGTTCACTACATATTTTTTCAGATGAAAATGATGAGAAGACTAAGGATCTAGAAGTAGCAACCTAAGCATCCTTTACTCAAGACTTGAATCTACTCATGGTTCTTATTTCATTGATCTTGTTCAGTACCTTGTACAACACCTGGGTGGTTGGGAATTCACCCAGCAAGAGAGAGGGAAATAAGGTATGTGTCAAAATGGTGAACAAGAACAAAAGATATATAAATAACATGGAAATAAAGGCTAAGATTTCATCATAAGATGAAGATATCAAGAGTATGAGGCATAATCAAATAGATGCTTGTCATAACAAGAAAGTAGTAAAATATTTGCATGCATGATTAATATTGACTACTTAACTAAGTAGGGTTGAGGCACCTATCAGACCTCAACCTATAGGTGAGGGGAGAGTAAAACATTCCCAGTCACCTACAACAATTTTATAAGGGGTAGAATAAACACATTCCCCCAAGGCGAAACAATACATGCCCTATCTGTGGGTGGTTGTACAAAAGTACCACTACATTAGCTAAATTGTCTAATAAAATCCACATGTTAAAGAGAAACATGGCAGGTAGAAGCATCATATATTTAAAACATGACATTGGGGTACAAGACCCAAGAAATAGAATATCGATACTGGTTTTGAGGAAAATATAGCAAAAGATAATAATAGAGAGAATAGATTTTATGTAGTGTCCCATTAGGGAATTAGGGTTTGGTTTGCAAATATCCCAACTTCAGATGTAAGGATGCACATACCTCTCTTATTGAGTTCAATTATCAACTTTCACCACTTTTAGATGATCCCAAGTTCAACTTTGCCTATTTCAATATATTAACATGTATAAGAGTACATAATGAACCCTAATGTAGAGAAACCCTAATTTTGGACCTTTTTAACAAAACTTGGATTTTGACTCTAAAAATCTTATCAACGACTTATTAGATTCTCCTGATCAAGAAAACATATTTTTGTGTTAATTTTGGAGTTAGGATGATTAACTTGTAATTTTAATGGATTTTAAGGAATTAAATTCATTCTCCATAAATCATCCTTCAAAAAACATAGAAATCAACAACTAAAACTATTGTTATTAGAAAGAACACATCTTCCCAATTTCAAAACATATTTATTTGTTAACTTTGGATAAGTGGATTAAAAGTTACGAATTTTACAATTCTGACCAATCAATAAATTAGAAAATTCCAAGTAAGCAAATAAATTCGTGAGAAAAAGATCAAAGGGCAGGGCCAACCCGCTGACTTGGCCCAAACAGGGGTGGCCACGTAATGGGGTCAAACCCCAGCTTTGACCTGTCCAAAACAAAGAAAAGAAGGACAAAAAGACGATTATGCCCCTAAGCAAAAAACACAACAAAAGAAGAAACGAGCAGGGGTAAACGAGTAAAAGCATACATGTGATTCATCCCCTTTATTCAAGAACCATGCACGCAAGTAGCAGAGCTGCTACAAAGCTTGAATTTGGGCACTTCTGTGAGACATGATAATTAGAGAAGATAAAAGCATAGAAAGAAAGAAGATAAGGAACCAAACTCATCGTTGGGTTTAATTTGTTCAGAGGCGACGAGGAGATGAAGAACTAGTCGTTGCAAGCTCACTGTGAGGGACTCGATCATGATGGTTGTGCAAGGGGACTCCAAGAAAATTGGTGTGGAAGAACAATTGCATAGGTGTTGACGTAGATGGAGGCAACACTATTTATAGGTGTGGTGTAGTCCTAAGGTTTATTCTATGTGGCCGTGAGAGAGCTCTAAGCCCATTTTTTGGGTTTTTCTCAAATCCTTGACAAAACATCACAAATATAGGATCAGTCCATGCATAATCAAATAAGGAATTCGTAGGAGGAAAAATCTCAAGCAAAGAGACTGGAGAGAGAGAATTTTGAAATCAAATATTGCATTTGCATAGCTCTCGTTTCCTATTTTGTCTTGCAGAAGAGGATGATTGGGAATCGTCTGATCAAAAATCTAACAGCCCTGATCACACGTGATAACTCAAAAAAGAAAATAACCCGCGTGACACATTAAATGAAATTCTAATCAGATTTGAATAAAGTAGTGATATAATTATGTAACATTTTCTCTCTCTTCCAAAAAGGGTGCAAACAGACTCCAAATTAATTGAAATTTGACACCTAACATTATTCGAGTATGTAGAATCTGAATATGCAATTAGATTTCCATTTTGAAGACTTTTGATTCATTAAATTAGCAAATCTTGTTTTCTCCTTCCTCATGCATTAATGACTTTAGGATTCTCTAAATTTGATGAAACTTCACTCACACGTCACATTAAGTATGTTGGATAAGATTTTTCCATTAATTTCACATGTTGAGGTTGTTTGTACATTATTTAATATTTTGAAGGTTCTACACACTTTTTTTCTCTCCTAACTTCACATTTTCATCAAATATTTTCCAAGTTAAATAAAATTCACCCAGATGCCTCTTTTAATATTTAGATTGCAAATTTGGAATATTTTCCACTTTTGGAGTCATTAATTATTTTATTTTAAATTTTAGAGATAACTCCTATTTTCCAATTCCAATTAATACAAATATAATTACTAATTTCCCAAAATTGTGAAACTTGCCACTCATGTAAACTTTAACCCAAAGAAAACAAATTTGGGTTTGGAATTATCTTTTGATTTTCCCTTTTATATTTTTTTGGTAATTTACTCACATTTCCGCTATTTGTCAAATTTATTCATTTAATGTCACATTTTCATTGTTTTAGAATTTCCTTTTTCTTTTTCTTATTTCAAAAGGCCATAGAAACTTCTAGTACAAATACATTTACCATTATCCCACATAAGTGGATATTTTTCTTTTTAGATCCCTGTATAAACTTTCATTGAGGTATTTATACAGAAACCCTTATATTGGCATAAATAGTGAACAAATGTACACCAAACCACTACAAATTCCAGTAATTCAATATCAAGGACATAAAAGATAGAAATGAAAGATAGACTTAGGAAAAGGGCCTAGATCAAGATTAAACATAGATTTCAATTTGTTACAGTAATCCAGTCATGTAGTGTGTGTATATATATATATATATATATATATAGAGAGAGAGAGAGTTAGGATAGAATTCACTCGAGTGTATCTGGAGTAAAATACACTAAAGTATTTTTTCATGATGCAATATTTTTTTTAAAATGTAATTCGTTGATCTTCTTAAACATCTTGTGAATAGATCATATATAAAATTTAAGCCCAATCAGATATTTATAGGTCATGTTATGAAGACCAAAAATATTATACATTTCAAATTAGTTTTGTATGTCAATTTTTTTTGTCGTCAGACGAGTGATTTATACTCATCCAAATGAGCTAAAAATTTGTATGCATCCTAATTATAGTATGAAAATGAAGATCAATGGTTTACAGTTTAAAAAAAAGATGGTCTTGTTATGCAAACACAATTTGAGTATAGTGTGCAACTTGTACACTCGAGTGTATTCTAGCCTGACTCTCTCTGTCTCTCTCTCTCTTTCTCTCTCTCTCTCTCTCTCTCTATATATATATATATATATATATATATATATATATATAGAGAGAGAGAGAGAGAGAGAGTGAGAAAGTTAGGCTAGAATACACTCGAGTGTACAAGTCACACACTATATATATATATATATATCTGTGTGTGTGTGTGTGTGAGCATGTGTGTGTGTTAGGGTTACTTGGCGACTCACATTTGATGATGATTCTTTCTTTGTTTCTTGTAATTCGTAGATGATGTATAGTGCTATAAGAGAAATCAACTATACAATGACTCTAACTATGCATGTTCCTTGAGTAAGTTATATAGTCTTTAAACTCTATAACAATATCCAATTTAATTTTGCATTATCTCTATAAGTAAAAGATGTTATTAGAATTTATATCTCTCATTGGGACATGGGTCTCACCTCATGGGTCACCACATCTTTTTTGGTGATCATCAACATCACTCTCAAACCTGTTGTAGCAAGGAGTATCAGTTTGGATATTTGTAGAAGAAGAATGTTTGTGAGTTATTTAGTGAGTCTTAGAGTCATCCATGTATTCTCAGGTTCGGGCAGGAAAGTTTTGTAGATGATGTACATCGACTCAAGATTTTGATAATGTATTTGGTTTTATACATGTTGTAAATTGGTGTACAATATATTTTTATATAACATGTTGTGGTTAAGACCACAAAATAGTTGTAAAAATACCTGTACATTTGTGGAGTCCATGAGGATAATAGAGGTCCAAGAGAAGTCTTCCACATTTGTGGCTAGGACAAAATCTGCTTTAGAGGTCCAATAGAAATCTTCCACATTTGTGGAGTCCATGAGGATAATAGAGAGGACATCTGTGGAGTAGTGGAAAGCCAACACCAGGAAGAGGTCTTATCAGTTCCAAGGATCGCCATCTGGTAGCTTCAAGAAGCCCATGTTTTCTTCATCACAATGCCAATTGAGGTTGACTTTTTCTAAACCAAGGACACATGTGTAGTCGCAGCGGTCCCTTAGTAAAGGGGAGGTTGTAGTTTTCTACCAGCAGGGGTGAACACCTTAGGTTCAATGTCAGTGGCAGGGTCGTCTAGGCCACAATATGATACAAGGATGTGCTTCAGGTGCGATCAGGTTGGGAATGTGAGATGGTCTTGCCCCATGAAGAACGAGGAGGTTACACAGTAGTCACACAGTTTAAACCAGACTCATAGTAGTAGCAATATAGTAGTGGTGGAAGTAGGGAACATGGCCAATCTTTGCAGGTAGGATCTTCAGGACCAAGTAGCAAAGGTCAAGTACGACAACATACGATGACTATATTGTATGTTATGAGTCAGCCAGAAGGAGTGGGTCGTAACAGGTTAGATGGAACTTTCTCATTCTAACATATTTGCTTCTACCTTTGTATCTGTTTTAGTTGACCCGGGTGTGACACACTCATTTATCCATGGAGAGGTGATAAATAGTAGTAATATGCCTATATGTAGTAGGAATGATAGCCTCTTGTTAGAAACCCCTTTGGTTGATTCTATAGTGTTGTAGGAGGTGTGTCCATATTGTTTTCTTTCTTTCTCATAACGCAACATTCAAGTGGATCTTCTACCACTTGATTATGTATGTATTCTACATGATCCTAAGGATAGATACGTTGGAGAGGATGAGCAAGATCCCTCTTCCGTTGAGGTAAGGCCTCAAAATAGAAGCAACGACCTCCCATTACTTTACAAGGTTGTTTTGGACTCCAGTTTCAAATTTGTGACTTTTGTGATGGGGATGTATCTTGTACTTTCCAAGGAGAAAGGAAGATTCTTCCTACTTGTCTTGTATCGATTGTGATACTAAAGAAGTTGATGAGACATGAATGTGAAGCTTTCTTAGCTTATGTAGTGGTTACCAAGGTGATGAGTCCTACTATTCAAGATACCAAGCTTATGTAGTGGTTCAATGAGGCTTTGCATAGATTACCAACAGTTGAACAAGTTCACAATGAAGAACAAGTATCCGTTAGAAGGGATAGATGATCTATTTGACCAATTGAGAGGTGCTATACTATTTTATAAGATAGATCTAATATCAGGGTATCACCATTTGAGGATAAAGGCTGATTACATGCCTAATACTACTTTTAGGACTAGGTATGATCATTATGAGTTTGTGGTTATGTCATTTGGACTAATCAGTGCACCATCACTACTATAGAAAATACTTTCCACAACATTTCATTTTTTTCATTTTACAACAAGTATCAACTGTTGTATTAGATTGTGTTGTCTTATGGGGGGGTTCTTTATACAACCGGTGTTTCACATGTTGTAACATGTATATTTTATATAATAATTAATGAATGACGTAGTTCTCTGAACACACCCATTGTAATAGGGGTGTTTTATACAACATGTTGAAGAAAAAGGAAAATACATCTAGACACATATTTCGAACTTGATACAATGTGAACGTAAGGTGCAAATCAAACTGTTGAACCAATTTCTTTTTATGCACGACATGCATTCTTTATTGTACATATACAATGAATTGCGTATACACATGATGTGTGAATGTGGTCTATTACAACAAGTAGCTATTACATTAATGGGTGAAAGAATGTTGTGTGATTATGGTATATTACAATGGACAGAGTATGTTGTGTAATTATGGTCTATTACAACATGTTAGCATACATGACTATTACAATGAGCATGTTGTATAATTATAGTCTTTTACAACGGGTTTGTATATGTTGTAATATCATAGTCTATTAAAAAAATTTAGCAGATGTTGCAGTATCATGTATGCTACAATGAGTTTAGCCTATTGTATATAACTTGTGTTGTATAATATAAATAATAAATAACACAGAAATAGGCTTGTTGTAATAAATATGCTAATTCCAACACAACCAGCAGAACTGTTGTATTTTACCTATTGTAAAAATATTTTTTATATTAGTGTAATAATATTTGTTGACTTGATGAATAGAGTGTTCAAATCATATCTTGATCAGTTTGTGGTGGTGTTCATCGATGACATCTTGATATACTCCACAAAAAGTCAACAACATGAGCAATATCTTCATCAAGTGTTAGATTTGTTGAAACAACATTAGTTGTATGCTAAGTTTAGTAAGTGTGAGTTTTGGCTGATTGATGTGTCTTTTCTTGGTCATTTCATCTCGGCGAGAGCTGTTTATGTAGACCCTAAGAAGATGTACGCAGTGTTGGGGTGGGAGAAACACTAGACACCAACTAAGGTTCGAAGCTTCTGAGTTCTAGCTGGTTACTACAGGAGGTTCATCAAGAACTTCAGTGTAGTTATCCTACCTTTAAACTAGACTAACAAGGAAAGGTGTTCCTTTTGTTTGGGATGACAAGTGTCAACGTTCTTTTTAGTTGTTAAAGGAGAAGTTGACAAGTGCTCCGGTGTTAGTGTTGCCATACCCTAAAAAAGACTACATCATTTTCTATGATGCTTTGTCGTCAATTATAACCTTGTCATGGAATCTACCATTTAATATCCTTTAGACATAATATCATCTGGCTCCTTAAACTTGTAACACTCATTGGGGTTGGGGATCAATGGCATTACTCATGGAATCTACCATTTAATCTCCTTGACGATATCATGTGGCTCTTTAAACTTCTAACACTCATCTGGGTTGGGGATCAATATTCCAATGCCATTCATCTTTAGAATTGTCCTTCGGTTCCACATAGAAACCTAGTTGAACTATATCTCCTTGGAGGTTTCAACTCCCAACTGAAAGTCACTGGCGTTCTATTATCTAGATGAATATTACTTCTAGGATGGGGAAAACTTCCTAGGATATAAAATGGTTTTCTTATTGTCATTTGCGCTACCATGGTATATGTTTGTGCAAAAGAGCACCGATGATCGTTGCGTCATTCTTGAAGAGTCATGCAAATGCAATTTTATTAGTTTGCACCTAACACGAGAGTAACCGTTTTCTATCTTTTCTCTGGATAATGTGAACGTGGTCTTTGTTTACAAAAAAAGTGCTAAGCTAGCATGTGTACGCAGTTAAGTAGAACAGGGAATCTTCAGAGTTTTCTTTTTTGATATGATAAAGTTCTTAGTCCATCTGGAAAACTAGACTGTGAAGCTGGAATTGAAGTATCCATTTTATTCTTGACAGCATGGATGATGGCTGATATTTGGAATTTGGACCTTGATA